>OZ021708.1:10073930-10673930 GCA_963978555.1 Galerucella nymphaeae
GCAGTTAAGTATTTGACAGAATCCCTCGCAAAAGAAAGGATTCCGCTCCCTCAGAATCAAGCTAGCGTTCTGTATATCTCTCTCAACGTAATCCTAGGCTAGGCCAAATAATCTGGGAGTTTTTAAAAAGGACAAAAAGAAGAATTTAGTATCGGATGTCAGTGTCAGTGTATATCTGTTCAGTCTTGTTCCTCGTGTCTATCCCTATGTTATATATTTTACCTTCTCTCCGTTGCCCGTTTTGTGTGTTGTAAAGTCGCTATGAAAGGCACCTTAGCGTGAAAAATAACCCTGTATAATCCTGTTGTAAGTTTCCATAACTAAGTAACCACAATCAAAGTTGATTAGGGCCTTGAATGGAGAATACTTGTCTGTCTGGTCAATGCAGTGTTTAGAAGTTTAGAAGATACGAATATACTTGTCTTGAACAATCTAAGTACCATAGCTAACCTACTATGCTGATTATTGTAACAAACAGTGCAACAGAACAATAAATTCGTGGCTGAATGGATCAAGCTGTCCAAAGCCAAAAAAAAAAAAAAGTATTATCTCATTGGAGATAAAGACTCCTGAAACTAGAGCTTCCAAGGACGGATGTTTCCAAGAAGTTCTAGTGAAAAGACTGTTAAGTCTAATAAGGGCCAATGGTCTCGTCACGGCACAACCAAGAGCACAAAAACTCAGGACTCTAAGCCTTTGACCACCATAAGTACCTTATCAATCAATCAAGTACTGAACTTTTGACCTAGGTGAGGTTTATCGAAAATCAATCAATCAATATCAAACGAAAAACTCGGCAATCGTAGCTTCGTTCCACTTTCACTCTCTTAAGGTACGTTTTCCTCCACATTTGCAGGTCATTAACGACTGCGACCAAAGTAGCAAAGCAAAAATTTTGCAAAGAGATGTTGTTGGAGAGATATAGTGGACTGTAATTATTATTATAATTCCTTCGGCCAAAGAAAGAAAAGACTCTTTTTCTTTACGTCAGATGTGACAACTTTATTTTTTATTATTTATATAAAAACATATCCCGTTATCAGGTATCGAGATAGGTTAAAATACATATTGTGTATTGTATAAGCATACATAGTGGGTCTTTAACATGCCCCCGCCCTTGAAAGAATTTAGTCTTTTAAAGAAAAAAAATTAATCTATTCGTCAATCTACCACGTTGGATGTTTGGTGATTTTCTACGGGTAGTGGACACAATTTTGTAACTGCTCGTTTGATTGTCCCGCGTTTTGTAAGAACTGATGCGACTCGGACTACATTGTCTCCTTCAGGAAACAAGTCTATAATGCGCCCCAGACACCATTCCAAAGGTGGTACATGATCTTCCTTAATTTTTACCAATGAACCCTTGTCTAGGTGTCCGGAATTTGTTTTTCATTTCGAACGCTGCTGCAATTGCCCGATATATTCTTTTCGCCATCTATTCCAAAACTGCTGCCTCAGCTGTTCAAGCCTTTGATACCGGGATAAACGTGATTCAGGTACATCTTCCAGATTTGGCTCCAACGTTGAAGTGAGAGTCCGTCCAATCAGGAAATGAGATGGAGTAAGAGGATAAAGATCTTCAGGATGAGTAGAAAGTGGAGTTAGAGGTCTAGAATTAAGTATTGCCTCAATTTGCACGAGTATAGTTGAAAATTCCTCATATGTTAAATGTGAATTACCAAGAACTCTCTTTAAATGAAATTTTGTTGATTTGACTCCGGCTTCCCATAAACCTCCAAAATTAGGTGCGTATGGAGGTCCAAAATGCCAACCAATTCTTTGATTAGTTGTATAATCATAGAAGTCAGACTCATGTGCTTGTAGAAAATTATGCAAATCTTTTAACTCTCGATTTGCTTCCACAAAATTAGTACCGTTATCTGAATAAATATGGAGAGGTTTGCCTCTACGCGATATAAATCGCTTTAAAGCCAACAGAAAATAATCTGATGTTAAATCACTTACGAGTTCTTAATGAATACATTTAGTAGAGAAACATACAAATAAACAAATATAAGCCTTTATTAATTTGCTACCACGCCCTTTTCGGTTTTTCATCAAAATTTGACCAGCATAATCTAAACCAGTTACTTGGGAGGGAAAACCTGAAGAAAATCTTGTAGCTGGCAAATCTCCCATAATTGGAATAATGCCTTTTGATTCGAATTTATAACATCTTATACAAGATCTGACAGTTAGTTTTGCTAGGTTTCGTCCAGCGATAGGCCAATAATTTTCTCTTATAGAAGCTAATAACTGTTGGGGTCCAGCGTGAAATAGTGATTCATGCTCCGTTTTAAATAAAAGTTTTGTGAAATGGTGGTTGGAAGACAAAATGATGGGATGTTTTTTAGAAAAGCAAAAGTTTGAATTTTCAAGTCTGCCACCCACACGAATTATATTATCTTTGTCAAGAAATGGATCAAGTGAAAGTAATTTACTGTGTTTACTCAAAGGTTTTGAATCCATTAATTTAGTGTATTCTTCGTTAAATGACACTTTTTGCATTAATTTTATCAGCAAAATGTGAGAGTTATGGATTTCAACTGAATTCAAGGGACCAGAAATCCTATTTTCCTTTCCATTTCGACAATTTTTTATAAATCTCAATATATAAGCAGAACTTCGTATAAGGCGATTGAATTTAGAAAATCTCTCGAAACTGAACCAATCATTACTATTTATCACTAATGATGTAACGTTCTTATTTATCTCGGGTAATATATCTACACCAGAATTGTCTTTTGGCCAAAATGTTTCATTTTCTTTCAACCAAGATGGCCCATGCCACCAAATACTCAAATCATTTATTTTTATTGGACTAATGCCCCTTGTTAGAAAATCAGCAGGGTTTTCTAATGTCGGTACATATTTCCAATTCTCAATATTAGTGAGGGATTGAATTTCGACCACCCTATCACGCACAAAGGGTTTTAGTAAATTGGCGGACATATTGATCCAGCCTAACACAATCTTTGAATCGGTCCAAAATATTATTTTCGAAATCTTTAATCTTGAAGAGTTTTTTATTTTCTCAGATAATTGTGCTGATATATGAGCAGCACAAAGCTCTAAACGAGGAATAGTAACCGGTTTTATAGGAGCTACTCTCGATTTAGAACATAAAATATGACTAAAAACACCTCTTTCATTTATCGAACGTACATAAACACAACTACCATAAGCCTTCTCTGATGCGTCTGAAAATATGTGTAACTCAACTACTCTTGGGTTTTCACATATAACATGACGATTGATTTTAAGAAAACTAAGTAAATTAAATTCTCTCATAAGTATACGCCACTTTGTGCAAAAATATAGACTAAGAGGATCGTCCCAGCTTAGTTTTTCTTTCCATAAATCTTGAAGCATGATTTTCGCGGTGATAACACAAGGACTTAACAGACCTAACGGATCAAAAATACGTGCTATGCATGATAACATGGGTTTCTTCGTGATTGGTTTATTGGAAAGTTCAAAATGAATATTAAATAGCAATTTATCATCAATATTTGACCAGATCAAACCTAAAGTTTTAACAGTTTCATTTTTACACATCTCTAACAAATGAGAATTTTCTTTATTAGTCTCATTATGTATGATTTTATTAAATATATCTGGATAATTAGATCTCCACTTTCTCAATGGAAAACAATTAGATTCAAGTACCTCTTTTATTGCAACACACAAATTCGTTGCTTGGTTTTCATCATCACAACCACTTAATGAATCGTCGACGTAAAAATCATGTGAAATAATTTCAGATACATCTGGCAATGTTTCACGAACCTCATGGGCCAATTGAACAAGGCATCTAATTGACAAAAACGGAGCACTAGCGGTTCCGTAAGTCACTGTATTCAATTTATAAATAGAAATTTCTTCAGATGGATCTTTCCTCCATAAAATATTTTGGAAACATCGATCGTCTTCTGCCACTTCAACTTGTCGATACATTTTTTCTACATCAGCAGTAAAAACTATACGATGTTGACGAAATCGTAATAAAATGGAAAAAAGATCATCCTGAATGGTGGGACCAACCATTTGAATATCGTTAAGTGAAACTCCCGTTGATGTTAAAGCTGAAGCATCAAAGACAACACGTAACTTGGTTGTTAAGCTTCTTTCACTCAAAACACCATGATGGGGTAAAAAGTACGATATTCCAGATGAATGGTCTAATTTTGTCATATGTCCTAAAATTTCATATTCATTTAGGAATTGACAATACCTTTCTTTAAATTCGCAATCTTTATTTAGCCTTTTTTCTAGTGCAGGAAAACGTTTAACTGCTTGTTCTTTAGAATCACCTAATTCGTAAATTGATCTTTTAAACGGTATGCGAACTGAAAACCTACCATTTTTTAAGCGAGTGGTTGTATTTAAAAAATGATTTTCACATTCTTGCTGTTCGATAGACCATGGATTTTTCTCAGCAATTTTATCGAGTTCAAAAAATGTCTCTAATTGATTTTGTATTAATTTATTGGAGTCACATTCCTGAATAATGTTACAGAGACTTAGTTCCACATCGTTCAGGTTATTTAGTTTTCCAGAAATAATCCAACCTAGTCGAGTTTCCTGAAGAACTGGTTTATTTATTGCCAATTCTAAACGTTTATGACGCATAATTCGCCAAAATATATCGGCACCAATGAGTATATCTATTGATCCAGGAATATTAAAATTAGGATCAGCAAGTTGGAAGTTTTTGGAATATTTATATTTGAAATATTGATCCTTCTGGAAGGCGTTAAACCTGTGATAATAGGTAAAACTAAACAAGGAATCGCCAGAGAAAATTGTTCGTAAAGAGAATGTATAGTTACCTCAGTCTTATATTTCAAATGAGAGACATTATTATTCAACCCAGAAACAGAAAATTGAGTTTTACTTTTGTTCAACTTAAGTCTGTTACATAAAGACTCCGTAATAAAACAGGATTGTGAACCAGAATCTAACAGTGCACGAACATTATGCGATATTCCATATTTATCATAAATTTTGACAATAACTGTAGCAAGTAAAACCAGATCATTTTTATAAGAAGTATGTGATGTTAACACTGTATTATTTCCAGCTCCATCGACATTTCCTACTGAAGTCGACGGTTCTTCATTAATTTATTGATGAAGAAGTGTGTTGTGTTTACCACCACATTTTTTGCATGTACCATAGAGCTTACACTTAGTAGTTAAATGACCTGTACGTAAACAATTTTCACAAAGTTTATGATTTTTCACCAATTGAAGTCTTTTTGATAGTGAAAATGTCATAAACTGATCACATTTATGGTTTCTATGATGCAAACTTGAGCAAAATGTACAATGAATGCTGTGTTTATTTTTATCAGTAGCAACAAAACTTTTGTCTTTTGGTTGATATACCTTTTTTTCTAATTTGGCATCATATCTTTTATTATCCAGACGCTCTAATAAATCAGCCCTACTTTTAAGAAAATCATTACATTTTCATGAAGTAATTTAAATT
Organism: Galerucella nymphaeae; assembly: GCA_963978555.1. Classification (NCBI taxonomy): domain Eukaryota; kingdom Metazoa; phylum Arthropoda; class Insecta; order Coleoptera; family Chrysomelidae; genus Galerucella; species Galerucella nymphaeae. Next base: position 10,079,424 of record OZ021708.1, read on the forward strand.
CTTCCCACTTTGATAATGTGAAGTTATCTAAACTTTTAGTGATTGAATGTATAATTAACACATCCCAACTATCTACATTTTGTTCTAAAACCTCAAGCGCTCTTATATGATTAGAAACATGATCAACTATTTCACGTAGTTTTTCTGATGATGCTTTATGGAACTTTTCCATATTAAATAACGCATCTAAATGATAATAAACCAAAATGTTTTTATTATCAAATCGTTTACATAAAGCATTCTAAGCTGATGAATAATTATTACTACAAAACTCAAATGACTGTATAACTTGCCTAGCAGTACCCTCTAATGAAGCCCTGAAATATTGGAATTTTTCTATTTCACTGATGGTATCGTTATCATCGATCAGAGATTGGAAAGTATCCCTAAACTCAATCCACTTTTCATAAACACCGGAGAAAAGAGGTAGCTTAATATCAGGCAGCTTTATTTGCTTTCTCTTTAACGAAATATTAGAATTATTAGGACTATTTGCGAACTCATTTTCTCGTATTTGTGATTCTACAACAATATCTTCTGATGGCTTACCTTGTGATTTTAAAAACAATTCGACTTCGCATGTAATTTGATGGAACATATTTTCAAACTGTTCCCTTTCTAAATACTGCTCGTCGGGATTTTCTGCAAGCACTTCCAGCTGAGTTTGAACTTCATCAAAGATATCCCATATATTTTCAATATTGGACAATCTTTTCTGCAATTCCAGAATACTATTTTGATCTGTATTATCTTTAGTATTCCTAAAATGATTAACAAATATTGTTAATTTGCTTTTCAACGAACCCCGTTTCCTTATCAAGACCTTCTCGTCACTATTCATTCCGATTTATGACAAACAGAAAAATATTCAAATAATATTGAATTAAGTAAACTACTGCGTGCTAATTCAAGAGAATGAAATAAGAGAATGATGAGAAAAATTGGAACGGACTCACTTTTAGAAACTTGTATGCGTAATGCGGTGATAACCTGCCAAGTTTTTTCAGCATATAAGGGAATTCACCGCAGCTGCAAGTTCCTTACTGAATTCTTTTCTCATGCGGCTCGAAGTGGACCAAATGTTGGAGAGATATAGTGGACTGTAATTATTATTATAATTCCTTCGGCTAAAGAAAGAAAAGACTCTTTTTCTTTACGTCAGATGTGACAACTTTATTTTTTATTATTTATATAAAAATATATCTCGTTACCAGGTATCGAGATAGGTTAAAATACATATTGTGTTTTGTATAAGCATACATAGTGGGTCTTTAACAGATGTTCTCCTCCGATTTGTCAACAAACCTTATTCCAAAGCAGTCGCTTGTGAATTAATAATTATTGTATTAATATCCTCAGCTACACCTTTAATAATAAAATGAATATTTCTAAGCGAAGAGTGATTTCAATAACAAATGAGGATGATAAATTTCGGGATGATTGGATACCTGATCCACAAGCCGTTCTGATCATCTACCAACATTGTGCCTAGAAGTGGAAAAAAAAAATCCAAGAAATTAATACATTTTTGATCAAATAATTGATACAGCATAACCTTTAAAACACTATTTTACCTGAAAAATTGTCACGGATCAGTCGCTTGTCTGCTCTCAGAGAGGTTTGGCGACCGGCGACTGAGTGACTAGAGATTGAATTTGGGTAGCAGCTACTCAGTAGCGAGTAGGAAAACATTTTTTTCGCGGCTACTGGCGACTGGCGAATGTGGAGGAGAACAAACTTTAGGTAACCGTGTCAACTCTGGTACGATACAATTATCCAATAAATCGTAACACTTTAGACTATTGAAGTTTTTTTTTCCAATAAAAACGGAGGTAATTATTATGTCGCCCCTAGGTTAGGTTAGGTTAGGTTTGTGGTGAGTGGGTCAATAAGGCCCTCCACTGCGACTCACAAGAGTCTATTGTGGCTCACACCAATTCAAATTTCATCAAATAGATTCAGCTTCTTAACAAAGCCGATTATTTTATTTGGTGAATGATATTTCAGGTCCGAGGGCGAGAGAGAGACCCTGCCAAACATCAGATACCTGATTCTAGCCGCGGCGGGGCAGGCACAAATTATATGCTCTGCTGTTTCATCATCTTCTAAACAAAGATGGCAAGTCAGATCTTCCGACAGTCCAAGTTTTAGCATATTATGATTCAGATGAGAGTGGCCTGTTAAAAGGCCTGTTAGACAACGTAGGTCATGCCTGCTATGGTCCAACGTTTGTTTGGAGACATACTTCGAAGGATGTATAAAAGCCTTTGAATGAACCAATCCTGGTAAATTATGCCAGAAGTCTAAAGCTCTTCCTGCTGTCCAGGTATTTAGTGTTTGTTTGGCAAAACTTATTGCGATGCCAATTGTAGGTTCTGGTCCGATAGAAACACATATGGCACCCTCCCTTGCAAGAAAGTCTGCCTTCTCGTTTCCTTCCATGCCAGAATGGCCAGGGATCCAGACCAGTAATAATTTATTGAGTTCTCCTATTGAGGAGAGTCTTTTTGGCAGTCTAAAACCAATTTCGAAGCTAAGTGCTTTTAAAGCCGCTTGGCTGTCCGAGAAATTTTTATTGTTCTATGTATGAGATTGGCTTGCTCCACTCTCTCCACACATGAAACAATGGCGTAAATTTCCGCCTGAAATACGGTTGCACAGGATCCTAGAGAGGTTGACATTTCTGTCTTAGGTCTGCGCCCGTATACACCTGCACCAGAGCCTAAGGGTGTTGTTGAGCCGTCTGTGTACCAACAGCTGTCTGCTCTTAATAGTTCATCCTTACGGAGGACCCATTCATCTCTATTTGGAATTAGGACGGTGTAAGGCAGGTAGTAGTTCACTGTTGGAGGCAATATGTCAGAGGTCATTACCAGAATACTGTGACTTTCAATATCCGCTAGTATTCTGCTTCGTTCTGCATACGCCTGATTTGTGCATTTAGAAATATGTACAATTCTGTATGCTGTCCATCTAGCCTCTCTCTCCAAAAATATATGGAGATGAGGTAGGTCCAGAAGGATTTCTATGGCTGCTGACGGTGTGGAGCTGATAGCACCAGTGATTGCCAGACAAGCCTGTCTCTGTAAACCAGAGAGCTTTGCTTGGGCTGTTCGCTGTAAAGCTTTTGGCCACCAGGCAATAGCTCCATATGTGATCATTGGTCTAATGATCATCACATATATCCAATAGATTTGTTTAGGTCCCAAGCCCCAAGATTTTCCACAGACCCTGCGACATGTCCACAAAGATAGTCTGGCCTTATGAATAACTTTTTCCAAGTGAGCGTTCCAAGTAAGTTTCTTATCTAGGATAATCCCCAAATATTTTACTTCCGCTGCAAATGGAATAACCTCACCATTATAGGAAAGTGGTGGAAGATCCTCCAACTTCCTTTTTCTAGTGAAGGGAACTATTACAGTTTTGCCAGGGTTAACAGACATCTGTTCCCTCTGACACCAGCTGTAGACATCATCCAACGTCTTTTGGAGGATATTATATGCTACCCTTCCTGACTTGGTCCTTGCCAAGATAACAAGGTCGTCTGCATACGCTTGCAGATCTACCCCTTCTCTTTCGAGACCGCTAAGCAAGTTATCCATCAAGAGAGACCACAGTAGGGGAGATAGTACTCCGCCTTGTGGGCATCCCCTGGAAACCTTGAAGCTGATGGTCTCGTCCTGAAGAGATGTAGTGGCTGTCCTATTTTTGAGCATGGCATATTCCAACCAGTAATGGTTGTTTTGATGCCCTTTTCAGTCAAAACTGAACCAATGGAGGTCAGTAGTGCATTGTTAAATGCTCCTTCAATCTCAAGAAATATGGCCACCGCAATCTCCTTGTTGTTGAGGGATTGTGTGATTTTATTAACAAGGTTGTGTAACGCTGAATCTGTTGATTTGCCAGTTTGATAAGCATACTGATGGATGCTCAGGGGGGAATTATATAAAGCAACCCGCCTGATGTAGCAATCCAGTGCTTTTTTAAGTCCTTTAAGAAGGAAAGATGTTAGGCTAATTGGTCTGACTGATTTAGGGTGTGGGTCTGTGCGGCCCACCTTTGGTATATATACCACCCTAGTCGCCAACCAGCTGGGTGGTATGTAATTCCACGCCAGACTAGCTCTAAACAGTTTAATGAGGATGGGTAGCTCCAGTCCATTTTGAAGCAGAGCTGGGAATATACCATCCTCACCGGGAGATTTGAAGGTTTGAAAAGATTTGATTGCCCATTCCACTGCCGGTGCTGTGATAACTTCCTTGGCAGCCTCCCAATCGATATTTTTTGGCCGCCTAGCGCCCTCAAAGTGCAGAGGTCGATTGTTATCCAGAGTCAAACTTCCAGGAAAGTGATTTTTAATCAAAAGCTCCAACGTTTCCTTTCTAGAGGTCGTGAACGCGCCATCAGGTCGCTTTCATCGACCCAATCTCGGCAATAGACTCTTTAGAGAGAATCTTGTGAATTCTAGTACTACGAGGTATATCAGAAATACTCTCACAGAACTTTTTCCAAGACTCTCGCTTTGCCTTTCTGATTTCCTTATTGTAGTTTGTCAGAGTAGTTTTATGAAGCTCCCAGTTGCCTGACTCTTTAGCTCGGTTAAATAGTCGTCGAACTTCTTTTCTTCGCTTTTCTAGGCATTTGTTCCACCAAATAGAGTTGCGATTATCTCTTTTAGTCTTTAGTGGACAGTTTTCATGATAGGAGGAGATCACTGCATTGCGAAGCTTTTCCGCTGCAGTATCTATCCCATCACAACTGTTGATTGTGGTGAAACCATCCTCAACGTACCGTTGAAGGGAATTTCTATATCCACTCCAATCAGTAGCTTTTGAGTCACGATATTTCACCACTGGCCTCTGGCCTATTTCAATGCTGAATTGAATATGTCTATGATCCGAACACGAAGGTTCAGTAGATACAGCCCAATGTCGTATCTTATTGCTCAGAAAGTTTGAGCTGATAGTTAAATCTAACACCTCTGATCTGTTTCTAGTTACAAAGGTGGGTTCGGAGCCCTTATTTATAACTGATAGCCCTTCCCCTAGTATATAATCAAAGAGTAACTCACCTCTGCGATTTATATTCGTGCTGCCCCACGATGTATGGTGTGAGTTGGCGTCACAGCCCATGACTAATTGAAGTCTGTTCTTCTTGCTATAGTCGATCAATCGTCGTATAGCTAGAGGAGGTACAGTATCCATGTGTCCTGGGATATATGCAGAGCAGGCGACTATGTTTGTCATACCATTCTTCTCCGGTAAGTACATCTGGATGGCTACTACATCTGGATGGCTACTACATCTGGAGTGCAAAAGCCTGTAAGCAAGAAATAATTAATATTTTTTCTGATTAGTAGACATGCTCTAGGTTTAACCCCAGGGCAGGCTATTACCTCACCAGGAATATTGCTGAGACCGGTTACTCGATCTGTGTTTCCTGTCCATGGTTCTTGCAGGAAGGCAAGGTCGATTAATTCGTCCTTGAACCTTTTGCCAAGGATGTAAGAAGCGGCCTTGGCATGCTGTAAGTTTGCCTGTATACAATTGAAAGTGGCAGGGTGTTGGGTGCCGCAGGCAAGCTTATGTCTCCTCAAACATTGGGAGGATCAGTTAAGACACCACCATCTGCACCTGCCGATGATGAGGCTGTATTTGGTGCCTTTGACGAGGTTTGATCACCTTTCGCCGCCGGCCCAGCTGGTTTTTTTGGCGCCTTTGTCGAGTCCACAATGGCCTTCGATTTTGGGACACCAAGTCCAGTTTCTTTTCCGGTTTCCTGGAAGAGACGTTAGCCGTCTTCATCTTGGAAAATCCAGCTTTTCCAGCTTTTGGTTGGCTGGTGCCTTGGCTACGTACCGGCGGTGCACTACCCCTAGGCTTGTGAGGAGTTTTGGTTCTCCTCACTGCCGCAGGGGGTTTCCCGCTCGGTCCTGGGCCGTGGATTTTCTCAGATCTTTTCGAGGGACCTGGTTTTGCTGCCTGTTGGGAGGAAGACCTGGTTTTAGGGCGGAAAACAACCCGCCCAAAACCCAAACCTGCCCAAAACCCAAGTAAGGTTTAAAACCTACCCTCTCCAGCTCGGCCATAGATCCATCGTCAATGGCGAAGGTCCATGTTTGACCGGGGCCTGTAACTTCCTTGTGTAGAACAGTCCACTCCAAGGTTAACAGACCATGGTACATTTTCCTCAGTCTAGTGAGGACCTGTTCAGAGGTTAGTCTATGACTGCCCTTATCAGGTATGTAAGCCACACAGATATGTGGCTTTGGTATTTGCTCACCTAAGACGCATCTCAGGGAGGCACCATCCCATGGTTGGAGGGTATTGACTACTCCAGTCAACCATGTAACAATCTCCTGATATACGCAGGTGACTTGCAGCCATACAGGCCGGAATGTACAGCTCTGGAACTGCACTTGTGGACCACCTTCCGGAATATTCTCTACAGCGTCCAAAATAGCGTACTGGAGAGATTCCAGTTGGTTGGTCGTTATGGAGGTTGTCGGATGTTCAAGGTGTGAAATTCCCACCTTGATGCCGGATAAAGCCTGCCCATAAGAGGGTTTTTGTAGGTCAGTTTTACCTGACGCTACAACTGACACAGCCGAGCAGGGCTTTTTTGCCTCTTGTGCTGGTGAGTCATCATTAGAGCGTAAGCGCTTGCTTGAACCAGCCACGGAGGGAATATTCTTCACCTCTTGCGGCTGATCCTGCTTCCGATGCTCTAATATTTGGTTCAAGGCGGATTGGTAAGGTACCCCGCTCTTAAGGAGACGACTAGGTCGCTTCCTAGCTGCACCCCCTAGTTTCCTAGGTTTGCTTTCAGGAGTCGGAGAACTAAGGAGCTCTCGTTCCTGATCGGATGTTACAGGGAGGTCAGTTGGAGCCGATAGATCGACTTCCATCTCCTCTGTAGAATCTTTAATGATTTTTTTTGTTCACTTCTTCCATAAAGTCCCACGAGTAGCTAGGGAAAATATGTCCATCATGGCAGAGCCCTGCATTACCATGATAAGGCTTACTTACGACGAGAGGGCGCCCAGTATCTCGAAGGTTCCGTTATTGACAGATGATGGGCTCACTGTCATACATCCCCTCGGCACGGATACGCACACCTTAGGATTAAGCCATAAACCGTTGGGATGTCATTTAGTCAGAGCATAACAGCACCAAAATGATCTTGTTATTCTCATTACCAGCGGTGCTAACGTGGAAGCAGACACCCGATGGCTGAATTTGCCCGCTATTCCATAACCTAAGCCAACATACATGCAAAAGCAGCAAGCAGTAGCTCAAGCAGTGCAACAACGAACAAAGACGGCCAACCCCGCCATGTCGCCCCTAACTTCAGCCAATACATTCAGTTTTTCAGGATATAAGGTGCGAGTTTTCACTTCCAACGAGGATTTTCAAGTTACCAGTATCTGAAACTATGGTAATTTACGTTTTAATCGACAAAAAAGGCCTCATTAGTCGAGAAATTTAATTATATTATTTTCCATCAATATGTTGACAAGCTTTTCATGTCTATAGAAATATCTATCCATCTTTATCTATCTGAAATTACTTGGAATAATCTTATTTTTTTATGAATGGAATTTATTATTACGTTGAATTTTAATATTCTCTTTTAACAAGACAGAAACATCTGAACATTTGTTTCCAGTGAATGCAGTTTATCCATTACCCAGGTTTGGATAAATCCTTAGACTATTAAACACAAATAGACCGAACTGTTTACTTTTGAAAGCGATCCAACATTGAAATCACGAAAACAGGAGGTTGCCAAACTGACGAGTACTCCGTACATACATTAGGTACGCTGCCAAATGGCTAAAGAACATTTCCAATAGAAATCTTTGTCAAGTACGAGAAAGAGACATTGCTAGCCTAGCGTACTATGAAATTTTGTCGATTTTACGGCGTTCATTCATATTTTGCTAGTGCAGTGTTGCCTATTGAGAAATGTGAGTTTATTGTTAATTGCTGAATTTTGTGTCTTTTTAATATAAACAATAAAATCGGTGATAATAAAACTTTCAATATGGGTCGCCAGTATAAGTTTTGTAAAAAATGGGCTCTTTTGTATCCGGCTTTATCGTTTCATAGGTTAGTTTCTAACAATGCTTTAAGGTTAGTCAGTGGCGTACATGGTGAAATGTTATTATTGTTTTATGATAAAGAACATTAGTGCAAAAGAAAATATTCTTATTCAATTCAATAATTGAATTCCCATAAGCCCATTTTTATGCTGGGCATTCGTTTATTACACTCAATTACAAACATTTGAAACAAAGACAACTTCGTGTTACATTAGAAAGAACTGTTGTAAGTATCAAAATTTTCACTCCAATCCAACAAATTCTTATATTCTTCAATATTAAGGAGTGTTTCAAAAGTCAAAATGATTTCTCATTATAGATTCCCAAGAAACCCTAGAAGAAGGAAAGTTGGGTTTTCAATTCTTGGGATTCTTGAGAACTTTCCCAAATATGGAACAATATGTTCAGATCATTTTAATCCCAATGATTTTATCACTATGCCCAATGGAAATCGGTACCTAAAAGCAGATGCTGTTCCAGACATTAATTTACCCAAATGTTCTAGACGCTCCACGGTCTAGGTAATTTCAAATTAATGAATTAAATAGTATCAATAATAATTATTAGTTTCAATTACAATTTATTTCAGAAGTTTCGGTTTGTGACAGATAAAAGTTGAGTTTCCTCTATAATATATTTTTGTTTTAAATATTTCAGGAAGTGTGTATTGTTGCGGTTTCATAATAATTGTTAAACTTTTTATGTTATAATTCGGAAAAATAAATTTCTTTTTTAGTAGCTAATGCAATCCACTTTTCATATGAACTGTGACCTTAACTCATCCTACAGTTTTTATTTAATTGTTTTATTAATAGGTATATAATGTAACCAAACAACAATGTTGAGGAAATAAAAAATCATAACAAGATATTTAAAGTATATGCATGTTTTTTTACACCCGAGGTTTTTAATATCTTGATCTCACTTCTGAAAATGTAAAATCACGCACTTCTAAAATAATTCTTAAATTCATCTTTTGACATACACAATATTCACATTCGTCAAAAAAGGCTACTTCACACACTAGTTACATAAATAACTATTATGTATTACGTTTTAAATTTCTTGCTACGCCACTGCCAAGCTAGAATCTCGCTTCTAACAGCGTTGCCTTCATTTGGTCTCCTGTGTAAGAGAGAAGATATAGTTCATCTTCGTTACACGCATTTTATCGTCCTAAACAATCATGGATTGTGCTTTTAAAGAAATTATGAATGAAATGTTCCGTCTATCTGTGTTTAATAGTCCAAAGACGCGTCCACATTATGTCGAATGGTGTCGATGCAGTGTGGACGGTCGCCCGACATTGTCGATCCATGTCGGGTCGAATCGAATGCAAACCTGGACCAAGTCGGTACGGATAAAAGGAAGTCGAATCGACATGGCTAGTTTGGACGTGTCGAAGCATGTTTCTCAACATTTCTCACACGTACCTATTCATTTTGGTTAGTTTTGTGCGCTGTGTAGTATCTCAATATGGATTGGAATGAGGAGCAAACGCTAATTTTCATTGAAATATACCATCAACCTCATCTAGCAGTAAATCCTTTATAAATTTCTTTGTAGGATATTTTTTCCTACCATTAACAAGGCTGGGTCGTACCCAAAATCTTCGAGGTCGACGAAAACGCTGTTGCTAGTTTCCAACAACTGCAAAAATAATTGTAGCAGCAGCTACCACTACAGCATCTTCTTCACTCATAATTGAAAATTGTAATGACGCAAAACGAATTCAAAGTATTATCAGTTTTGATGTCGGCGATGGATGTCGGTCAACACGTCCACATATACTGAAGATGTGGACGAGTTGAAAGTCGAACATGTCGAATGAGATTTGTCGATCGACCTTGTCGATCGACACCATTCGACATAATGTGGACGCGGCTTAAGGATAAATCTCTCTTTGAACCATGCTGCTTAAACTTTTTCACTTATACACTGACAATAGATTTTGTTATGGGATTTCGGTTATGACAAAAACTATTGTAGATATTACACGTTTCTTGTTGACATACTCGCATATAACCACATTCTTGAATATTATCGAAATCTCAATTACTCCTTTTTAAGATATACGATCCATAAGTTTCAATAAATGTCAAATTTGTTATTGTAGCATTCATGGCCATATAAATGTATTAATACAACTTCGGAGGAGATAATGTGAGTGTAGCTATGAATATCTGAAAAATAATCAGTATTTCTTGTGAATTCCATAAGAAAAAAACATACAGCGTGATTCATTTGGAATAACAAGATTCTTGCACACTAAAATGTATTAAAACTGATCCGTTTCCGAGGTAATTGATTGTAATTAATTGTATAATAACAACTTGCTACAATAATTGATATTAAATAGATAAGTATACGAATTGTAACTATTTATCAAGTCAACTGTATCATGTAAAAACTGCAAAGATACATTTCTAGCGTGGAATATACAATTTTATTCAATTAAGTAATTGCGTATTGAAAAAAGTAGCTGCTAACTTCATACAATCAATTTATGGAAGGTCAATCGTCCTTTCAATACACACAAAATAATTTAATTAAAATTAATGGACTGGAATTATAATAAAAATTACAGTCCACTATATCTCTCCAACATTTGGTCCACTTCGAGCCGCATGAGAAAAGAATTCAGTAATGAACTTGCAGTTGCGGTGAATTCCCTTATATGCTGAGAAAACTTGGCAGGTTATCACCGCCTTACGCATACAAGTTTCCAAAAGTGAGTCGGTTCCAATTTTTCTCATCATTCTCTTATTTCATTTTCTTGAATTAGCACGCAGTAGTTTACTTAATTCAATATTATTTGAATATTTTTATATTTGTCATAAATCGAAATGAATAGTGACGAAAAGGTCTTGATAAGGAAACGGGGTTCGTTGAAAAGCAAAATAACTATATTTGTTGATCATTTTAGGAATACTAAAGACAATACAGATCAAAATAGTATTCTGGAATTGCAGAAAAGATTGTCCAATATTGAATATATATGGGATATCTTTGATGAAGTTCAAACTCAGCTGGAAGTGCTTGCAGAAAATCCCGACGAGCAGTATTTAGAAAGGGAACAGTTTGAAAATATGTTTCATCAAATTACATGCAAAGTCGAATTGTTTTTAAAATCACAAGGTAAGCTATCAGAAGATATTGTTGTAGAATCACAAATACGAGAAAATGAGTTCGCAAATAGTCCTAATAATTCTAATATTTCGTTAAAGAGAAAGCAAATAAAGCTGCCTGATATTAAGCTACCTCTTTTCTCCGGTGTTTATGAAAAGTGGATTGAGTTTAGGGATACTTTCCAATCTCTGATCGATGATAACGATACCATCAGTGAAATAGAAAAATTCCAATATTTCAGGGCTTCATTAGAGGGTACTGCTAGGCAAGTTATACAGTCATTTGAGTTTTGTAGTAATAATTATTCATCAGCTTAGAATGCTTTATGTAAACGATTTGATAATAAAAACATTTTGGTTTATTATCATTTAGATGCGTTATTTAATATGGAAAAGTTCCATAAAGCATCATCAGAAAAACTACGTGAAATAGTTGATCATGTTTCTAATCATAAAAGAGCGCTTGAGGTTTTAGAAACAAAATGTAGATAGTTGGGATGTGTTAATTATACATTTAATCACTAAAAGTTTAGAGAACTTCACATTATCAAAGTGGGAAGAATTTAAATTACTCCATGAAAATGTAACTTTAAAAAATATGTATGATTTTCTTAAAAGTAGGGCTGATTTATTAGAGCGTCCGGATAATAAAAGATATGATGCCAAATTAGAAAAAAAGGTATATCAACCAAAAGACAAAAGTTTTGTCGCTACTGATAAAAATAAACACATCATTCATTGTACATTTTGCTCAAGTTTGCATCATAGAAACCCTAAATGTGATCAGTTTATGACATTTTCACTATCAAAAAGACTTCAATTGGTGAAAAATCATAAACTTTGTGAAAATTGTTTACGTATAGGTCATTTAACTACTAAGTGTAAGCTCTATGGTACATGCAAAAAATGTGGTGGTAAACACAACACACTTCTTCATCAATAGATTAATGAAGAACCGTCAACTTCAGTAGGAAATTTCGATGGAGCTGGAGATAATACAGTGTTAACATCACATACTTCTTATAAAAATGATCTGGTTTTACTTGCTACAGTTATTGTCAAAGTTTATGATAAATATGGAATATCGCATAATATTCGTGCACTGTTAGATTCTGGTTCAAAATCCTGTTTTATTACGGAGTCTTTATGTAACAGACTTAAGTTGAACAAAAGTTAAATTCAATTTTCTGTTTCTGGGTTGAATAATAATGTCTCTCATTTGAAATATAAGACTGAGGTAACTATACATTCTCTTTACGAACAATTTTCTCTGGCGATTCCTTATTTAGTTTCACCTATTATCACAGGTTTAACGCCTTCCATAAGGATCAATATTTCAGATCTAAATATTCCAAAATACTCCCAACTTTCTGATCCTAATATTAATATTCCTAGAACCTGGATTCCTGGAGATATACTCATCGGTGCCGATATATTTTGGCGAATTATGCGTCATAAACGTTTGGAATTGGCAATAAATAAACCAGTTCTTCAGGAAACTCGACTAGGTTGGATTATTTCTGGAAAACTAAATAACCTGAATGATGTGGAACTAAGTCTCTATAACATTATTCAGGAATGTGACTCTAATAAATTAATACAAAATCAATTAGAGACATTTTTTGAACTCGATAAAATTGCTGAGAAAAATCCATGGTCTATCGAACAGCAAGAATGTGAAAATCATTTTTTAAATACAACCACTCGCTTAAAAAATGGTAGGTTTTCAGTTCGCATACCGTTTAAAAGATCAATTTACGAATTAGATGATTCTAAAGAACAAGCAGTTTTTCTGCACTAGAAAAAAGGTAAATAAAGATTGCAAATTTGAAGAAAGGTATTGTCAATTCCCAAATGAATATGAAAATTCAGGATGATCTTTTTTCCATTCTATTACGATTTCGTCAACATAGTTTTTACTGCTGATGTAGAAAAAATGTATCGACAAGTTGAAGTGGCAGAAGACGATCGATGTTTTCAAAATATCTTATGGAGGAAAGATCCATCTGAAAAAATTTCTATTTATAAATTGAATACAGTGACTTACGGAACCGCTAGTGCTACTTTTTTGTCAATTAGATGCCTTGTTCAATTGGCCCATGAGGTTCGTGAAACATTGCCAGATGTAACTGAAATTATTTCACATGATTTTTACGTCGACGATTTATTAAGTGGTTGTGATGATGAAAACCAAGCAACGAATTTGTATATATATATATATATATATATATATATATATATATATAATCTTAAAACCCTTCTACCACTTAGTGGTGTAGGGTGTGTTGCAGCTATTCTCTCGTCACGAATTTTTTCCATTCTTCTCTATTTTGAGCTAAGTCCTTCGCTTCTTTCCAACTTCTTCCTCTTTTATCCAGTAATCCAGCAATTACTTTATCCCAAGTTTTTCTTGGTCTGCCCCTTTTTTTATTTTTTTCAATTTTTGCTTTCCATATTTTCTTTACTGGTCTTCGTTCATCCATACGTTGTAAATGTCCCCACCATTGTAGTTGTCTTTCTTCTACAAATTCTAAAGTTGATTGTATACCCAGGTCTTTTCTGATATCTATGTTTTTCATTCTATCCTCTTTTGTTACACCTCTTACTCTTCTCAAATATTTCATCTCTGTCGCCTGTATTTTACTTTTTTGTTGTCCTGTTAACACCCATGTTTCACATCCATATGTAAGTATTGGTCGATATATTGTTTTGAATACTTTCAATTTCGTTTCTTTAGAAATTTCTTTTTTGTTGATAAATTTTGTATTCATGGCATAGTAAAGTTTGTTAGTTTTAACTATTCTATTATTAATATCTGCTTCTTGTGTTCCGTTTTCGTCTACTATTGTTCCAAGGTACTGAAAATGTTCAACTTGCTCTATTTTGTCTGTATCTATTCTTACATTTATTTCCTCTTTGTCGTCTCCAATGACCATAACTTTTGTCTTGTTTTTGTTTATTTTCATTCCCATGTCCATCATTGTTTTATTCCACACATTTATGTTTTCTTGTAGCTCTCTTTCATTTTTTGCTATTAATATGACATCGTCTGCAAATGCTCCTTCACTGATGTATACCCTGCACAATTGTAAATGTCCCACACATACTTTTTTACTTAGTTTTGTGCATTTCTTTATGATCTCATCCATGTAGATAATAAATAACAAAGGGCTTAGGCTCCCTCCCTGTCTTAGTCCCATATTTGTAGTAAAATTTTCTGACATATTGTTATTTCTTATGACTGCGTTCTCATTTTTCTCATAGATATTCTGTATTATTCTTATCATTTTTCTATTCAATCCCCTTTCTGTTAATATTTTCCACATTTTTTCTCTAGGTACTCTATCAAAAGCTTTTTCTAAATCCAGGAAAGCTACGAATAATTTCTTTTTTTCCTGTACCGCTTTTTCTGTCAACTGTTTGATGGTAAATATGTGGTCTTGGGTACTCCTACCACTTCTAAACCCACTCTGTGACTCCTCTAGAGTATTTTCTATTGTCGATCTGATTCTTTTCTCCAGTATCTTTTCCAACATTTTCATCGCAGTGCTAATTAATGTTATTCCACGATAGTTATTACAGTCTTTCATATCACCTTTCTTGTAAATTGGTACAATTAGTGCTTTTTGCCAGTCTCTTGGTAGTGTTTCTTCTTCTATTATTTGATTAAAAATTTGTAACATCATATCTTTCCCTTTTTGTCCAACGTTTTTAATCATTTCTGATGTGATTTTGTCGTATCCAGGGGCTTTTCCGTTTTTAAGTTCTGTTATAACCTGTTCTATTTCCTCTTCACTTATTTTCATTTCTGCATCTTCTTGTATACCAATCTGTACATGTCTCTCTTTATCTTTTGTTTCATTAAGTAGTTCCTGATAATATTCTTTCCATCTTTGCATAATTTCTTCGTCTTCTGTTAGTATTTCTCCGTTCTTATTTTTTATAAAGTATGTATCCCGCTTTTGTTCTGTTTTCATATTCTTTAATGCTTTATAAAAGAGTTTCTGATTTGCTTTGCAGTCTTCTTCTATTTTCTCTCCAAACTTTCTCCATTGTTCGTTTTTCGATGTTTTAATTAGTTCTTTTGCTTTCTTCCTCTCATCCTTATATTTATTATATTTCTCTTGTGTTCTATTCGATAAGTAGCTTTTCCATGCCATTTTCTTTTGTTTCACTTGATTTTTTATTTCTATTGTCCACCATGAAGTTTTTTTCATATTATTTTGTTTTCTATGTATTCCACACACCTTTTTTGCTATACTTAGGATTGTATTTTTGAAGTAGTTCCATTTATCCTCTATACTTCCGTTTTCTACTTCTTCATAATCAAGTTTTTTGTCTATTTCCTGTCCATATTCCAATGCAGTTGCTTTATCTCTTAATTTATAGGTTTTTATAGATTCATATTGCAGCTTCTCTCTTAATGTAGGTGGTTGACTTATTTTTTCATCGTCTTTAAATTTGGCTTCTACTACATAATGGTCACTACCGATTTCTGGTCCTCTCTTAACTCTTGTGTCTTTTATTGTATATTGATATTGTCTTTCTATTACTATATAATCTATTATCGACTTTTCATTTCTACTCTTTACTTCCCTTGTGTATTTGTGGATATCCTTATGCTTGAACCATGTATTAGTTATTATCAAGTTGTTTATTAAACAAAAATCGATCATTCTTTTTCCATTGTTATTTCTAAAATTTTCTCCGTAGTTTCCAATGACGGTTTTATATTCCTCATCTTTCAGACCAACTCTACTGTTAAAATCACCTATTATGTATAATCTTCCTTCGGATTTTTCTATTGTTTCTGTCAATTCATCCCAAAATTCCTGCTTATTATCAGCTTTATCATCTTCATTTGGTCCGTACACAACGATTATTGTTCTCTTCTGGTTTTCGTTCGTTTTAATTTCTATTGTCAGTATCCTCTCTGACCACGCTTTCCAGCTTTGTATCTGTGCTTCTAATTTCTTGTGTATTAAAAATCCTACTCCTGCCACTGCTCTTCTTTCTTGTGGTACTCCGCTGTATATAAGTATATTATCTTTTGCTAGTTTTTGTATTCCTTGTCCTTTTTTCTTTGTTTCTGTTATTCCTAATATGTCAATATCCATTTTTTCAAATTCTTCCTCTAGCTCTATTTCTTTTCCTTTTATGCTTTTTATATTCCATGTCGCTAGTTTCCATATCGAAGAGTTTTTTGTTTTCAAGTCTATTTCATTATTCTTCTTACTGTTTGTAATATTATTTTTATTATACTTTTCAATATTGTTACTCATATGCTTGTCACTGTTATTGTAATTGTTTTCGTCATTGTCTTTGTCTCTACTAATGTCTATGTTATTGTTCTTTCTATCATTATTATGTTGGTTAATACTATTATTATTCTCATTTTTACTTATATTTCGATTTTTCAAAATAATATTGTTACTATACCTATTATCATTACTACAATTATTGTATTCATTACCATTACCATTACTATTACTAATTTTAAAAATACCCTTACAACTAAATTTATTATCTAAATTAATATTCGATGATCTTCTTTCTTCTCTTCTTTTTTCATCTTTGTCTTCTTTTCTATTCAGTTTTTTGACCCCCCATCATTTCTAACTTTTATCAAATCGTTTTCTTTGTATCTCCATCTCCACTCTTCTGTTCCAATATACATTTTTCTGTATCCAATTTTGGTTGAAGTTCCTTTTTTCTTTTCTTCATTCGCTCTTATTCTAAGTATCTTCTGTATTTCTCTGTCCTTTGGTGACATATCATCTTGAATGAATATTTTATGTCCTTCTTTATTCCTTAATTTGAATTTGTTTTGCATAACTTTCCTTTTGTTATCTGCGTTATTTAATTTTATTAGACACGTTTTCTCTCCTAGTTTAACAGCTTCGTATACTTCAATTTTCACTCCCAATTCTTGTTCCAAAAAGTCTTCCATCGCATCTGTTAATTCTTTTTGGTTTTTAGTATCTGTCTTCATACCTTGTATTACTATATTATTACGTCTTTTCTCATTTTCTAATCTATCCAGTCTGTCTTCCATCTCCATGACTATTTTTTCCATTTTTATATTATCATTCACAAGTTTTTCATTTTCGGTTTTCAGCTGTAATATTTCCTGTTTATATTCTTTCTGCTCTATTCTCATTTGTTTTATTTCTTTCGATAGTTCATTTAAAGAATCTCCCATTTTTTCTATCATTCTCATCAAAGAATCCATGTTTTCTTCTATTTTTCTATAGCCTTTTTTTGGTGATTTACTGTCGAATCTGCTTCTCTTGAGCTCATCATCATGTTGGTCTTCCTCATCTTCCCAATCACTTTTTCTTTTCTTCACAACTTCATCTTCACTTTCCATTTTTATTAAAATCCGATCCTGTCTTTCCTATGGTCCCAAAATGCTGGTTGTCTGACCACTAATATTTTTCTTATCAGTTTGTTAATGGATTAATTTGTTGTTTTTATGTTCTATTCTCATAAATTTTATACTGGTTACTGTCTATTTGGATGAATATTTTAGGTTTTCTTACTTGTTTTGATGTTGTTCTTCGATTTCTTATTATCTAAACGCACTTTGAGGTCTTATATACTATATTATTCACTTTTTAAATTTGAATTACTCGTATTATCTCCAAAATTTGAGTTTTAATACGGAGTGTCAATATAAGCCACTTTTCACTTTATTGCCAGGACCGAACTTTTGTGTGTTGCAATAAAAGAGGTACTTGAATCTGGTTGTTTTCCATTGAGAAAGTGGAGATCTAATTATCCAGATATATTTGATAAAATCATACATAATGAGACTAATAATGAAAATTCTCATTTGTTAGAGATTTGTAAAAATGGAACTGTTGAAACTTTAGGTTTGATCTGGTCAAATATTGATGATAAATTGCCATTTAATATTCATTTTGAACTTTCCAATAAACCAATCACGAAGAAAACAATGTTATCATGCATCGCACGTATTTTTGATCCGTTAGGTCTGTTAAGTCCTTGTGTTATCATCGCGAAAATCATGCTTCAAGATTTATGGAAAGAAAAACTAAGTTGGGACGATCCTCCTAGTCTATATTTTTGCACAAAGTGGCGTATACTTATGAGAGAATTAAATTCACTTAGTTTTCTTAAAATCAATCGTCATGTTATATGTGAAAACCCAAGAGTAGTTATTATTATTATTATTATTATTATTATCATTCCAAGTATGCACTTGCTCAGCACTTGCTGGTAATGTTCACCTATCCCGAGCGTGTGTAAACGCAAATGGGATTAGGCTCGGAAGTCACATATTTAGAAATTTACGGACAGTGTGACAGGTATTTAGGATGGCAGCCTTCTGCAGATCGATGTAAGTATTTTTGTGGAGACCCAGTTTGGTAAGGCTATCTTGTAGAGTTTTGGGAATTAGTCCCGTAGATGAAACGATGATCGGTACCACCTCTATTTTCTCTGCATGCCACATCTGTCTTACCTCAATTGCAAGGTCGGTGTATTTTGCAATTTTCTCGTTGTATTTGTCCAGAATATTGTTATTATTGGGTACTGCAACATCCACCAGATAAACCGAGTTAGCTTTTTTATCCACAACTACAATATCAGGCCGGTTATTCGTCACCCGTCTATCGGTGATAATTGACCTATCGTAGTATAGTCTAAAATCAGCATTCTCTAGCACCGAATTCGGATGGTACTTGTAATATGGGGTGTAGGTGTTCACTAATCCAAATTTGTTGGCCAACTTCTGATGGATGATGTTGCAAAGTTGATTGTGCCTGCGTAGGTAATCAATGTTAGCTAAGGCTGAACATCCCGACGTGATGTGTTGTATCGTCTCTGTTGTTTGTTGGCACCTTCTGCACTTGTCCGTAGAGATGTTTGGATCTTTCATGACAAATTTCTTGTAATTGTTGGTATTAATTACTTGGTCTTGAATTGCCGTCATAAATCCTTCTGTTTCTGGAAATGATGTTCCATCAGATAGCCACTTATTTGATGCTTCCTTGTCGATATGAGGTTGATTGAGGTCGACCATGAAGCGCTTTCTGAGCCCACTCCACCTGTTTGTCAGAATCGGTAACGATTTCAAGTCTCATATCAGGGCTTACAAGATTTAAGGGGGAATAGTTTTTATCTGCTTTTGCGACCATCTCATGCAATTCAGATGTTTCAGCCTTGACAATGAAGAATTCTTGGAGTCTAGATATTTGTTTGTTATGTAAATTAACTATGTCCACTAGGCCTCTTCCTCCCTCTCTTCTTGGTAGTGTTGTCCTGATAACTGATGATGTCGGATGGTGACATTTGTGTTTGGTCATCATGGTACGGGTTGTTCTTTGAATATCCTCCAGCTCTGTCTTTGTCCACTTCAGAATTCCAAATGAGTATGTCAGGATCGGTATGGCGTAGGTGTTAATTGCTTTTGCTAGATTTCCTGCGTTCAACTGGGATTTCAATAAAGTAGTTACCCTTTGAGTGAACTGGCTCCTAATTTTGATTTTTGCTTGCTTTTGGTCTAATAGCTTAGCTTGCTGAAATCCTAGATATTTGTAGGTCTCGCCATTTTGCATGGCAGTTATAATATTCCCATTGGGCAGTAACACATCTCCGTTAACGATTTTACCCTTCTCGATATTTAAGGTTTTGCACTTGTCTAATCCAAATCCCATTTGTATATCACTGGAGAATTTTTCAGTGATATTGAGTAAATGTTGAATTTGACGCTGGTTGGATGCGTATATTTTGATATCATCCATATATAGAAGGTGGGAAACAGTGCAGCTAGTGTTCCTGTTGGCTTTAAGTTTATAGCCGTAATCCGTATCGTTGAGTAGATTGGAGAGTGGGTTCATTGCCAAACAGAACCAAAGTGGACTAAGGGAGTCACCCTGGAAGATCCCCCTACGGATGGAAATTTCATCAGTTTGGAGGTATTGGCCATTTATTTGTAAATGAAGGTTCGTTCGCCAGTGCTTCATCGCTGATTCAAGAAAAGTAACAACAGTGGGATGTACTTTGTAAATTTGCAGAACTTTCACAAGCCAGGAATGTGGAACGCTATCAAATGCTTTCCTGTAATCTACGAAAGCCGTGTGGATGTTGCGCTTTTCCTTTTGCGCCTGTTTTAGTATAACTGAATCAATGATAAGTTGTTCTTTGCAGCCTTGGTGATCTCGTCTGCAACCTTTCTGTTCTTCTGACAGGATGTTGTTTTGGTCCACATGTCTGTAAATACGGTTAGTGATGCAAGCCGTTAATATTTTATATATAGTTGGTAGGCAGGTTATGGGCCTATACTGCGAAGGATCGTGAGTTTGATGTGTTTTGGGAAGCAAGTGGGTCGAGCCCAGTGTCAGAAATGGTGGTGTATCTTCTGGATGTTGCAAAATATGTGAGAATGATGTTGCCATTGCTTTATGTAGACTGTCAAACTTCTTATACCAAAAGTTTTGGACGTGGTCAACTCCTGGTGTCTTCCAATTACTGGTACTCTTTATAGCTTCGGTTACCTCGCTTGTTGTCAAGTCAACGAAAGACATCGGTTCAATATTGATTTTTTCCTCCTCAGTTCTTATCCAGTGAGCGTTGGATTTATGTTCGACAGGCTTCGACCATAATGAAGACCAGTATTCCGTCAGCTCATCTTTATTTGGAGGACCTTGGTTCTGATTGTTTTCTGTACCGCTCAGTTGCCTGTAAAATAACTTCTGATTGTTATTGAATAAGTAATTTTGTTGTTTCCTTTTCGTGCACTTGACATATCGAGATAAACGTTTGGATTTTGCCTTCAACTTTTGTCTGAGTGAATCCATATATTCAAATACATGTTGTTCATGTTGTGGGTGACCTGTATAAGTTTTGATTTTTCGATAGATCTTTCTCACTCTGTTTGTTAATCGCCTCGACGGTTTCAAGCTGTTCTTAAACTCTGTCAACTGCCCCAATTCCCTCCTGATGTCATCAATGGAACTTTCGAGCCTGCGTTGCCACCAGGGCTTGAGCTGTTTGTAGTCCTTACTCTGATTGTTTCCAGGGAACTGGATTCGTTGATTATGAATTCGAAGCACTGCCACCGCTCCACAATAGATGAGAGTGTGAAGTTGTTCCAGTGCTTTGCAGTCTTTGGCATGGTTCTGCAATAGTAAGTTCACTGCTGCTATTATGCTGTTGGTACTCTTATTGGTTCGCAGCTTGGGTAGTTTGGGCCGGTGTATTGGGTTGGTGCCATTAAATTCCGCTAGTGCTTTACAAAGCTCTGTATTATAGTCATTATCAGGTGTTTTGTCGCAATCAATGTTTGTTTTCTCAACGCCATTGTTGTCTTCTTGTGCATTCTCCGGTTCATGTGTATCATGATCGGTAATTATGTCATTCTCCTCATTTTGTAGGTCAAGAAGGACTTCTCCTCGAATTTGTTGCAACGTCGGATCGGGTAGTAGATTGTTTTTCACAATACTTCGACGCTGGTCAGCAATACGTTGTTCCGTGAGATGCTGGAATTCTGGGAAATGTTCAATGAATGCACGGTGGAGGGCGTATCTGTACGTTGTCATATCAGTTTCCATCTTGGTGATTTTGAAATAGGAGCGCATAATAAAAGAGTTCAGCTCAATAGTCCACTTCATGCGCTTCCTGGGCTTTCCGGCTTATGTGGTCGTGGATGTGCCGACTTGCGTCACTCCAGAAACAGCAGAAGCCGGTGGATGAGGATTGATGTTGTTTTCCTCATGAGTGTGGGTCACAGTAGCCCTACTCGGTGTCACGCTGCGCCTACCGCTAACCGAGGAAGAAGTTGATTCATCATTTTTCGAAGAAGCCCTTCTAGCACCAGCTTGAACGCGACAAGAGTTTAAGGTGTTGCAATGTCGATTCACCTGACGATTCCTGAGATTTAAAGTCCCAGAATTTACAATCGAATTATTGCTCCCCCCAGAATCCGTGGAGCAGACAGCCGATGTACTAGGTACACTAGCAGTGTGGGATTCTGAGCATTTCGCTCTACCCACCTGGGGTAATCTAGTTTTACAATTCGACATCGTGATTGTCGCATTTTAGACCTACTGCCAGGTGATGATTCAGCCGCTCCTTCCATGGAGAACAGACGCTGTCGGAGTACCGCTCCTTACATGGAGTCCGTCGTGTCCTGAAACTTACTGGTTTTGGTTCGCTCCGAGGTATTTAATTTCCCCGATACCTTTTATATCTAAAAGGCCTTCCCCTATCCACCTACTGGGGAAGCGCCCGATAGGGGACCAGCACCCCCACGGGTATTATTATTATTATTATTATCATCATTCCAAGTATGCACTTGCTCAGCACTTGCTGGTAATGTTCACCTATCCCGAGCGTGTGTAAACGCAAATGGGATTAGGCTCGGAAGTCACATATTTAGAAATTTACGGACAGTGTGACAAGTATTTAGGATGGCAGCCTTCTGCAGATCGATGTAAGTATTTTTGTGAAGACCCAGTTTGGTAAGGCTATCTTGTAGAGTTTTGGGAATTAGTCCCGTAGATGAAACGATGATCGGTACCACCTCTATTTTCTCTGCATGCCACATCTGTCTTACCTCAATTGCAAGATCGGTGTATTTTGCAATTTTCTCGTTGTATTTGTCCAGAATATTGTTATTATTGGGTACTGCAACATCCACCAGATAAACCGAGTTAGCTTTTTTATCCACAACTACAATATCAGGCCGGTTATTCGTCACCCGTCTATCGGTGATAATTGACCTATCGTAGTATAGTCTAAAATCAGCATTCTCTAGCACCGAATTCGGATGGTACTTGTAATATGGGGTGTAGGTGTTCACTAATCCAAATTTGTTGGCCAACTTCTGATGGATGATGTTGCAAAGTTGATTGTGCCTGCGTAGGTAATCAATGTTAGCTAAGGCTGAACATCCCGACGTGATGTGTTGTATCGTCTCTGTTGTTTGTTGGCACCTTCTGCACTTGTCCGTAGCGATGTTTGGATCTTTCATGACAAATTTCTTGTAATTGTTGGTATTAATTACTTGGTCTTGAATTGCCGTCATAAATCCTTCTGTTTCTGGAAATAATGTTCCATCAGATAGCCACTTATTTGATGCTTCCTTGTCGATATGAGGTTGATTGAGGTCGTGATGATGTCGACCATGAAGCGCTTTCTGAGCCCACTCCACCTGTTTGTCAGAATCGGTAACGATATCAAGTCTCATATCAGGGCTTACAAGATTTAAGGGGGAATAGTTTTTATCTGCTTTTGCGACCATCTCATGCAATTCAGATGTTTCAGCCTTGACAATGAAGAATTCTCGGAGTCTAGATATTTGTTTGTTATGTAAATTAACTATGTCCACTAGACCTCTCCCTCCCTCTCTTCTTGGTAGTGTTGTCCTGATAACTGATGATGTCGGATGGTGACATTTGTGTTTGGTCATCATGGTACGGGTTGTTCTTTGAATATCCTCCAGCTCTGTCTTTGTCCACTTCAGAATTCCAAATGAGTATGTCAGAATCGGTATGGCGTAGGTGTTAATTGCTTTTGCTAGATTTCCTGCGTTCAACTGGGATTTCAATAAAGTAGTTACCCTTTGAGTGAACTGGCTCCTAATTTTGATTTTTGCTTGCTTTTGGTCTAATAGCTTAGCTTGCTGAAATCCTAGATATTTGTAGGTCTCGCCATTTTGCATGGCAGTTATAATATTCCCATTGGGTAGTAACACATCTCCGTTAACGATTATTATTATTATTATTATTATTATTATTATTATTATTATTATTATTATTATTATTATTATATGTGATTCGGGGTGCAATTCTCAGGGACACTTAGCTTTCGCCAAACTTTCCCTTCGATTCGTACTTAAGCTATGCTTAGGCTGCTTCAGAGAGATATGCACTAAAGCCAACACTCTTGCAAAATGCAAGTATGTTGTCAATGCTAGTCTCTTTGAATAACTCTGAGTCCAGGATCGCTGCTCCCAACCATCTATGTCTATGTACCATTAGGTTGGGGCACTTACATAGGAAATGACACGGGGTCTCTTCCTCCTCTCCACACCATCTACACAAGTTGCTATGTCCCTGTGTTTTGTGTGTGTAACATCGCAGCTCGCAGTGTCCGGTGAGTATACCCAGAACATCTCGTGCCTTGCGTTTACCAATTTTGGTGATCGATTTGGCCCAACTGGAGATGAAATCTCCCGTCAGTTCTTTTCACCATCTGTGTCCCAGGGATTCCTTCCAGGCTTCCCATCTCTTTCCAATTATCTCCTTCGTTATGGTATTGAGGAGGAGCTGTGAGACCTGGTCGTTGGTGGGGGAGCCGAGTAGCTATTCCTTCTCGAAGGAATAAGTGAAACCAAGGACAGCTCAACGGATTTCTGTGGAATGCAGAAATCTGATATCAGGAACTTCAGCGTGGAGAGTGGACTAATGTCCCGACGAGTCTGCTGATAGCCGGTTGAAAGCCGGAGTCAGCGGGATCGTCGGAGCAGCAGACTGCTTGTGGAAACCTGCCTGATATAAACCGTATCTAGTGAAAGGTGGTTGATGAGGTATATTCACTGGATGTGGGGGCTTGCCTTAAACAGCTGGCCAAGTGGAAGGAGACCACAATAAAAACCCTCCAAGTCAAGGTGGAACAGCATATGCCGAGGACTGCGTGGTCAAGGGAAAGCTTGATCGCTAATATGCGGACTCTGGATACCTGGGGACATCCAGTTTAAATACCCTTACTCCTGCATGCGGGGCTCTGCAGGAGTGGACCTTGTACTTCCCTAGCTACTCGTGGGATCAACCATGGACAGTAAGAAAAAAAAGAAACCAAGCGGGCATGCACCGCAACCGGGCACAAGTCGGAGCAATGCATCCACAGTGCCCAAAAATAAAGAAGCACCTTCCTCACACGCGAGCAAACCTCGTGTTGAGGAAGTCAGAGAAAAGCAGGAGAGGAGAAAGGCAGGGGCACCTATACCCTCAACCTCCTCAACTGGTAGAAATCTCTAGGAGAAACCCTGGACGAAAAAGAAGAAAACCCCCCTACTCCCCGAATTGGGTAAACCCGGAGGAAGGGATGATCCACTAAGGCGTGGACTTAGTGGAGCGGGGGTAAGATGGTATCTTCGCTTCCTTGAATAGGGACTTACACCGGAGGAAGCAAGAAAGAAAGCTACGGAACGTAGGAGACAAGGAGAGGAGAAAAACATCCCTTCTAAAGGAGAAAAACGGAAGCGGGGAACGGCGGCAGCCCAAGCATCGCAAGTACAGGCGAAGAAGAAAAGGGAGGACCGAACAGTTATCCCTTCTTCATCTGGCAGCTATGCAGCTGCAGCAAAATTAACAAGAATGGCAGTTCTCCCGAGAGCGTACCCTGAGACTACCCTCAGTGCGGACGACCAAACCTTTCTGGAGAACGCGATAATAGAAGAAGTGTATGCTGGGTGGGAACACAAACTCCAGTTTAGCGGCATACACTTCAGACCAGGAGTCGTTCTAATCGACTGTGAAACACCACAGACTGCAGAATGGCTCCGGTTGACAGTACCCAAGCTAGAGAGCTGGAAGGGAGCAGAACTGACGGTGTGCCAGGGAGACGACATCCCAAAAATGCATACCGCCACGATCTTCCTCCCAAGAAGCAAAGGCGTGGAAGAAGGAAAACTCCTCCGCTTGATCAAAGCGCAGAACGAGGGTTTGGAAACAAACCAGTGGAAGGTTCTCAACCTGAAGGAAGAGGGCAATGGCCTAATCTTGAGGGCAGGAATAGATAATCTATCCTGTCAAAAAATCAAGAGCAACGGGTTCACCATACACTACCGGTTTGGGAAAATACCCGTGCATGGCCTCAGAAAAGAAGAGGAGAGGAAAGTGGAAGAGGCTTCTATTTCCTCCAAGGCCAGTGACGACTCGGGTAGTGTAGAAAGCCTGCACATCTCCAAACTCCTTAGGGAGGAGTCGCCGCTGACCGAGGAGGAAATGGAGATTGCGTCGGAGGAAGGGGACAGTACTCTTTCAGATGGGGACATCACCCTGACGAAGGAGGGAAACACCCAAGAAGAAAACCAGCAGGATGATGGGAATTAACTTAGCCCAAGTTAATGCTCACCATGCCAAAGGAGCATCGGCGGTGATCACAAGATTGTTCACCAAGGACCAATGGGGTATATGTTTAATCCAAGAACCTTGGGTTAATAATAACCAGGTAAGAGGATTAGCATGTAAAGATGCTAAAATAGTATATCACACTGGTAGTGATATACCAAGAACATGTATTATGATAAGGAACAATATTAAATATTTTTGTCTTTCAGAATACATGACTCGAGACCTCGTTCCAATTCGAGCATACCTCGAACACAAGAAGGAGGGCAAAGAAATAGTGATAGCATCATGCTACTTTGAGGGAGATGGGCCTGCACCACCCCCAGAGGTACAAAAGCTGGTGAAGTACTGCGAAGAGAAGAGACTACCTCTACTTCTAGCATGTGATGCCAACGCACACAACACCGTTTGGGGCAGTAGCGACACCAACAAAAGAGGTGAGCAACTTTTAGAATATATCCTTAATAAAAACCTTAATATCCACAATATAGGGAATACACCTACATTTGTAACAAGGGTAAGGCAAGAAGTTTTAGATATCACACTGGCATCACAGGATCTAAGACAAATAGTAAAAGATTGGAGAGTATCGGGTGAACCGTCTCTCTCCGATCATAGTATCATAACATTTAAATTGGAACTGGGCATACCCGAGGCAAGCCTCAGGAGAATACCAAGAAAAACAGATTGGGACACTTATAACACCAATCTAAAAAGAAATCTAGCACAAATCCAGAGAAAAGGAAGGGCTAAGCACCATCTCGACCTGGAAAATGAGCTAGAGGATCTGAACAGGGCAATAATCGATGCGTTTGAATCGAGCTGCCCTCTTCAGAAACAAAAAAGCAGCAAAGATGCACCTTGGTGGAACAAACATCTGTCAGAACTAAGATCTCAAACCCGGGACCTTTTCAATAAAGCAAAACTCACCGGAGACTGGCAGAGGTACACCGAGGTGAGAAATACCTACTACAAGGAAATTAAAAAAGCTAAAAGAAATAGCTTCAGGAAATTCTGTGAAGATATAGACGCAACACCTGCTGCGGCAAGACTTTACAAAGTCATGGCGAAAAGTAGGGTCAACACAGATATGGCTTTGAGAAAGCCAGACGGCAATTATACCGAAAATGAGGGGGAAAGAGTTCGACTCTTACTAGAAACTCATTTTCCTGGAAGCATCCCAAATAGGGGAGACAATCCTCTCGAAGCTCACAGAAGACCTTCGAGGGCAAGTATTACAATGGCCAAACACATTTGTAGTAATGATAGGTTGAAATGGGCTATGAACACCTTTTCGCCTTTCAAGACACCGGGAGCGGATGGAATTTTCCCAGCATTGCTCCAGCAAGCTCAAGACGAAATTCTACCGCATCTGGTTAGAATTAGTCGAAGTAGCTTAGAACTGGGTTATATACCAGAAGTTTGGAGAAGGGCAATAGTAACCTTCCTTCCAAAAACTGGGAAAAGGGACACAACAAACCCCAAATCCTTTAGACCAATTAGCCTAGCATCGTTTGTACTCAAAACGATGGAAAAAGCAATTGACAACTACATTCGAACGGAAATCCTAGAGAGACTACCTCTCCACCCATGTCAGCACGCCTACCGGGCAGGCAGATCTACGGAGACTGCACTGGTACAACTGACGGAGGATATCCGAGGTGCTCTAGACAACCAAGAAACTGTAGTATGTGCATTTTTGGACATAGAAGGAGCTTTTGACAACACTCCACATGAGGCTGTCAAAAGAGCATTAAGCAGAAGAGGTGTTGACAGCACAACATCCAAATGGATGTCGGAACTGCTCACCACAAGAGTAGCAGAGACAAGGACAAGCAAAGACATTGTCTCCATCTGCACTACCAGAGGATGCCCACAGGGAGGAGTAGCATCCCCTTTAATGTGGAGTCTGACGGTTGACGAACTCCTATGTGGTTTGACGAATCTAGGAATATCCTGCCAAGGATATGCCGACGATATTGTCATAACAGCCAGGGGGAAATTCGAAAATACCCTTTGTGATATTGTACAAAAGGGTCTGAACTATACAAATAGCTGGTGTAGGCAAGTGGGACTCAGCATCAACCCCACTAAAACCATCTTGATAGCCTTCACTAAGAAAAGAAAACTCAACCTCAAAACCATAAAACTTAATGGAAACGAGATTGAATGGAGACAAGAAGTCAAGTATCTAGGCTTGATTCTAGATAGTAAGCTCCTGTGGAACAAACACGAAAAGGAGATTACCCACAAGGCGAAAATGGCTCTGATGGTCTGTAGGAATCTGGCAGGGAGAAATTGGGGTTGCAACCCAAAAATCCTAAGCTGGATGTACACTGCCATAGTGAGACCAATCATCACTTATGGAGCCATTGCATGGAGCAGCAGAACTAGTCTATTGACAACGAGAGAAAACCTCTCCAAAATTCAAAGACTAGCTTGTATATGCATTACAGGAGCAATGAGAACATGCCCAACGGCAGCAATGGAAGTAATTCTCAACCTCACCCCTCTACACATGGTGGTGGAGAGTGTTGCAGAAAAAACAAGATACAGACTAAGTAGAGAGGGAATCATTAAAAGAAAAACCACCTCTTCACTTCTTAGAAATCAGACAACCTGGGACATGCCACAAGACGGTATGATGAGAAAGTACAACTTTTCGAAGAAATTCGTTACAGAATTGAGCAACAAGAAGGAATGGGATCCGAATACCATTTCCAGAATTGGGAAGAATGCCATTCAATGGTACACAGATGGCTCAAAAGCAATAGGAGGAACTGGGATAGGAGTGTTCGGGCCAGGAACCAAACACTCCGAAAGCTTGGGAAAAACCCCAAGTATCTTTCAAGCGGAAATCCACGCCATAAGAAAGTGCGCCCAGTTCAATCTTGATAAAGGATACAGAGGACAAAGGATTATCATAATGACAGATAGTCAAGCAGCCATCAAAGCACTGAGCTCTTGTGTAATCAGTTCTAAGATGGTTTGGGAATGCCTAGACAAACTAAATGAATTAGGCGAGAACAATATAGTTACTCTACTATGGATTCCAGGACACACTGGAATAGAAGGAAATGAAATAGCAGATGAACTAGCAAAGAGGGGGTCGGAAATACCCTTCTGGGGGCCTGAACCTTTTTGCGGAATCAGCCCTAATGTAATATTGGAAGAAATAGGCGAAGCCGAAAGAAAGAGAAGATCTGAACATTGGAAAGATCTAGTAGGGCTTAGACAATCAAAGATTCTCCTGGGTGACTACAACCAAAGGAGATCAAATGAATGCATAAGTCAAAGCAAAACCGCACTGAGAGTTTTAACAGGGATCCTAACGGGACATTGTCGCCTGAATGGGCACCTGAAAAAGCTCAAATTAGTGGAGGAAGAAGAATGCAGATACTGTGGCATGGAAGAAGAAACCTCCATCCATCTACTTTCCAACTACACAGCACTCCAGAATCCTAGAGCACAGTACCTGGGAGATTACTGGATAGAAGAGGAACATTTACCTAAGCTGAAGCCTGCAGATATCCTAAAATTCCTCCGGGAAATAGGACTAAAGGAACTACTAGTTTCAGAGACTCTCCTCAGAAACTAAGTAGAAGTAAGGGGGCACAATAGACCTTTTAGGTCTCAGTGAATGTTACCCCAAACAAACACACATACATACATATGGTATTGCATCCTTCTCGGTACGGTATTCCTACCTCCCTTTCTGGATGCTCTCCCGACTTGGCTTCTTGCTTAGCAAGTTTATCGGCTCTTTCATTACCTCTATAACCCGAGTGTCCCGGTATCCAGGTAATAACGACCTTGTTGAATCTGGCTAGCTCATTCAGTGCGTTTTTTGTCTACCGAACGAGCTTTGACTTTGTGCATGGGTTTTCCAGAGCCATAATGGAGGCCTGGCTGTCCGTACATATGCAAATGCATCTGCTTTGGACTTCTGCCCTTACCAATTGCCTAGAACACGCCTTTATCGCAGCCATTTCTGCTTGAAAGACGGTGTTTTCCGGTCTTAGGCGACAGGCTACATCATCCCTTCGCCTCGGTGCACTGATTCCGAAACCGGTTCCTTCCCCGGTTTTGGAGCCATCTGTGAACTAGATTTCCCCGTGTTCGGGGCTCTGTTTTTCCTCCCATTCCTCCCTGCTTGGTATTCGCGTTTTATATCGCTGCCCAAACTGGAGAATCCTGGTTATTCTATCCTGAGGTGCATCGAAAACTGATCCCCTGAGCTCCTCGGGTGCTACCACTCGAATTTTCAGGTCCTGCATTCCTAATTCGATATCCCCCGCTGTTTCCTTCAGCCATGCCTCCGAGTCCCCGTTTTCGCAAACGAAGACCATGGTGCCTTACCTCGAGAATTTTTTTTTCTTTTTTTTTAAGACTAAATTCTTTTAAGGGCGGGGGCATGTTAAAGACCCACTATGTATACTTATACAATACACAATATGTATTTTAACCTATCTCGATACCTGGTAACGGGATATGTTTTTTTATAAATAAGAAAAATAAAGTTGTCACATCTAACGTAAAGAAGAGTCTCTCTAAAAAGCGAGGGCTGTCCACCTGTCTCACAAAATATCGTCTTCGTTGAGCTCTTGTACGAGATAAATCTTGAAAGGATAGAATTTATGCTGTTTCAAGACCCTATGAATGCTTCTACGTGGAATTCCTGAAGCTGCTGCTATTTGTCTCGTGGCAAAATTAGACCATTCATCTGAAATATCGTATTTTTTACCCCATCATGGTGTTTTGAGTGAAAGAAGCTTAACAACCAAGTTACGTGTTGTCTTTGATGCTTCAGCTTTAACATCAACGGGAGTTTCACTTAACGATTTTCAAATGGTTGGTCCCACCATTCAGGATGATCTTTTTTCCATTCTATTACGATTTCGTCAACATAGTTTTTACTGCTGATGTAGAAAAAATGTATCGACAAGTTGAAGTGGCAGAAGACGATCGATGTTTTCAAAATATCTTATGGAGGAAAGATCCATCTGAAAAAATTTCTATTTATAAATTGAATACAGTGACTTACGGAACCGCTAGTGCTACTTTTTTGTCAATTAGATGCCTTGTTCAATTGGCCCATGAGGTTCGTGAAACATTGCCAGATGTAACTGGAATTATTTCACATGATTTTTACGTCGACGATTTATTAAGTGGTTGTGATGATGAAAACCAAGCAACGAATTTGTGTGTTGCAATAAAAGAGGTACTTGAATCTGGTTGTTTTCCATTGAGAAAGTGGAGATCTAGTTATCCAGATATATTTAATAAAATCATACATAATGAGACTAATAATGAAAATTCTCATTTGTTAGAGATTTGTAAAAATGGAACTGTTGAAACTTTAGGTTTGATCTGGTCAAATATTGATGATAAATTGCCATTTAATATTCATTTTGAACTTTCCAATAAACCAATCACGAAGAAAACAATGTTATCATGCATCGCACGTATTTTTGATCCGTTAGGTCTGTTAAGTCCTTGTGTTATCATCGCGAAAATCATGCTTCAAGATTTATGGAAAGAAAAACTAAGTTGGGACGATCCTCCTAGTCTATATTTTTGCACAAAGTGGCGTATACTTATGAGAGAATTAAATTCACTTAGTTTTCTTAAAATCAATCGTCATGTTATATGTGAAAACCCAAGAGTAGTTATTATTATTATTATTATTATTATTATCATTCCAAGTATGCACTTGCTCAGCACTTGCTGGTAATGTTCACCTATCCCGAGCGTGTGTAAACGCAAATGGGATTAGGCTCGGAAGTCACATATTTAGAAATTTACGGACAGTGTGACAAGTATTTAGGATGGCAGCCTTCTGCAGATCGATGTAAGTATTTTTGTGAAGACCCAGTTTGGTAAGGCTATCTTGTAGAGTTTTGGGAATTAGTCCCGTAGATGAAACGATGATCGGTACCACCTCTATTTTCTCTGCATGCCACATCTGTCTTACCTCAATTGCAAGATCGGTGTATTTTGCAATTTTCTCGTTGTATTTGTCCAGAATATTGTTATTATTGGGTACTGCAACATCCACCAGATAAACCGAGTTAGCTTTTTTATCCACAACTACAATATCAGGCCGGTTATTCGTCACCCGTCTATCGGTGATAATTGACCTATCGTAGTATAGTCTAAAATCAGCATTCTCTAGCACCGAATTCGGATGGTACTTGTAATATGGGGTGTAGGTGTTCACTAATCCAAATTTGTTGGCCAACTTCTGATGGATGATGTTGCAAAGTTGATTGTGCCTGCGTAGGTAATCAATGTTAGCTAAGGCTGAACATCCCGACGTGATGTGTTGTATCGTCTCTGTTGTTTGTTGGCACCTTCTGCACTTGTCCGTAGCGATGTTTGGATCTTTCATGACAAATTTCTTGTAATTGTTGGTATTAATTACTTGGTCTTGAATTGCCGTCATAAATCCTTCTGTTTCTGGAAATAATGTTCCATCAGATAGCCACTTATTTGATGCTCCCTTGTCGATATGAGGTTGATTGAGGTCGTGATGATGTCGACCATGAAGCGCTTTCTGAGCCCACTCCACCTGTTTGTCAGAATCGGTAACGATTTCAAGTCTCATATCAGGGCTTACAAGATTTAAGGGGGAATAGTTTTTATCTGCTTTTGCGACCATCTCATGCAATTCAGATGTTTCAGCCTTGACAATGAAGAATTCTTGGAGTCTAGATATTTGTTTGTTATGTAAATTAACTATGTCCACTAGACCTCTCCCTCCCTCTCTTCTTGGTAGTGTTGTCCTGATAACTGATGATGTCGGATGGTGACATTTGTGTTTGGTCATCATGGTACGGGTTGTTCTTTGAATATCCTCCAGCACTGTCTTTGTCCACTTCAGAATTCCAAATGAGTATGTCAGGATCGGTATGGCGTAGGTGTTAATTGCTTTTGCTAGATTTCCTGCGTTCAACTGGTATTTCAATAAAGTAGTTACCCTTTGAGTGAACTGGCTCCTAATTTTGATTTTTGCTTGCTTTTGGTCTAATAGCTTAGCTTGCTGAAATCATAGATATTTGTAGGTCTCGCCATTTTGCATGGCAGTTATAATATTCCCATTGGGTAGTAACACATCTCCGTTAACGATTTTACCCTTCTCGATATTTAAGGTTTTGCACTTGTCTAATCCAAATCCCATTTGTATATCACTGGAGAATTTTTCAGTGATATTGAGTAAATGTTGAATTTGACGATGGTTGGATGCGTATATTATTATTATTATTATTATTATTATTATTATTATTATTATCATTCCAAGTATGCACTTGCTCAGCACTTGCTGGTAATGTTCACCTATCCCGAGCGTGTGTAAACGCAAATGGGATTAGGCTCGGAAGTCACATATTTAGAAATTTACGGACAGTGTGACAGGTATTTAGGATGGCAGCCTTCTGCAGATCGATGTAAGTATTTTTGTGAAGACCCAGTTTGGTAAGGCTATCTTGTAGAGTTTTGGGAATTAGTCCCGTAGATGAAACGATGATCGGTACCACCTCTATTTTCTCTGCATGCCACATCTGTCTTACCTCAATTGCAAGATATTATTATTATTATTATTATTATTATTATTATTATTATTATTATTATTATTATTATTATTATTATTATTATTATTATATGTGATTCGGGGTGCAATTCTCAGGGACACTTAGCTTTCGCCAAACTTTCCCTCCGATTCGTACTTAAGCTATGCTTAGGCTGCTTCAGAGAGATGTGCACTAAAGCCAACACTCTTGCAAAATGCAAGTATGTTGTCAATGCTAGTCTCTTTGAATAACTCTGAGTCCAGGATCGCTGCTCCCAACCATCTATGTCTATGTACCATTAGGTTGGGGCACTTACATAGGAAATGACACGGGGTCTCTTCCTCCTCTCCACACCATCTACACAAGTTGCTATGTCCCTGTGTTTTGTGTGTGTAACATCGCAGCTCGCAGTGTCCGGTGAGTATACCCAGAACATCTCGTGCCTTGCGTTTACCAATTTTGGTGATCGATTTGGCCCAACTGGAGATGAAATCTCCCGTCAGTTCTTTTCACCATCTGTGTCCCAGGGATTCCTTCCAGGCTTCCCATCTCTTTCCAATTATCTCCTTCGTTATGGTATTGCATCCTTCTCGGTACGGTATTCCTACCTTCCTTTCTGGATGCTCTCCCGACTTGGCTTCTTGCTTAGCAAGTTTATCGGCTCTTTCATTACCTCTATAACCCGAGTGTCCCGGTATCCAGGTAATAACGACCTTGTTGAATCTGGCTAGCTCATTCAGTGCGTTTTTTGTCTACCGAACGAGCTTTGACTTTGTGCATGGGTTTTCCAGAGCCATAATGGAGGCCTGGCTGTCCGTACATATGCAAATGCATCTGCTTTGGACTTCTGCCCTTACCAATTGCCTAGAACACGCCTTTATCGCAGCCATTTCTGCTTGAAAGACGGTGTTTTCCGGTCTTAGGCGACAGGCTACATCATCCCTTCGCCTCGGTGCACTGATTCCGAAACCGGTTCCTTCCCCGGTTTTGGAGCCATCTGTGAACTAGATTTCCCCGTGTTCGGGGCTCTGTTTTTCCTCCCATTCCTCCCTGCTTGGTATTCGCGTTTTATATCGCTGCCCAAACTGGAGAATCCTGGTTATTCTATCCTGAGGTGCATCGAAAACTGATCCCCTGAGCTCCTCGGGTGCTACCACTCGAATTTTCAGGTCCTGCATTCCTAATTCGATATCCCCCGCTGTTTCCTTCAGCCATGCCTCCGAGTCCCCGTTTTCTCAAACGAAGATCATGGTGCCTTACCTCGAGAACGATTCTACGAATCTGGGTACAATGGCCCCTTCCTCGATCGCAAGCAACTTGTTAACGATTTCTTCCTGGATCTTGGCCACCACTTCGCTCGGCATCTTGCCCCCCATGTAGTCCCCACAAGTGAGAACGACCCTAGGAAGGTTTGACGCCGCCGCGGCATAGCTACCATCCAGCTTCGCCTTTTTGAGCGGTTTCTGTCCCCGCTTCTCATCTGCTCCACCTGTTACAAGCGGACTCGATGAGGCCGCCCTTTTTCCCGTCAAAGTTGGGGTCTGGGGCGCATTATAGACTTGTTTCCTGGAGGAGACAAGGTAGTCCGAGCGCATCAGTTCTTACAAAACGCAGGATAATCAAACGAGCAGTTACAAAATTGTGTCCACTACCCGTAGAAAATCACCAAACATCCAACGAAGTAGATTCATCTTACCCACTGATTGACGAATAGATTATTATTATTTTTTTTTTTCTTTTTTTTTAAGACTAAATTCTTTTAAGGGCGGGGCCATGTTAAAGACCCACTATGTATACTTATACAATACACAATATGTATTTTAACCTATCTCGATACCTGGTAACGGAATATGTTTTTTTATAAATAAGAAAAATAAAGTTGTCACATCTAACGTAAAGAAGAGTCTCTCTAAAAAGCGAGGGCTGTCCACCTGTCTCACAAAATATCGTCTTCGTTGAGCTCTTGTACGAGATAAATCTTGAAAGGATAGAATTTATGCTGTTTCAAGACCCTATGAATGCTTCTACGTGGAATTCCTGAAGCTGCTGCTATTTGTCTCGTGCTTGTAGTGAAATCCAATGCAACATATCCCAAAGGTGCAGCCTATGTAGCCTCGTTAGTAACAGGATGTTGTCTTTCATAGTATCTGTTAGAAACATCTCCGGTCTCCATGAACTTGGACATTTAGGATCTCTCACATTCTTACCGGGATAACGTTCATTTAAAACTCTTGCAGCTGTCCGTGCAGACTCGTTGTTTCGAAAACAGTGTACAAGAATGTCAGATTCTCTGCAGTGGTATAAGCCATCATTTACTTTGGACTAGAGAATGAAGAAATTTCACTAAAATAGACTGGGTTCTGCTAGGTACCCGTAAAATTCTACTAAAAAACCATTATCATATCAGGTCAATAGCTGACAAATATCTTTTTTGCTATTTCAGTGATAAATGAGAATAGGTATTTGGATTTTCATGAATTTATATGTTTGACCTTTTTTTTCATTTGTCCTTTTTTCAAATAAAAACATTTCATTGTAATGTTATTACCTATTCTTCAACGGAGATTTCAAGGTTTTTTCCATTAATTTAAACACAACAGAAAAATGTAAGCATGTCTTTGAAGAGAATCGAAATACCTTTCAAATTATGTGCCCCCAAGATTACCGCCCCTTTTAGGGGGATGACCGTATGGCGTGAAACCATGAATTAACTTTCAAAATTTGTCCCCATCGAAAGCAAAACCGAGGTGTCTCAGGGTTTGCCGAAAAAACCTCCCGCGTCAACAATATTTGGGGTGAACTGTTTCTAATGCGCCACTCCGTTTAGAGTGTCACCAAAGTAAAAGTGACTCTTGGCGCAGCCATGAAATTTTTATTAATTAATAACTATTCAGTTTACGATTATGTCACTTCCGTGATTATAGAATCGTGAAAATGGCATATCTGAGAATGTCTAATTAACAGGACAGTACTTAATTCCTATTTTCGTACCTGACATAACGTCAAATTTTGTAAGTGGTTTGCTTTTAAAATAAATAAAATGTTGAAGTAGGTTGGAGTTCATGCAAGGGAATATAATAATCGTCAATAGAACAGTTACCCAATGAATGATAACGATTTCAGTAGCAACGAAAGAGTTAGGATTAGGTTAGATTTGTGGTGAGTGGATTTATTAGAGCTTCCACTGCAACTTGAGAGAGTTTATTGAGGATTACACCTATTTATATTTCACGAAAGAAATTCAGATAGGGAAAATCCTTCGCGTTTATTCGGTGAATGGTATAAGAGGTTTTGGGGCTAGAGAAAGAAACCAAGCATCAGATGTGCCGAGGCAGTCAATCTACTTTGCTGCCGAGTTGAACATATAATTTTTTATCCGATTGTTCATAATGAGGATATTGTATTTGCAAACTATTACAATTCCCACAATCTCTTTATTTTGGTTGGTTGCTATGGAAATGTATAATCACAGATAGCAAAGTAATGTATGTGTATGTATGTGTGTATGTATGTATGTGTTCCGGATCGTTGCTAATAGTAACTGCGGACCGGCGTGTAGTAAAATTGTATGTGTTTCTAGGAACAGTAATTTAGTGAAATGATGACGCGACTGCAATAAGATCGGATGTTTTTTATTGAAATTATAATCGGAATATTTTAGTCTCCCTCCGACGCGCAAGATGCCGTCATTGTCTAGGAATGGAGTTAAACCTGAAAGTTTACTGTTCGAGTTACTATCTTTGTTTTTGCGAATTTCTTAAATTTCGTGGGAAAGACTTTCATTTTGGCTAATTTTTATCAATGTATTAGTGGCTCTACGTATTTCAGAGGCCGATAAGGATTTGACTGATTTTTCTGACTTTGATTTTAAACAATCATCCTTGAATATCAGCAAATATGCGACAACTCTACACATTTTTGAAAAATTTGAAAATCGCTCAAATGGAAATTGGAAAGTATTTTCCGAGGAATGCAAAGCAACTACTTTCGATTTAAGCTCTGGTAGGTCATTGATTATACCTTGAGTATTGTCCGGCCACTTATCTGGATGTAGGGTGACCCATTTTGTTCGGACTCCCGATGGCCCGTGAAAGTTTTCAACAAATTTGGACTTGTCCTGATCCAAGCAAGGGATATCGTGGAATCAGTCCAAAGGAAAACGTTTCTTATGTCTAAATGCATGGAAGTTATTACCTTCTAAGTTAATCGTGACAATAATAAGGCGGAGCACAACTCAAATCTGGGTATCGTGATTGTCTTTAGGTTTGTTCCAACCGCAGTCAGAAACCGTCAGAAATGATCAGAGAATAACTGGTCAAAGCAAACAACGAGTTATTTCCGCGTAATTCCTATCACTGATTGCAATGGTCGACTATTCTCTGATCGCTTCTGACAGTTTCTGACTGCGGTTGGAACAAACCTATTATTGGAGCGACCTTGGACTTAGCACATACAAGTCGAACCTGCGTGTTGCCATCATTGTCGTGGCTTACCAGATATATACAAGCGCCATAAGCACGTTCTGAAGAATCACAAAATCCGTACAAATCAATAGTGGACGCATTCGGAAGCAGAACATGACGGGGTATTGACAAATTGTTAACAAGAACTAATTCGTTGTGGAAATTGTTCCATGTTTCCTTTAAAATATCAGAAACAGGGTCATCCCAAGAAAGCTTCTCACACCAAAGTTTTTGAATAGGAACTTTGACTAGAATGGTGCATGGGCTTAATAATCGTAAAGGATCAAAAATCTTAGAAATTGAGGACAAACTTCTTTTTGTGATTTTTATGGAACTGGGCCCTGAATTAATACTATAGAATAAATTATCGCTTTGACAAGACCAAGTCAATCCCAGGGTTTTGGTTTTGTCATCATTAGAGAAGTCTAAAACGCCATAAGCTAAATTGGAACCCTCTACGCCCTGTAAGACGTCTGGACAATTGGAACACCACTTTCTAAGGTCAAAACATCCACTCTTCAAAACATTGGAGACTTCGTAACAAATTCTTTGAGCCTCTTGAATGGTGTTAGCCCAGTAAATGAGCAGCAAGAGTTCTGGCTCATGGCGGAGGCGCTAACATGGAAATCTCCATAAGGAAATCACTAAAAAAGCCAAGGTTTGAAAACGTCAAAATTGGCTTGTAAGGTGGGTTCACACCGGCAACTGGACTGCAACCGGATGGCAACTAATCGTGGCGAACAGCGTCTCGTTGGAAAGGCCTTAACGTCTAGTGTATTTGGAAAATAATAGAAAAATTCTAACTACCCCTGTTCATCCTCCATCATCCCTCTTACTAAGAGTTAACCAATCAAACGATGTATCGTTCGAAAGGCCTTAACGTCTAGTGTATATGAAAAATAATAGAAAAATTCTACCCTCATCCCCCACGCAGCAGCCCTTTTACTAAAAGTTAACCAATCATAGCAAACGACGTCTCGTTGGAAAGGTATTTTCTATTATATACAGGGTGGATAACATGCATAAAAGGCCTTAACTTTTATATACAGGGTGGATCAAAAGTAACATGACAGCAAGGCCTAAACGTCTATTGTATACAGAGCGGATGAAAAGTAACATGCATGCAAGGCATAAACATCTATTATATACAGTGTGGATCAAAAGTAACATGCATGCCAGGCATAAACGTATATTATGTACAGGGTGAATCAAAAGTAACATACCTTAACCTTAAGTACCTTTATATACAGAGTGAATAAAAATTAACATGCATGCAAGACCTAAACGTATATTATGTACAAGGTGGATCAAAAGTAACATGCATGGAAGGCATAAACGTCTATTATATACAGGGTGGATGAAAAGTAACATGCATTCTCGAAAGGCCTAAACGTCTATTATGTACTGGGTGAATCGAAAGTAGCCTTAACGCCTTAACGAGGGATGATGGAGGATGAACAGGGGTAGTTAGAATTTTTCTATTATTTTCCAAATACACTAGACGTTAAGGCCTTTCCAACGAGACGTTGTTCGCCGCGATTAGTTGCCATCCGGTTGCAGTCCGGTTGCCGGTGTGAACCCACCTTACAAGCCAATTTTGACGTTTTCAAACCTTGGCTTTTTAGTGATTTTCTTATGGAGATTCCCATGTTA
This sequence comes from Galerucella nymphaeae, assembly GCA_963978555.1. Classification (NCBI taxonomy): domain Eukaryota; kingdom Metazoa; phylum Arthropoda; class Insecta; order Coleoptera; family Chrysomelidae; genus Galerucella; species Galerucella nymphaeae. The sequence continues at coordinate 10,119,441 of OZ021708.1, forward strand.
GCGCCTCCGCCATGAGCCAGAACTCTTGCTGCTCATTTACTTAGCCCCACTGACTAAGTCGTCAATGTAAAAGTCTTGTTCAATTATTTTTGCTATATCTGACATAGACTGTCTGATTCCATTTGCCAACTCTAAAAGGCATCGAATGGATAGGAAACTTGCAGAAGCCTGACCATATGTTACCGTGTTTAATTCGTATGTTTTTAATGATTCTGAAGGATGATCTCGCCATAAAATCCGTTGTAAGCAAAGCTGTTTGGGATTAATCAAAACCTGTCGGTACATTTTGGCTATATCAGCTGAAATGACATATGAATGTATTCAAAATCTCAAAATAATGCAAAGTAAGTCACTTTGGAGAGTTGGACCTATTAATTGTATATTACTCAAGGAGAGGCCATTACTACTCGGTGCCGAAGCATCGAAGACTACTCTGAGCTTCGTGGTAAGGCTGCACTCTTTGAAGACTGCGTGATGTGAAATATAGTATGTTTGGACAGGTTCAGACTGTTCCTCTACTAAGCGACATATGAGTCAAATCCAAATATTCGGACATAAATTTTCTCTACAATGATAGAAGTTTGGGGTTTTTTCGCAGGCGACGTTCCAAGGAGTGAAATCTTTGCTCTGCTTGGGAACTTGACTCGCCTAAACAACTTGGATCTTGTTTGAGTGGCATATCAACTATGAAGCGACCTTCACTGTTTCTTTTAAAGGTATCAGAAAATATTTTTTCACAAAGGAGTTCATCTTGAGAGAAGTGTTTTTCATTGGATACTTCCTCAAGCTCCCAAAACTTGGTGAGAATTTGTAATAGTTCTTGATTGCAGCTAAAATTGCACGAAACTCTTCGAGGAGATGGAGTTCCTGAGGAAGGTCCGACTCGACCAGAAACGATCCATCCAAGTTTTGTTTCTTGTAAGGAAGGCAGGTTTTTACCTAAACTGATTTGATTACTACCTAAAAGCTGCCAGAATAGGTCAGCATCTATCAACATTTCTGCTGGAGCAGGTTTTGAGAAGTTAGGGTCAGCAAGTTTAATATGCGACGAAATTTGGAGATTGAACATGTTTAAAGGTATACCTGGTAAATTATTTGTGATTATCATCGAATATATAGCATGATAGATCCGCCTTGAAAGAATTGTGAGCAGATTTCAATTTTAAATCACATTTAGTTTTGACAGATGATACTTTGTTGTTTATGCCGAAAATACTTAAATTAGTTTCTAGAACTGGAAGACCTAATTTTCTTCTGGTTGTGTCCGTAATGAATGAAGTTTGAGAGCCGCAATCAAGAAGTGTGCGGATCGGAATATAATTATTTTGTTTATCTGATACTAGTACAACTGCCGTAGATAAAATTACTTCTCCTATTGGAGAATTAATGGATGTGCTACTGAGAACGTTGCTAGTTTCACCTTCTAAATTACTATGATTTTGATTTGATTCATTTTTTGAAATCTCAGGTTTACGTTTGTCTTCATTGTGCAGAAGCGTGTTGTCTTGACTTTCATTTTCTGCAAGGTTCTAGCTTACACCTATTTATTGAGTGTCCCGACCTAAGACAATTTCCGCACAAGGAGGAGTTTTTCTTGACAAACTGAATTCGATCCTGAACTGAAGTATTCAAGAAATCTTCGCATGAATATATTGAATGATCACCTTTGCAAAATGAACATGAATAATTTCCAGAAAATAAAACTCGCGTAACTTCCTTCTTGTTGTAGCGGAAGTTGTCTTTGTTTGGTCTAGGCGCACCTTTTTCACGCATTTGATTGAATTTGTAATCAAGAGAATCTACAAAATTTGCTCTCTCGCGTAAAAAGGTTAAAAATTCATCAATTTTCACTGCGTCGGTTTTATTTCGTGTTTGTCTTTCCCAATCGCACATACTTGCATTATCGATTTTATTAGAAAATAAAAAAATTAGTAAACAATCCCAATTTTCAACAGATTGGCCTAGTTGCTGAATAGCACCTAAATGTTTTGATATATTGTCTGCTAGGGATTGCAGTTTTTCACACGTACCCTTCTGTATTTGTTCGAGAGAAAATAGTGCACCGATATGATCATGTAATAGTTTTTTTGTATTATTAAATCTATCACACAGCGTATCCCACGCCACTGGATAATTGTCTGAGTGTATTGAATGTTTTTGATTGATGCCGCGGCTGTACCGTTTAGAGCACCACGTGAATAGAAGAATTTTTCAATAGAAGATAACGTCTCGTTAATGTTAAAAATATATCGTGGAATTCGAGCCATTCTTCGAAATTGCCCGTAAATTTAGGCAATGATATTTCTGGTAGTTTAATGCATGAATCTGTTCTACGTGAGTGATTCGAAGTGCCGGTTGACACTTTGGTCTGGGAATCAACAAACTTATTTAATATTATTTTAGCAGTAGAAGTCAGATTATAAAATTTTTCTTCAAACAATTGAAGCTCAGTTTCGTTTTCTTCCAAATTGTTTTCGTCACAAATTATTTCTATCTCAGAATTTATATTTTGGAATTCAGGAAGTAAATTATATGCATTATTCAAACGATCTTCGAGAATATTTATTTCTAGATTCGACAATTCGGGTTTATTTGAAATAGTATCCAAGTGTTTACTGAAATTAGTAAGTATGGATTTAACAGAACCTCGCCCAAACAGCACAAGGACGTCCTTTGGATCTCCTAAGGATAAGTTCATCGGGATATACGAGATATCCTGAGGATATTCCTTTGTAATCCCCGTACATCCTAAGGATGTCCCGGGGAATTGGAACTGAGCGCCTCAATAGAGCCTAGATATATCCTCAGGATATTTTATCTCAATATCCTAGGGATATTTTCAGGCTGTTTATAGGAATCCTCAAAATCCTCAAATCGTCCATAATACATCCTCAATTAGTCCAGGATACATCTTTACGGAGCTTTATATGCTTTTTCTAGGATTCATTTGGGTAATATGCACATTGTTTCCAGGACTGTTTCAGGATTAAAAAAAATTACATATATGTATGAAAAAAATGTATTTAGTGTAAATATTTTAAACATTTAAGCATATTCAATTTATAATATAAAATTTATGAAAACATGAAAGCAACATACTTTTTCTTATGATTTCGTTCACTTGCATGTCTCAGCCAAGACATTATGGGATCGGAAATATTTTGTTCAGTAGCTTCTGGATGGAAAATTCTCACTGCACCTAAAATGAAATACATAAAATACATATTTACAAAAAGATATTAGAGTTAAAGACAAAATAATGAAGCAAATATATAGCATAATTTCCATATGTTCCTTTTGGTGTTTAAGATGTGTCGAAGAATTAATATTATTACCACGTTTCATTTTAACCTCAAAAGTATAAAAAAACATGTATAATGAAAGAATGTAAGCTTACCTTTCGATTTTACTCAATAAAAATAAGGCCGGTGGGAAGTCTGAAAACATATAGAATGATTATCATTAATAACACATAAATGAAATATGTAATTCACCTACCTATCACTTGCCTGTATAATGACTGCACTTCACACTCACAGATTATAAAATGTGCTCGCACTGCACATGCGCATAAAGAGAGAAAATTGTAACTGCACGTATGCGCAGTGTAATCGAGAGCTCCAATCCCTTTTAACCATGTACCCTTCTATGTTGTAGCCCATCACCCAAAGTTTAGAATGGCATAGTGGAAACGAGCTGTGCTTGTAACCCAGGGGTCAGTGGATCGAAACCCATATCGGTCAAGAATTTTTTTAAATTTCATTCAGGGTCTTAATACTTTTAAATTTTTATATTTTTATTCGCTTACCGTTCACCCTATTCAATGATATTCCTTGCATTCTTTAAAAATCACCTAACCAATAATTCATTTATTTGTATTGCACCAATCAAAGTGACGATATTTTTCATAATTTGTTCCATATTATTAAAATTTTTGTTTTTGAATGATTCTGGAAAAATATAACACGTACACGTCTGTAGTATCCTGTAGATGTCTTCAGAACGTTTTTCGGACATTTGTGCTGTTAGACAGGTATAACCTGAGTTGATCCTTGAAATACCATTCATGGAGACCTCAATTAGGTATTTTCAGTTAATCCAGGATGCATGGTGGATGTTCCAAGGATTACGATAGGTATTCTATTAACGTTATTAACCCAGGTAATACCTATGCCGGGTCTCAAGACCCTCTCTGTATACTCATGGAAGTACCTTTCAGTACGTAAGGCCGTATGGTTTTAACATAGTTGATCACGTATCCAAGAGGAGCTTTCAGCTCAGCCAAAACTTGCCGGACACAAGTCTACGGATAGATGATAGTGCCAAGATTGATTGCTCTACCGTTTAATCTTATGTTCGCAGTCTCGACATAAGGATACATCCAATATGACCTTATTTTATGAAGATGTTTGATTAGTTGACAATGTCGTCAAAGCTACTAATTTGAGGTATGCTGTAGGTTTTTGTAATTTTGGGCTCAAAAATAAATTCGGCACGTGACGGCACATAATTATGTGCACCGGAATCTATGAAATCGCAAATTTTTGTGAAATCTAATATTTTATTATTATTTCCATGTTGTTTCAAGATAAGAGAAGTACCCCAAATAAATATACATACGTTTTCATTTTGGTCAAAGAAAAGTTTTGTAGCAAAATTTTATACTCTACGCCCATAAAATTCTTCTTCGTGGTTATGAACACAAGATGATGAAACTGTATTTTCACACATAATGAGTTGGATTTTCCTCAATAAATAATACACATTGGAAAAAACTTGGTTATTGAAGCTATGTTTTGTTGTGGATCGTCACTCACTCCTAAGCTCCCGATTTGGATGATTACCATCATCCAGATCAACTACATTTCCTAACTACACAAACATAACAAATCCATTTCTCTATCTTCCATTCCCACTAACACACTTTTGCTAACCTCCATTTCTCCTCACTTCCTTTCACATTTAATACTACTCTTTTCCACTGACCTACAATTCGTCTGTTATCGGTGTTACCACTCCTCGCTGTCTCTCATCTTCGCCAATACAACCTATTTTTGTTCATAATTATTATCCTATTTGTCAGAAAAAGGAGTGAAGTGACTCCTGCTTCTCACCATCACACTTCTGAGCTGTCTTCTACACTCGCATTTGGCTCTTTCTTCAGGTCGTCTCTTCTTTCTTTACCACCACGTTCCTCTGTTCTCCCATCGCTCTTTCATTATTTGAGAAAGGATGGAAAAAATGCAAATTCTTATTTAAATTAATTAACAGTTATTTGGCTTGGTGTCACATTTAATTCAGTACATTTTTATAATACAATACAAATATAACATTATTTTAACAATTATTCAGGTAGGTACAATAAATAGTTTAGGTATAAGTACATTATGCAACAAAAATTTCAATTTTTAACATTTTCAACCGTTTTTTCTTTGGAATTGTGAAGCTAAGGTTAGATACATATATACAGGATGTGGCGTAAAGTTTTAATTCAAACTAGTGGCGGTTACAGTTACCTATAATGAAAATCTGAATTTAAGAAGTTATAGGTTTTGAATTACGCTGAATTCGAATATAACATCCATGAGTTGGACATATTTAGAGTTAACGGGTAAGTGCTTATTGTTATTGGTTACATTTCACTTCCCTATAGCTTTGTAATTAATAGAGATATCGTTATTTAATGTTAAAAGTTGAAATACTCCGTAAATACTCCATTCAATAGAAAATCCAAAATAACAAAATTGACGTCCACTTAAAGTGCACATTCTGGACATTATATTTGAACTAATCGTCTCCTTAATTTCAGATTTTTATCATAACTGCTATGTTACCGCCATTACTATATTTCGCGGTGCACCTTGTATAAAGTATGACTATAGGAAAAATTGAACTTCGACAATAATGTGGACACTATAATCTGGAATTTATTGAGTAAAAAAAATCATTTGTTTGTGATATGTGATTATTTGATTCATTAGCAGCATTTTATACAAAAAAACAATATCCATAAAATAGGAATAATCATCTGAAATTCCAAGTTTTAATTTAAATTTACTATAATTTTCATAACCATTGAATATACAGAGTATGTTACGTCTGAAGTAACGTAACTTCCAGTTGCAGTTTTCAAGCAGCCAATCAGCACTTAAGAAAATAAATCCCATGAAGGTCAATTCTTAGCTGTGTATAAAATTGCATAGGAAAGTGCCTCTTACACACTGGAATTTTGGTCGCGAGAGCTTGTTCAGCAATGTACGAGTGATAAAAGCGCAACAAAAATGTGTATAAATTGGTCAGACAAAACGGCGTATTGATGGACCCAAAACTTTCTGCGACGTCGTTAGATCGACGATGAACAAAAAATTATTGGTGGGAAAATCTTTTGGAAGATGGTAAATCGCACTAATACAGAGACAAAACAATTCATTAGACAACATTCGCCAGCATTTGCGGTAGACTAAGGCTGTGGTCGGAGTGGGTCCGGTATCGGCAGATTATTTTCATGTCCGTATACTGTAAAATACTGAAATCCAAGTGATGGAAGAAGTTGGTGGTAGGGGTAAGGAGATGAAACCAGAGAACAGTGAGAGCTAGAGACTGGGAGAACGAGCTAGGCGAGGAACAGAAGGAAATGGAGGAAGAGAGAGAGAGAGAGAATGAGAGAAATAGTGAAAGATCTAGAACTCGAGGGCCAGATAGGCCTGTAGTGCTGACATAAGTGCTGGTGACGGAAATTATTGGTCCATTATAACAGGCTCTTGATATATGATTATTCTATCACAAATGATTGTTTCATTAGATACTGTTCTGGAATTATGCATATAATAAAAATAAACAATTTGCTCAGTAGTTCGAAAATATTTTACAAAATATCAGTGACAATTTACATTTTCACAATACTGTGCCATACTGTGCTGGAAAGGTGTATTGACAGGTAAGCAACGGATGATAGTTAGACATAATTATTAGTTCTTGAAGATTTTTGAAATGCCATCGTCTTGTAGTGTAGATAAGAGAAGGAAGGAAGAGAAAGTATGTTTCAACGAAGCTAGATGACAGTTCAATTGATCTCCTTTATCAACGCGATGCTTGGAGTAGTACTTTAAGACGTAGCACCTTAGTGAATCCCAGCTTTAAACTAGGCGTGTGTGTTCTACGGTTGGTTAGTGTACCTATATTAGTTTATAAGACACCAACTGATCGATTTGGTTGCCAGCACAATATAGCCGATCTGTGTCATGTGCTCTTGAATGTTCTATACTTTGCTTTTAAACTGAGAGGAAAGGTGCGATTTCAAGTTGGCATTTCTTCTGCAGTGCTACCTGATGATTGTTCAGATTGACAAAGGCTCCACTAAGCACTTTCGATACCACTGACAATAACATTTGTCAGTTTCAAAGTTTATTCCAAAAATACATCCACTTATCACCACTTTTATACGTTCTTGTTTATCATTTTATTTTTAACGTGTTATATTCCATCCAAGTTAATAGCATTTTTCGAAAAAATTACATGAGAGCATTTATTTTTATGCCAAAATATTCAAAAAAATATGTTCTCTGTATATAATTATCAGCTTTTTGCTATTTTGCCATTCATTGCTAATTACACAAATTACCGACCACTTGTATGCAAAAAAATCTTCGAGGTTTTACTGTTTACAATAGGTAACTGCATTGGATTCATGCTGGCACCTCTTCGTCTTCGGTTACCTCGATTTTCTATGTGTTATTTCAGGGGACACCGCTGACTGATGATAATCTTATCTATTTATGAATCAAAACTATAGAGTTAACCTTTGTATCCCATCAACACTGATAAAATACGTAGTATCTGCAAAAACCAACACTATCAGACACACCTGGTATTTGAAATTAACCAAGTTTATAATTATTTTCCTATAGCCAATAAAATTGGATACACGTGGTGTTCAATTTATTTTACATTTTTCCACTCTTGCTTTACTTTTTTTTTCAACTCCGTTAGAACGGAATATTAAAATAGAGTACTTATATTATTTCACAATTTACACAATCTACAATGAAAAGTGAATTAGACAAGGAATTGAATACCTATCCAATATATAACTTGTTCTATAAGGTAAGAAGTTATAAGCTATATAAATGTAGAGACTATATTGTTTTAGTTTGACAAAAAATGCATACCTAAACAGGTAATTCATAGTCGTGGACAAAGTATAGTATTCTACTCACATATAATGCCTATTATTCACTTAGGTGTTCATGTCACTCGCCTGCGGCTCGCGACATAAACGCACCTTCGTGAATAATAGCCATCATTATATGCTTGTTGAATAATATACTATTATCTGCCTTGCGGCAGGTAAAGTGACATATGCGTCACGTGAAGTATTTTGACTTCGACATTACTCGAAAATTATTATCTGCCAATAAAATGCAATGAAATATACCTCAGTTTCTTATATTCCGAATTCTGAACAGTAGGCGATAAAATTTTGTATGCACCACGTCAGTAAAGTGTTTTTATCGGACTCGCCTGTTATTTGCCTCGCTCGTCTCATAATTTCAGACTCGTCCGATATAGAATCACTTTACTGCCTTGGTACATAAATAGCTATTATCGCCAACCGTCAGTAAAGCCGTCAATTATCAGATTGATTTCCGGAAGTAAACAAACAGTTCACCTTATACTATACCAATAATGTACTTTATCTGCCTTGCGGCAGGTAAAGTGACATATGCGTCAGGTGAAGTGACATATGCGTCAGGTGAAGTATTTTGACATTTCTCGAAAATTATTATATGTCAGTGTCACGGTTCTCCCTATATTACAGATCGATAATAGTTTTTTTGTAAATTATTCATAACAAATTATGGAAGATATTCAGTGCACGCCACCTGAAATTCAAGAGAAGTCATTAGAGACGTCTTTAGAACAAAAAAATCCAGGGAAAAATGCAATCGCCAGTGCGACATAGAAACAAAGTGAGGAAATATAGTGTGGCGAATTTAAACAAACTAAATAAGATATTAAGCTTTAATTAGCTTCAATCCGACTTAACATAGAATACACATGACACAACTTGTCAATCAATGTAAAGAGATCATAGGTGGTCTCTGGAATAATCATATACATTAATAGTCGGTGACAAGAAGGTTTATACGTCATTCTCCCCGTCTATGTTTTCTCCTCCTACCACAAAGTCGTGTAGATGAGAAGGTAGCCGGCGATTCCTCTTGGGCCTTTCGTTGGCAGGTGTTTCTCCTCTAATTTCTTGTGAAGTGCCCGGAAGATTCACGTCTTGAGGATCTGGAGTGGGGCCGTCCGCGTTCTCTAAATGAAAGGATTTATCAAAGGAATTATCTTCAAATGACTCTTCAATTGAAGAGCAAGAATCATTGGGAAGCGGTGCTAAATGTCTATTAGACACTGTACTCTCCGTGTCGTTCGACCTTCGAATCACGGAATAGTGTGGATTATAGTCAAGCAGTTCAGCTTCCTCCACCAAGGGATCGTTTTTTGAGCGAACGTGATTTTTAACGAGAACCGGTCCTGGCGCTTGCCATGTAGGCATTGATTCTCCATTGGGCGACCTTCGCGGATGTTTGAAAAGCCTCTCGTGAGGCGTCTCATTGGTAGATGTGCAGTGGAGTGATCGAATGGAGTGAAGAGCGTTCTTCAAGACTCGTTCCCAGTGTTCTACTGTTATGTTATTGGAACGCAAGCTAAGTTGTACTGCACGCCACAGAGTACCATTAAGGCGTTTTACTTGGCCATTTCCTCGTGGATTGTACGGAGTAGTTCGGGAAAAGGCAACACAGTTAGCTCTCAAGAAAGTTTTAAGTTCTTCTGACATAAAGGAGCTGTCGCTATGGATGTACAGCGGATGTCCAAACGTACTAAAAAGGTCTTGTAAGCATTTGATTATCGTTGCAGATGATATGTCTTTGTAAGGGTAAGCCCATGGAAATCGGCTATACTCGTCAATTATGGTGAGTAAATATTTATTCTCCGATTTTGATGGAAGAGGGCCTTTGAAGTCCAAATTCAGCCTTCCAAAGGGTGCCAACGCTTTTATTAGTTGTCCTTTTGTTGTCATGCATGGTTTAAGTTCAGCACATACTCTACAAGAGGTCGTCATAGTCTTTATGTCATTGATCGAGTACGGGAGGTTCTTTGACCGTACCCAGTGGTACATCCTCGTTATGCCAGGGTGACATAGTAGAGCATGTAACTCATATAATTTATTATTATCCATGAGTGCGCAGACTCTGGATAATGCATCAGCTGCAGAGTTTTGGGAGCCAGGTCGATAGATGATATCGTATTTAAAACAGGAGAGCTCAAGGCGCCAGCGTTGAATTTTTCAATTTTTGATTTTACTAGAGTGGTTTTGGTTGAACATGAAACACACGGATTGTTGATCCGTTATCAGCATGAAGTATTTCCCCATCAGGAAATGCCGCCATTTTCTTAGGCTTTCCACAATAGCGTATGCTTCTTTTTCAACCGATGGGTGTCTACGTTCAGCATTCGATAGTGTCCTGGAGAAGAATGCAACTGGTCGGCCCTTTTGAGATAGCGTGGCAGCTATCGCATACTCTGACGCGTCAGTTTCAACAGTCAGTATCTCATCTCCATCAATTGCTACCAGTGAAGCTTTACAAATTTCTGACTTTAACTGCTCAAACTGGATAACGGTACTTTAAGGTAACGGGAAACTGCTCACGTTCGTTAAAGGCTGTAGTTTAGTCGAAAAATCTTTCACCCCTTTTGCGTAATGGGCAAACAGCCCTAGAGCGCGTTTCAGCTCAGCAGTGTTCGTGGGGACTGGTAGCTGTAGTAGTGGTTGGAGACGTTCTTTGTCTGGTTCAATAGTATTATTTTTGATCGTGTAGCCCAACAAACTTATGGCCAGCTGACCAAATTTACATTTTTGATCATTTAAAGTTAGGTTGTACTTTTTTGCAGCAGCTTGAAAGTTCAGTAGGTTCTGATCGTGATCGCTGACATCTTTTCCGCATACGGTGACATCGTCGAGGTAAGTAAAAATCCCTTCAAGCTTTTCCATTTCTATTATGTATTCGAGCGTACACTGAAATGCTGCGACTCCGTTGGTGACTCCGAATGGGATTCTCGTGAATTGATAGAGTTTCCCTGCAGCTTCAAATGCCGTGTACGGTTTTTCACTCTCTTTAATAGGCACTTGGTGATAGGCGCTCTTTAAGTCTATCTGACTGAAGACACTGAATTTCGCAACCTTCGACACAATGGTCTCGATATGAGGTAAAGGGTATGCGTCCAATTCTGTAAACTTGTTTACGGTCAAGGGGTAGTCGATCACGAGCCTTTTTCGGTATGCTCCTCCTCCTGCTACTAAGACCTGCGCCAAGGAGACGTGCTTGGTTCTATTACGCCGTCTTCCAGCAGCTTCGAGACTTCCTCCGTGATGAATTTTTCGTCTTGTTCACTATAATGTCTGGATTTCACGGCTTTAGGTTTGATATCCGGAGAGAGGTTAGTAAATATTGAGGCTGGGGGCACTGAAGCTTGCATTACGTTGCAGACCAAAGGTTCTTTAGATCCTCCGAAGTTGAATTGGAGACTGGAGTATTCTTTAAGTATATCATGGCCCATGATAACATCAGCACAAAGGTTGCTGACGACGAGAAATGGCCTGTGTGTGTGTGAGCATTCGTTCATAGTTACAGTTGCAAAGCAAACACTTCTTACGAAAGATACGTTATTTTGAGAGGCTAATGTGACAGTCTGTTTGTGAGGTTTCAGTTTCAGCTGCATTAGTCTTGCTATCTTCTCGTCTATAAAGCTTACTGAACTTCCCGTGTCAATTAACGCGTCGGCGTGATAGTTGTTGAGAGTTACGGGGATAGTAGCCTTTGAAAGACTCGATGGAGAGGCAGCTGAGACAGCATTAGCAGCCACTTCAGACTCATCTGAGTCCGAGACACATTCTTTAACGGTAACGGCGTTATTAGTAACCTTCATAGCTTTACATACATCAGCAAAATGTCCCTTCTTGGAGCATAGTTGGCACTGGGCGCTGAAAGCTGGACATTTGAGTCTTCGGTGTGATGTAGTTCCTCCGCAAAAGAAACAGGTCCATTTACTTGGCTCTTCCAAAGTAGCTCGGTGATTCTGGGAGTTCCTAGTCGTGCGTCTTGATAATGACGGCACTGGTAGAGCATTAAGATTTATTTCATCCACTCCGCTAGCCATGGCCCAGGAATCCCTTTCCGCAGTTTCAAAGGAGAGAGCTTGATCGAGAGCTTTACCTTAGGTGAGAGAGTTTTCTTGAAGTAGTCTTTCCCGGATTTTCAGTGATAGTATTCCAGATATAAATGCACCTCTTATAGCTTCTTCTTCATGCGTTGTAGCAGAGACAGCTTCGAAGCTACAATCGCGAAGAGTCTGAGTGATCTTCCGTAGTCGGATATAGATTCGGCTTCTGCTTACGCGTGGCTAGTAAGTGACGAGCCAGTATAACATTCTTTGGTTTGAGGTATATTTTATCAAGTACCTTCATGGCATCATCATAGGTAAAAGAATCACGTACGTGCGGAAAGATATGCGCTGATAAATGATTCATCAAAAGTTTAAGCTTTATGGAGTCGGTACCATCAGGAATCTCTTCGAGTATAAAATTGTTAAAAGTATATTTCCAATGGGTCCACTTTGGGTCCGCTTCTAATGCGGTGGGATCTACATCGAACTTCTCGGGTCGTAGGTACCTTGCCACATTGGGAGGGAGTTTCGTATCAGTGTCGGTCATATTGAGCTAATTAAATTGTGGCAAAATTAAACAAACTAAATAAGATATTTAGCTTTAATCCGACTTAACATGAAATTTATACGTCAGGTTTATACGTTATATAGTGAAAACGTGTTATTGGCATATTTTTCTGACTTATCAAAGAAGTATTGTCCCCCTTCAATGTGTTTCCATTATTCCTTGCTTAAAGGAACCTTTTCAGTGAAGCAAGACGTTAACATCGGTAAATATATAAAACTAACGGCTTATTTAAAACAAAAAGCAAGGAATCATGTTCCAAAGAAATCCAAAATTCTTCCACAAGAAGATATACTTACGTTTTTACTAGATGCACCGGACGAAATCTCCTTGATGATGAAAGTAATTTGTACAATTTTTCAAAAACCAAAATGATATAATGTTACATTTTCTCAGGTTTGAGCTTTAATTGGAATTGCTGGAGCTTTACGTATTGAAGAACTTTTGAATTTAAAAGTATGTGATATAGAGCACAAAGAAACAATTCTGGTAGTTCATATACCCAAAACAAAGACCAACAAGCCTCGTTTATTTGTAGTCACTGAAGAATTTATGGGAAAAGTAAAGTCCATAGAACTATTTAATGAATATTTCTATCCTGAGCACACGTCTCACGATCGATTGTTCCTAACCTACAGGAACGGTAAATGCACTATTCAGCCGATTGGAATCCATACTATCGGAAGAATTTTAAACAAAATTGCCAGAATCTGCCAAACCATCACTTTACACGGGACATTGTTTCCGTCGAACATCCGCTACTCTTTTTGCCAACGCAGGCGGTATTGAAGAAAATTTGAAACGCCACGGAGGATGGAAAAGTGACACGATTGCAGAGTCCTATGTTGAAGAATCTGTGCTCAATAAAACAAAAATTGCGAAGAAAATTTTAGGTGAGGATCCAACTGACAACTTGGTTATCACCAAATCTAAGAATTGAGATTTGCACATTTTCAATATAGATAATAACCCTCAAACGTTTTCAGTTAAAACTCCTTCGACTCCAGGGATTAACTTTTTTAATGCATCAGGGTGTACGTTTGTTCTATACTTGCTGTTTACTTCGTCTCAATAAAATGCGATGATATATACCTCAGTTTCTTATATTCCGAATTCTGAATAGTTGGCGATAAAATTTTGCACGCACCATGTCAGTAAAGTGTCTTCATCGGACTCGCCTGTTATTCGCCTCGCTCGCTTCTCCCGCTCGTCTCATAATTTCAGACCCGTCCGATAAAGAATTACTTTACTGCCTTGGTACATAAATAACTATTTCCACAAAACAAGATGTGCTTGACATTTTCGGCCGCAATATATCGTTTGGTTTATCCGCGACTGTTGTAGACATTTCTCAATAGGTAGGTATTGAGAGCATTTGGTCATGTACAGTCGACAGAAGCAAACATGAGCCCTGGTGGGCGTGTCCATGTCACTGTAGTTGCATTTTTGTAGTACCTAAAAATCGATATTTTGAATCGATAACCAAATACCGATACCATAAATGTCAACTTAGAATTGGAATTTTTTCCAATGTTTATTTTTCTAAACAGCGAAAGTTTAAAGTGCATGACATTGTTGGAATTCGAATATACAGCTGATATCAAATAGAAAATAGAATGCAGTACAGTGTTGCAGATGCAAAAATCTAAATTACCCGAACCTACTATTCAAATTATCAGAATTTGTCAAAATTAACAAAAGGACACCTTGGTTATCTGAATAAAGTCTTCAGTCACAGTCAATATGGAAAATCCCCCAATTAATAGCCATTACTATATATTCCTTCTGCAAAATATTAAAAAAACTATTGAATCCAAATTAGTGAAATTGTCTGAAAATCGAATAATCATCTTCGCATCAACAACACTGATACAAAATTAATAAAATGATGTTTGTTGATGAAATTACTCGTTCATATTATTTCGATTAATGTTAACAAATTATTGATGTTCGTTCATTAACATTAGCTCGTTGTGATGAAATTCTTTTAGTTCGCATATTTTTCGGAGCTCATGTTTGTTTCTGTCGACTGTATGTACCCGGTACTTTTATCGTACTCACTACACAAGTATTTTTTGCCTTCATCCGTATTAGCTCTGTTTGGTCCATTATCTATCGATAATTCAAAACCATGAATATTTTATCAAAATAAGATAATAACTGGTGAGAACAGGACGTCATCAACTTTGTAGTTTTATGTCTTCAACGTCAATAAACTTTCCATGATTCCTTTGTTTTTGTTGGGTCTCTTTCTGTTTGGGGAGAATATACCGAGAGTTCCAAAATAATTTCAGTAGTTCCAGAGATAAGAACGTAGAATTATTCTACTTTTCTGCTAAGAACAAACCGGTGTGAAAACTTTTTGAATACATGCTGTAACAAAAAGTTAGAAAAAATACTCACTGAAATATCTCCAATTCGTTATGGGAGCTATACTGACGGAGCAATTGATAACTTGATGAAAGTCTTGCAGCAGCATCATGGCTGCAGTATAGCCTCCGTATCCTTTGCCGATTATGCATATTTTACCGCGATCTATAAACTTGAAAGTATCCCGTAAGTACGTCAATACCGCAAGTTGGTCTTGAACTTCTATAAGGCCTATCCTTCGTTGAATTTCTCTTCGCAGTTCAATTCCCTGATAACCAGATCCTCTGGCATCTATTTGATTTACTATGTAATCTCTTGTACTAGCTAAGAACCACGGCCATGATATTTCCCATTTGCAAGAAACTGTTTGGGTAGACGGTGAAGCATCGCTGGAAAAAAATATTGGAATATTGGATATAAGAATATATAAGGATATATAAGTGTGTGGTAAAAGGAATACGAGTGAACAGACCGAGAACTAGAAATAAAAAAAAAACTAAGGATAATACCTAGTGTTTCCAGTTTCATATTAATGAAACATGGAACAGGCAAAAAAATTATTATCTAGTCCAGTAATACATATAATTTAATGAAGGAGTGCAACCTTCGAATGCCAGATAATAAGCTGTAAGCTCGTATCAACCTTTATTTTGTTGTTATAGGAGTATTCTCAAAAGTGATAATGGGAACCAGCAAATCATCTGGTATTTTTTGAGCCACAAAAGCAAGTGAAAGTTAAATAAATTGGTGTATCACAAAATATTGATTATTTTATCGCCTTATGAGTTTTGAAAAATATTTTTCGAAGACATTGACCGTTCAACTACAAATTATGTTGTCCCTTCTAACTGCAAACCAGAATCATTATTGGTTCAAATATTTTGTAGATATGTCAAACCTGTTTGACTTTGAAGTGTAATCCAATATCCGTCGGGGCCTATAGCCCGGGTAGTAGTTGTTTCTTCTCAGTTGAACGGTCAACGTCCTTTTAAAAAATATTTTTCAAAACTTATAAAGTGATAGAATAATTAATATTCTGTGATATATTGGTAACTCGCTTCATTAAATAGGATAATATTACAGTTCACTGTAAAGATACTTTATAAATTAGTGTAATTTTCTCGGTACATGGAATCTATATTATAGATGGGGTTTGTGGGGTGAATTGATACAATTTAATCTTTTCTCTAAAAATAGTCAGCGTATGAGAAATATTTAACCATGTGAAATGATGCAGATATAACTAGTGCTTCCAGATTCTTACGCGATCGATGCATAATACTCCTTTTCAGAACCTATGGAGCCCGGCTTAATTTTATTATTCAAAGAATTTTCATTTACTCATTTTCTTAGATGGTTTCACACGCAGTGTTAATCAGTTAATCATAGTTCGAAACTAAAAATATTAAAACCCGCGCTACACTCGTTCATAAATTTTCAAAGAAAATTTATTCACTCGAAAAAAATTGGAAGCAATAGTGGGATAACGAAATGATCTGGAGATCTGAAGATCTGGAAATACATATCCCCAATAGCGAAATAACAATTTTTCTTGTGAAGAAAAAGAAGCATGATAATACAATGATAAGATTTTACCTCCACTCTTCTCAGATATAATTATTATTCTCGATTGGTTTTGATTATTCAATAATTATTAGATTGGATAAACGTGTTCGGGAATGAATATATTCATTTTATTATTTTTTTGTAACATAACGTTAATTTTCACAAGGTAATTCCAGCTTTCCACCTTTTGTTTCTGATTTTAGTTGATTCGTTTCGATTAAAAAGCTGGTGGCATCCAATTTAATATTAATTGTACATCCCATCCCAGTGATAGCGTATAAAATAGTTTAATTGGTGCCGAATTCCACTACCTGAGGTAGAGTGCACTAGCCTGGGGCTTACAAGGTTATAAAATCAAGATGACGGATGTAGCAACAAGTCTGGTACCCCAACTTTTTGGATTTAGAATCAGGTGACCCCCTCCAACGAGTTTCGAGGCAAAATTGCTGCTAAAAATTTTTATAAAATAAAAATACCAATTCGATTGAGCTAAAAATGATAATAATGAACGCCCGGAAGACGAAAGGAGCAAAAAATTAATACTCGCATGTTCTTGTCATTGATTATATTTTGACGTTTTTTAAAACCAATGAAATGCTTTTTTATTTATCACAAGGGTGAGTTTCAACCAATTATGTCATTATTATAATGGAAATAAATATCTAGTTATTATTCGCGGATTAATCACTGTGGCTTTTATTTGCCTAGCAAGTGTCAGATAGTTGTCAACAGTAATTACCTGATTGTGTCAACGCGATATATAAAATGGGTGGGAATGATCGGTTTAGTACCTTTCCTGGTGCAGAAATAACAGAAAAGATTTTAAACTACTTCGAAGAATACTCTAATAAGTAATCATTTCATATGGAGACAATCTGAGACATTGACAAAAAATCAACATCTCGAGAAACTAAGTGTAATGCATGTAATGTCTAATCGTCTAAATGACAATTTTTTCTGTTATTGATCTGATAGGAGTACTTTGTAACCTCAAAACCTTTATTTAAACAATATTTAACAATTTCAATTTTATAAATTAAAATGGAAAGTGCAGATGATATTGTTTGATATATTAATATTTCAATTTTTCAAATCGAAGGGAATGGTATGTATTTGATTTGATACTATTATCATTTCCATGACAACCCAAGGTAAACTAATGTCATCACGAATTCAACCATTTTACAATTGTCAGTATTTCTATTCCTTTTCCTACTTTTCCTTTTCCAATATTTTCTAAAAACTTATAAAGCGATAGGATAATTAATATTCTGTGATATTAATTGGTAATTCGCTTTATTGAATAGTACAATATTACAGTGTGATGTAATAATATGTACTTCACAAATAGTCTTAATAAACAAAATTATATCAGATCAACGTCAAATTATTCAATTATTTATCGGGGCTAAAAGTTAACCTTGTATTATGCTGTAAACAGCTCTATTTTGAAAACAATCTCATAAAGGGTGTCCCGGGACTAATGGGAAAAAATTAGGAGCGTATAGTCTGAGCTAAAATAATTGTAAGATTTTTTCATGCAGGCCCTTGTTTTCGAGTTATAGGCATCCAAAGTTTTGATTTTGAATTTTTTATTTAAATTTTTTGTACTAGTTATTCGATCTTCATGAAAAAATATATTAAATATAAAAATAGAAACGAATTAATTCATCAAGGACAACAAAAAATTCGCAGAATCAATCACTTAATACATTGGACAGAGGAGCAATTTTTGGGAATGCTGGTCCAAATCAATTGTACAAATAATTATTAAACTCCACAATTACTTTCTCCTCTTTAGAAACAAAACCAATTCGGCCAATAAATGTTTACTGGTTTTTATATTGATATTTTCTGGAAGTAAAGCTACTGAAAAACTCCTCGCCACAGTGAGATTTCTGGCAAAAGGCTCATTTTTGCAAGTTATTGGGAATTTTTGTGGAATAAATAGGGGTACAGCAAGTAGATGTATATAGTTGAATGTTTGAATGATAGTTGAATATTTGAATGTACTGTTTGAGGTCACAATTTGTAAAAATTGAATAATCAATGACCATGGAATAACTTGACAGGTTTTGATACATGATTATTCCCAACATTTGTTGTAAGTGAACCATTTTTTTTCTTATTAAAAAAATGCAGTTTTAATTCCCTGCAGTTACAAGCCATTTATTGTAATAAATAAAACTATCCATTGATCGCACTATTTATTGGTATCTGACTCACCCTTAGATATAATTGATATTTTAGCGTTAAGCACCAATCCACCTCACACAAAAATATTTTATCAACTTTGCTGGGTTACTTCTCTTCTTTTCATATCTATGCGCTTCTAGAATGTCAATCATTTGACCTACTCCGCTACCAGCCTCTTAAAATAAATGCCAGAAGTCGATTAGTTAACGGCCCGCATTCATGACATTGTACAACGGATGAAATTGAGATTCTAGTTAAAATTTGAACGGTTGTTAATTAAACTTAGCTCAGAAGATCCATTGTACAACTCGTCCTAAGAAAGCGTGACATTCACAAAAAACGAATGTCTTGTTACCTGTGAACTTTAATATTTTACGACGTGTGAGTTTTTAGCTTATTATCTTTCATTCCGCTGTTTTATTGTGTAATCATCTCCAAGATAGTACGAGAGTATTCAGGAAAACTCATTGAGCACCATAGTTACACACAATGAAACAATTTTGTAGAGAAACACCTATATCTATATATTGAAAGCTACTCTCACGATTTAATGAACAAATGAACATGCATGGAGTCCAAGCTAAGCTAAGTAAAGTATGTTTCATCTGGCGCCCAAGCCAACGTAGTTTAGTTTATGTTTCATTTGGCGCCCAACGCGTTATTCATTATAGTGTTCATGTGATATTATAATTTTTTTTTCAGTAGTCACATATCTTGCCTATACCTATCGATTTTTTCTCCGGCTATTATAGGGAAAATACTATAATATATAAAGTGTGTATAAATTTGGTCAGGAGGATTGAATATATTTATACTACTGTAAAGGGCTTATGAAAGATTGATATCTCACATAAAGAAAACCAGAGGTGAAAACTTTACAAATAGCGTTTGGAAGTGTATCGTTTATTTTTTAAGTTATCTTACAAAATACCTTGTGTTTCTATAAATAGTTTTACACTTTCAAGAACTTTTCTGTGAACTCATTATCTTGATACCTAACATATATTTTGATTACTTCCAACCTTAAATATTTGCATTTCGAGTGGTACCAAATTTAGAGGTTTAGTGTCGAAGTTGTCTTATCTGTCTTCTTTTTTTTATTGCTCGTTGCGTTTCTACCTTAATTACATTTCAAAAATAAAATAAATCATGTCTCAAAATTTTAAATTAAACGTAGATTATCTATTCAATCATGAACTCGAGCATGAGTTAGCATACCGGGGTCAATCAGTGTTAGCTACTTCAACTGAACGTAGGAAAATACTACGAGGTGTTTTAGCACAGGAATATTCTGGTAGGAGTTCTCTTTTATATGTTGACAATTTAGAAATTGATCAAGAAATCGCTGGTATTGAAACCACATTAGCGGATCTTGAAAAAAATAATTAAAAATTTTGTAGGAACTGTCAGAGATACAGAATATTTAAGATTAACTTGTCAGTTAGGTCATGTGAATGCAAGAGCTACTCGATTAAATCATAATTTGAATGAGTTCACGACAGAACAAGAAAATTTCAAAAAAAAAAGACTGTCAAGAAAACAATTTTTTTGTATTCGGTGTAAAATTTTTTAATTTCAATTGCAAAGCTCTTTCGGCTGTAAAGCCATTTTCAGTGCCTCACCTGCAAGTAAGCAATAGTTGTTTCAAAAGAAAAGTTAGGAAATTTAAAAAAAAAAATTTTAAAAATTACTTACTCGTCAGGCGATTACAAAAAACTTCTTCCATTTAAAAAGTTCACAACACATTTTTAAATTTTAAAATTTCAAATTAAAAACACATGTAAATTAATAAAATTGTTTTATCCCTTATTTAGGGTACTGTCATTTTATATGCATTATTTTAACATTTGATATTCAGGTACACCTATCAGTGTAACAGTAATAGAAGTGACACTGAATTGACTGAATTACTGAATTATAATTGAATTTGGAATCAACAGAAAAACTTACATGGAACTATGACAATTGACAGTCGACCTAGACACAGAGTTAAAGTTATCTAAAGTGAGCATAGAACTAACATATCAAAAATTAGGTTAAATGCAATATATTTTAAGGGATATATCAAGTAAATTAAGTCAAAATGATATGGTAATTGACAGAAACCACCATGTAAATTTGTTAAATAATTGTAGAATAAATTTGATGAGGTCTAATAAGAACCCATTTTTCAAAAATTTTCAATAAGCTGAAAAGATTAAAGGTCTAATGAGAACCCTTTGCTAAATCTTATTCAATAAAAATTCACATAATAGTCCCCCTCTCAATCAAATCTCATTCAAAGCTGGAAAAGATTATGGGTCTAATGGGAACCCTTCACCAAATCTAATTCACAAGGTAACTGGATTAACTGCAAAAAGAGATCAGCAAAATACGATAAAATGCATAGAATAAAGTGTCAAAAAATAATATAACTACTAATAAAATAAACTATATGAAAATCTGAAGTAAAGCAAGCATTATTATTCAAACTCAATATTAATATCACTTTCACCAAGAATAATCTGATTTGAGGTCTAATGAGAACCCATTGTTCAAATATTCCTAGATCAAGAAAAGGATTTAGGGTCTAATGAGACCCTAAATCCTAAATTTATATAGAGTTAAAAAATACAATTTAAGAAAGTTAAATCAAAGAGAAAATCAATTAAATTCAGTTCTAAAGAGAATCAAAATTAAAATTAAAAATCATGATTTAGTTTTTTCAAAAGCGGATAAGGGTAATTGTTTGGTGATTTTAAACAAATTTGATTACATCAATGAAGTAGAAAGCTTTTTAGTTGAACAAAAATTTTTACTACTTAATTCAAATCCTTTAAATAGTTTCATTAATAAAACTAAAGCACATATTAAATTAAATAGTGATTTTTTCAAGAAATACAATGCACCATATAACTTAATTTCTAGTAATCCAGTCATACCTCGGATGTATGGTCTGCCTAAGATTCATAAAGTTGATATTCCAATTAGGCCGGTAGTAAGTTTCACCAACACCCCAATATCCATCATATCATCTTTCTTACATAATTTGATTAAAAATTTGACCAATTTTCAACCTAACTTTTCAGTCATTAACACTTTGGATTTGGTAACTAAATTAAACACATTAAATTTGCCCTTTGGAAATTGTCTCATGATTTCTTTTGATGTTAGTAACCTTTTTACATCAGTTCCTAAGTCAGAAACTATACCATTAGTAGGTGATTTACTTAGATCTAAGTCAATCGATGAGTTTATAATAACAAAAATTTTAAATTTACTTAAATTTTGCCTTTCTCAGGATTTTTTTGTTTTTAATGGTAAATTTTATAAACAACCTGAAGGTTTAGCTATGGGTAGTTGTTTATCTCCTTTTTTAGCTGATTCATTCATGAACAATTTGGAAGTTAACCACATTATGAATGGTAATAATGTTGAAATCTTACATTGGTTAGATATGTAGATGATTGTCTTGTTTTCATAGAGGGAAATTCAGTTACAGCTAACAATCTTTTAAATAAAATAAACTCTATTAACCCTAACATCACTTTCACTTTGGAAATTGAACTGGAAAACAAATTGAATTTTTAAGACCTCACAATCAATAAATCTGATCAATTGGAATTTAGCATAATATATAGGAAACCTACACAAACTGACCATGTCATACCTTCATTTTCTAATCATCCACATCAACATAAAATGGCGGCTTTTTATTGTTATATTCATAGACTTTTTAACGTTCCACTTTCAAATTTTAATTACAATAAAGAATTGAATATTCTCAAACAAATTGCTTGTAATAATGGATACAATCCTAACATCATTAGTAAGTTGATTCAAAAAGTTAAGAACAAAAAAGAACAAAGTTTGACTTATCCTTCTATAGAGAAACCGTTAAGATATGTTGCTTTACCTTTTCTAAATGAAAACATTTCTCAAAAAGTTTCTAAATTGTTTAATAATGGATTTACAGATACAAGGATTTCTTTTAAAAGCACAAACAACTTGAGCGAATTTCTAGTCAATTCAAAGGATAAAATTAATAAATTGTCAAAGAGTGGTATTTACAAACTTAATTTTGATGATTGTGAAGCTTCATATATAGCTAGAACTTGTAGACCTTTGAAAGTTCGGATATCTGAACATTTGAATAGAAGTGATGTCATCATATAAAATTTAACAAACATAATTTTAGTCCTAATAAGAATTCAAAAATTTTAAAAGAAGTTACCACTAAGAATTTCAATAGGCTGGATTTTTTGGAAGATCTACAAATTGATAAAGAACTAAAGACCAATGATCTTTGTTTGAACACACAAGTACAATTAAATAGATCTTATGTGCCTTCACATAGAAGATTAAAAGATTAAATTAGTACATCCAAACAAGTTCTCTCTATGATGATATTCGTATTGATCCTCTACGTTTCAAATTAATGCTAAAAATTTTTTTTTTTTAGTTTGGTAAATTTCAATTAATAGTATTTCATCTAACTTTTACAAGATTGTTGATTTTCCTGTTTTTTTTTTTGGAAAAATTTTTTGGACTCTTATTGAAGTTGTTTCTGAATTGGATTTGATAATGGGTTCTCATTAGACCCTAAATCCTTTTCTTTATCTAGGAATATTTGAACAATGGGTTCTCATTAGACCTCAAATCAGATTATTCTTGGTGAAAATGATACTAATATTGAGTTTGAATAATAATGCTTGCTTTACTTCAGATTTCTATTTTATTAGTAGTTATATTATTTTTTGACACTTTATTCTATGCATTTTATCGTATTTTGCTGATCTCTTTTTGCAGTTAATCCAGTTACCTTGTGAATTAGATTTGGTGAAGGGTTCCCATTAGACCCATAATCTTTTTCTGTTCCAAATTGGTTTTAAGTAATAGGTTCTTATTAGACTCTAAATTAATTCCTATATCGGATAGTTGAATAATTATTTTGATTAATAAGAGAGATTACCTACTTTCAATTTATTATTATGAAACTGTTCATTACTTACATTTTTTATTTACAAATTTAATTTTTTTTTTTTTATTTAAATTTAAATTATAGTCTTATATAATTTTCTTGGATTCTATTAGGGATTTTGATGGTTTTCTGTAGGAATAAGATTTAGTAATAGGTTCTCATTAGACCCATAATCTTTTCCAGCTTTGAATGAGATTTGATTGAGAGTTCTCATTAGACTTTAAATCATATCTTTGCTCAGTACGGATGATTAGTTGATCTCTCTGAGAGATAACCAAAAGTACAGAATTTTTTATTTTTTGAAATTGTTTTCTTTTGTTATAAGTGGTTTGGAGTTGCTGGGGACTATTATGTGAATTTTTATTGAATAAGATTTAGCAAAGGGTTCTCATTAGACCTTTAATCTTTTCAGCTTATTGAAAATTTTTGAAAAATGGGTTCTCATTAGACCTTATCAAATTTATTCTACAATTATTTAACTTTACATGGTGGTTTCTGTCAATTACCATATCATTTTGACTTAATTTACTTGATATATCCCTTAAAATATTTTGCATTTAACCTAATTTTTGATATGTTAGTTCTATGCTCACTTTAGATAACTTTAACTCTGTGTCAAGGTCGACTGTCAATTGTCATAGTTCCATGTAAGTTTTTCTGTTGATTCCAAATTCAATTATAATTCAGTAATTCAGTCAATTCAGTGTCACTTCTATTACTGTTACACTGATAGGTGTACCTGAATATCAAATGTTAAAATAATGCATATAAAATGACAGTACACTAAATAAGGGATAAAACAATTTTATTAATTTACATGTGTTTTTAATTTGAAATTTTGAAATTTAAAAATGTGTTGTGAACTTTTTAAATGGAAGAAGTTTTTTGTAATCGCCTGACGAGTAAGTAATTTTTTTTTTAATTTTTTTTTAAATTTCCTACTTTTCTTTTGAAACAACTACTGCTTACTTGCAGGTGAGGCACTAAAGATGGCTTAACAGCCGAAAGCGCTTTGCAATTGAATTTAAAAAATTTTACACAGTATACAAAAAAATTGTTTTCTTGACTTTTATCGTCCCTATCTCTCCCAACCGCAGAAAAAAAAACAACCAGGGACTTCTTCATCCAAGAAAAGCAAGACAAAAGCAAAATAAAATCCAATTCCAACACACAAAATTCCAACAATTCAAAAAGTCCATAAATTATCTCCCTAATTGTTCTTCTCTGCATGACAATGTTTTAACCCAGTTTCATTAACCACCTATTTCTCGTATAGTACCTAAATTTGATAGGAATGACTGGAATTCTTGGCTTAGCTTTGTTAAAAAATTTTATTAGAATTCTGATGAGTCAAGGTTTGAAATTGAGTACAATTCATCTTTTGGTTGTGTGGAATCGTTGTATATGGACAATATAACAAGGTGTCCACCGCTGATGGAAAACTTCATGATATGGTTGGTTCAGTGGAAACTTATGTCACATTAGATAAGATATCTCGGGCAATTACATTATTTATCTTACCTTCAGTAAAACATACAGTCATACTTGGTATAGATTTTCTTAAAATTTTAAATATTAAAAATGATTTTTTTAAATTCACTATGAACTTAAATTCTTTATCTGTAAATGTAATTAATACCATACAGGATGTCTCAAATTTAACTTCAACGGAAACTGATAAACTTATTCAGGTTATTGAAAAATTTGAATCTCTTGTTCCTAAGGATAGGTTAGGTAAAACACATCTTCTAGAACATTTTATTGATACTGGAGATTCGCCACCTTTTAAGCAAAGTCAATATTCATTACCTCAAGCCTTACAAGGATACTTAAACCATGAAATTGATAAGTTACTTGAATTAGGAGTTATTGAAGAAAGTAGATCTTCATATTGTTCACTTATTTGTTTGACTCAAAAGTCTGATGGTTCATATAGAGTTTGTTTTGATGGTCGAAAGCTTAATAGTGTTACCGTAAATAAAGATTCATATGCTATACCTAATATTGAAGTTATTCTTAGTCAACTTAGGGATACTCGATATATTTCTAGTATCGATTTGAAACATGCTTTCTATCAAATACCTTTAGAGAAATCTTCTCGTCCTAAGACAGCTTTTGCAGTTCGATCTAAAGGACTTTTTCAATTCACGTGTACTCCTTTTGGTTTAGTTTCTGCTCCTGCTTCCATGTGTAGACTAATGGATTTAGTCATAGGACCTTCCTCAGAGCCTTACTGTTTTTATTACTTAGATGACATAACATTTTGAGATATTGAATAAAGTTCATGATAAGTTAAAATATGCTAATTTAACTATTAATATCAATAAATGTCACTTTTGTCGCCCTTCTCTTCGATATTTAGGATACACTTTGGATAAAAATGGCTTAGGTATAGATAGTGAGAAAG
This sequence comes from Galerucella nymphaeae, assembly GCA_963978555.1. Lineage (NCBI taxonomy): Eukaryota > Metazoa > Arthropoda > Insecta > Coleoptera > Chrysomelidae > Galerucella > Galerucella nymphaeae. The sequence continues at coordinate 10,145,733 of OZ021708.1, forward strand.
CTAGTGTCATTTGTAACTATCCTGTCCCAAAAACTACTACTCAAGTACGTAGATTTCTAGGTATCGTTTCTTATTATCGTCGCTTTCTAAAAAATTACTCAACTCTTTCTTCACCTATCTCTGATCTGTTGACTAACCGAAGGAAACATGCTCCAATTATTTGGACTCCGGAAGCCCAGAAAGCTTTCGAAGATATCAAGGTTGCTTTAACTTCTGCACCAGTACTTTGTAGTCCTAATTTTGATCGTCCATTCTTTTCAATGTGTTATGCTAGTGATGTAGGAGTCGGTAGTGTTCTTTTTCAATTCGAAGATGGATTAGAGCATCCAGTAGCTTACATGAGTAAAAAACTTACGAAATGTCAAAAGAAATTTTCTACTACGGAGAAAGAAGCCTTAGCTGTTCTTTTAGGGATAGAACATTTTCGATATTATCTTTTAGGTAGATACTTTACTGTTATAACAGATCATTCTTCTCTTGTCTGGTTGAATAATATGAAAAAAACCCTCTCCTCGTCTCGCTCGCTGGATTCTTCAATTATCTCAGTATAATTTCTCTATCGTTCACAGAAAATCTACAGGAACAGTATCTGCAGATTTCCTTTCTCGTATACCTGATGTAAATGTCTTAGATTTATTTTCACTCAAGCCTGATAATTGGTACAAGGAGATGATTAAAAAGGTTACCAGTGATCCTGATAGTTATCCCAGTTTCAAGGTAGAAAATAATGTCTTGTATAAACATGTCTTTACTAAATATGCCGATATGAGTAACGTTACTGATTGGAAAATTGTGGTTCCAACTCCAAATAGGTCTGAACTTTTAACCAAATTTCATGATAACTCAACTTCAGCTCACTTTGGTGTATTCAAAACTTTAGAGAGAATTTCTGAGTTGCATTATTGGTCGAATATGAGACAGTCTGTACGCAGATATGTAAGGCGTTGTCAGGTTTGTAAGCCCACAAATTTGCCACAAGCTGGACTAATGGGACAATATCGCAGCATAGAATTTCCATTTCAACTAATCTCTTGTGATTTGATAGGACCTCATCCTAGATCCCGCCAGGGTAATCAATATGCCTTAGTAGTTGTTGACTGGTTCACTAAGTTTACCTTAATTCATACTATGCCTAAAGATACCGCTCCAGCCATTTGTAAATTTTAAAAAAATAATGTCTTTTTAATTTTTGGAGTACCTCAAATTATAGCTACTGATAATGGTAAACAATTCACCAGTCAGTTGCTTAAAAACTAAATGACTAAATATGAAGTTCAAAATATTTGGTATACTTCAAATCTTACACCACAAGCTAATCATACAGAACGTGTCAATAAATCTATCGTTACTGCCTTACGCTCATATTGTTATGAAGATCATAGATCTTGGGATTTAGAAATTCATAAAATAGCTCAGGCAATTCGTCTTTCTAAGCACGAAGTTACTGATTTTACGCCTTCATTTTCAGTATTTGCTCGTAACGTACCTGTTGTAGTAGGTTCTTTCTATGGAAAAATTGTAGAAAATCCTATTAATAAACCTCAAATATCTGACAAGATTCATAGATTACAGGATACACAAACCATGCCTTCCATATTTGAATCTGTTAGGAAGCGCCTTCATAAAGCATATGTGAAAACAAGTGCTCGTTACAATTTACGTAAAAGAAACATCCAATTCCATCCAGGAGATCATGTTTGGAAAAAAACATATCCTAAATCTGATAAAGCTCAATATATTTCTGCTAAATTCATGCCTAAATACATACATTGTGTAGTAAATAAAGTTATCTCTCCCTTGATTTATGATCTGAAAGATTTAAATGGTAAAAATATGGGTCGTTGGCATATTAAAGACCTAAAGGAAAATATCTTATCTTCTGCTGACTTAAGTGACCACCAGGTGGAAAATTCATCCGAATCCGACTCTGAAATATCTTCTGATTAATTATCTGCTAATTCGTTTTATCTATTACCTATAAGTTTGGAATTCTTTCCTACTAATATCTACTAATATAATGTGTTCCTTCTCTGTCTCTATTTTGATTTGCTATATATATTCAATAAGGGATTAATTAGAGGTAACTATGGGTTATCTGAGATCCTGCTTAGAAATTTGAGGAAGTCTGAATAATTCATACTTTCTAGATGATTATTGAAATTTGAAAACTATGCTCAAAGGGAATATCGTGAACCTATGAATGTTGGTGTTCCTAATTATAGTTTTATGTAATGAATTTTTTGGGAGAGCTTTCCCTGAGAATATATTTTACTTTTAGCTTTGTCCTATATGACAAAAGTTGAGAGTACCGATTTTTTTTAGTTATCTGAAGAGGATCAGATCTACTAAAAATTATTTCAATCTTTATAGCATTACAAGGCAGAGGAGCATACATAATTATTACTTGTTTTACCTAATTTTACTTTCCTAATATAACTTATCTATCTCAATTTATTTGTAACTTGAGATAGATAAGTTCAAGAATTATTACCACACCATTGAGTATGACATGCTTTTGTAACAACATGTTAGTGTCATTCCCTAAATTATCTCCTTCCCTTTCTTGAACAATTCTTCATAATTTTTTCCCTCTCTTCAACAATTCTCTGGTGAAGTTATTTTATTTTAATATTTCTTTAGCTAATTTCATGAGCTCTAAAAAAAACAAAAGAAAATGTACTTGTTCTTAAAGATAGAAAAATTAACTTTACAGAGAGTTGATGATGTAATCATTGTAATATTGATTTTAATTTATTATGAATTATTTTAGCGGTTGGCTTCATAGATTTTGTTTTACAACACAAACTGAAACTGGAACAAGTATCTTAAAATTGATACATACCTTTAAACCAATTTTATGGTTTCATAAGTACTTATGGACTTCGAGGCATACCTCCACTGCTGAGGGAACATTAATTTGGCCTGATACCCAAGAAGGCAGGGAGGCTTCAAAACTAGTACTTCCGTTAAGATAAGTACCTAAGTATATCTACAACAGAAGTTTTCACCAAAGTCAAACTTTCAAGCTGAAAATTCATATCTCGCATCATTTGTAAACTTAAGGGCTTCACCCACTGTTATTCTATAATTTGTAAACTTGAGGGCTTCACCCACTGTAATTCTATGATTTGTAAACTTAAGGGCTTCACCCACTGTAATTCTATAATTTGTGAACTTAAGGGCTTCACCCACTAACATAGTTAATATATATATTTGACATAAATTCTATATTTTTCACATTAAGAACTAACTAAATCCATATTTATTGTTATTGCTTAACTTGTGGAATTTTATTCCAACTTCCTTCCTACTGAATTTATATACACACAATTCAAATTATCAAATAGTGAATGCTTAACTAATAGTACAGAACTATATATTCATAGTTTCGGGGTTAAACTATTCTTTTCATGAAAAAAGGAAGAAAACCACGTGGCGCTCAACTTTATTAACTACTTTCTTTTAAGCTATAGTTCTGTTATTGTTAAGTTCGGAGAAAGCCACCCCTGAGAATCATTTTTTTGGGTACAATTATTTTTTCAATCCATATAACTTTGCATTTAACACCAAGTAAAGTATGTTTCATTTGGCGCCCAAGCCAACGTAGTTTAATTTATGTTTCACCTCGCAAAATAATTTCGGTGGTCGGTCAATAATCCACCACCTTGATGTAGGTGAAATAATATACTGTCAACAGACCCCACTTCATAAAATTTTACCAATGGCTAGAAAAATTGACAAGAATTTCTATGGCAAAAGAGACAAAAACAAATAAATGACCGTTGGCAGCTATCGTGTTCAAAAAACTACCTGTAAAAAAAAATCATTAACACTTCAATGAGGTAATTCTAAAAAAAATTTATTCGTTGTCATCAAATCACTTGAAAAATCTACTAAAATAATTGCGAAAGTCCAAGAGACTACTACCACTTCCGACATATTTCTCAGGTTCATCTCCCTGATGAATTTCTTTCAACCAGCTTTGTTTAATTAAATCACTTCCTTTTTCACCTATCATAATCGTCGGAGCATTCGTATTACCTCTAACAATTTTAGGCATAATAGAAGCATCTATAACTCTCAACGATTTTATACCGTGCACCCTTAACTCCGGATCCACCACCGCGCTTTCATCTTGCAAGTACCAACTGGATGGAAAATAGTAGTAGTATACGCCATAGCAACATAAGCCCAATATTCATCGGTTGCAAAATGTTTATGTCTACAAGCAGGCAAAGGAGTTCTCACCAATTCTATTCCGGCGTGTTTGAAGTAACTTGTATGCTCAAGATTCAAACTCTGCTTCACACCGTCGATTATCCTTAACAAATCGACTTCTTCAAAGAAGGTATTGGGAAAAATAAGTGGTGTACCATGAACAGGATCGGTATCGTTTAACAAAATTCTACCTCTAGACTTTGGATTCAGTAGAATAGGTCTCGCCATCATACCACTATAATAAGACAAAGGTAAAATGGCTGTATTATAACTGAGTATAGGATCAGTGAAAAAATTATCAGTGTTAACAGCATCGATAGATAGTTGTATATCAGGTTTGTGTGAACTATGTTCATATTTAGTTTGTATGAAAGCGTTAGCTTGTGTAGGTCCTGTTGAAGCTAATAGACCATTTCTGGTTTTCTTCCAGTATCTGCTTTCATTTGGTCTTCATTAACTAAGGTGGAAGTGTGATTCATTAACCTTAAAACCACTCCATCTATAGTAGTATGGTCCTGAAGATTGAACCCAACAGCTGAGTCTTTTATGACATTAATGTTGTGTGATTTCAAGTGCTCGGATGGTCCAACACCGCTCAACATCAGTATAATTGGGGAATTAATGGAGCCAGCTGAAAGAATAACTTCTTTCTTTGCTATAGCTTGAACCAACTTCCCGTTTCTATAATATTCAACACCATAAGCAGTCTTAGTTTTGGGATCAATTAGGACTCTTGTTACGTGCGCGTTGGACTGTACACGTAAATTTTTCCGTTTATTTCGAATGGGTCTAATGAAAGCAACGTTAGTACTTTGTCGTTCACCGTCTTTCGTAGTATATTGTAGAAGCATGGTTCCCAAAAGATGCTCAGTATTTTGATCTAATTTTTTTAATCCTAGCTCGTGATAGGAATGAACAAGTCCTATTGTATTTTCGTCTTGATAAGGAAAAAATTCAACGGTTTGATAACCTCCTACCCCGTGATAATGCGGATCGATTTTCTCGCTGTCGTGATTTCTGTTATCTTCGGACTTTTTAAAGTACGGTAAGATGTGGTGGTACGACCAGCCATAGTTACCCATACGAGCCCATTCATCGTAATCGTCTGGGTGTCCTCGTATGTATATCATATAGTTGATAGTCGAAGATCCTCCCATAAATTTCCTCTCGCCCAAGTGCATCGACTTTCGTCTCTGGCGAGACAACTTTTTGGAGATGGTTGAGTTTCGTAACCCCAGTCTAAGCTTGATCCTTGTAGCATTGGTGCGAAAGCTGGAACGTCAGCTACGACGGGTTCTTCATCGCCGGCTTCTAATAATAGTACCTAGAACAAAACAAGTTTCAGAAATTTCTTCAAGACAAATCTAGAGTGCAAAGTAATATAAAATATGAATTGAGTGATTTGTCATTCAATTTTGAGACTAAAAAATTAATTTTCCGCACTAAAGTGTGTGTGGAAACAGTATATTTCGTAACGACATTTTTCACACGAGTGGGAAGTATTGTCTCACGAGCGCAAGCCGACTGACTCAATCTTACGTGTGTGAAAAATCACTTTCGCACAAGCTATGTACACTATTTTTCCTACAACCACGCGATATACTTCTACCGAATCAGGCATGTACATTATGTACAATCTTGCGTTTTAATGTAGATGTGAAAGGTTTTACGTATGTGTATTTGTAATTACTTTATATAGTTTTTATTACTTACATTTGAAAGTGACCAAAAAATTGTGATTTTTATGCGATGAAAAAGTTAGAATAAATATTGGTACACAATATATTAGGAACATCTATTTTAACAACTAACAACAATTGGAAATAGAACATCAGAAATTGAACTGTTTTTGTTACAAAAATATTGCGATTCAGAATTAATTATCCATTTGAATCACTGTAAAAATTAAAAGTAATAAATTATATTATATCAACTTAGGAAATACGCATTTGACACATACATAAATTTGCGGGGTAAATAGATTAGCATTCAATTTGACAGATTTTTTATCCGTACGCGTATGAATAAAGGCCACTTTCCAGACAGTGCGAAATATGTCACTTTCCTATGTGATCGTAGGAAAATTCAATTTTTCGCCCGCTCGTAGAAAAATATACTTAATGTATAAGATGTGCGTTGGGCTGCCTGTAGAAAAATCGTTGAATAATGTCAATCAGGCGGAAAAGCCTCGTTGTGAAAATAGCCACAAATTGTGTTGGACATACCGTAAATGAACAACTGATCTTGTGGAATGGTGCAATTCAATCTAAACCCCACCATTAATATATCATGCCTACCAAATTTTCATTAGAATGGGCTTGAAATGTTTCTGTTAAATGAATGTGACTAATCTAATTATCAAGAAAAAATTTGATTTGAATACATTTGGGTAATATCACTGTATATTGTGTAAGTATATTCGAGGTGAACTTTGAAATTACGAAATTGAAATAAGGAATATAAAATAAATATAGTTTGAAAAAAACTAAAAAACACGCTATCATATTAGGATGAACTAAAAAGTAGAAAATAATTTCAATGTATAAATTAATAAACAATAAATAGTATTATTGTGGAACAAATGTGGAGTGCTTTTTTAAGAACAGATATATGGAGCACCCCACGCTTTTTCCATAATAATACTATTTATTGTTTATTAATTTATACAATAAAATTATTTTCTACTTTTCAGCCTATCCTATTATAAAAGCGTTTTTTTTAGTTTTTTTTCTACATTCATGCAAAAAACATTACTTTTGTGAACCACATTTAATGCAAAAAGTGGTACTTTATTGCACTAGTGCAATAAAATATTTTATTGCACTCATCTGTCATTCTTGTGTCAGTTTTGTGATGATTAATGACAAACATAAACATTTAAATTAAATAAAAATCCATAGCAAGTATCGGATCCTGCTTTAATGCAACAATAATATATGTATATCTTACTACTTAGTCTCAACGAGTTACAATTATTGCAAAAATCTTTAATTATTTAAAATTTAAATGGTCAAGGCGAGAACCAGCTATGATTGAGTGCTGACAAGGTGGAGGCCATAAAGATACAAAAAAAGAAGAACGGGTTGACTTTGATTGGGTTAGTTTAGGCTCTTACCATATTTATATTCTAATTTTCCAGTTTTTGCATGAATTTAGGAAAAATATTGTATGCAACTCTTGCAAAACGTGTATTTTGCACTTGACGTGTTGTCCAACTCGGCCTAAAGACCTCGTTGGACAATTTCACGTCGCGTGCAAAAAACACTCACTTTTTGCACTTGTTGCATAAATAACTATTAAACTATATTCATTTTCCACTTTTCAGATTTCGACAATGAAATTTGAGGTGCCAAATTTTAAAGTGATACTGAAGCAGGTAGTATAGGGACTCCCCAATAGAGGGCGGACAGTAGTAAAAGTTGTTTCGAGCTAAAGAGATAATTATCATTGATAAATTCTCATCGATTGATAATCGATTATTCAACGAACCTCGTATTAAATTCTTTTCGAAATTATTATCTTTGTATCCTTTACCATTTTTTTCATCAACCCTCGTAATAAAATCTTTTCGAAATTATTATACATGTATCATCTATCATCCTTCGTATTAAATTCTGTTGAAAAAATAAAATCTTTGTATCCTCTACCATCCTTTTGATCGACCCTCGTTTTGCCACAGCAGCTGCCAGAGAGTTACAAACATACAAGCAAGCAAACAAACAAACAAACATACAAGTAGAACTGATAAGAGCGTGTTAATAACAGTTAGTCTATTGGAATGTTACATTTTTTAGGCCTTACCTTGCGTTTTTTTAAATACGCAATTTTATTTTTTAGATGTGTAGGGGGGGTCAGTGTTGAGCTAAAACCAAGCTTATGAGGTCGCCATCCTTGTTTTTACGATATATCTCTCAAGCTATTCATCTGATGGAGAAAATTTATTCAAATATTTTGTTGCAAATCGACTTTTCTACAACTTTAATCCAGTTCTTTTTTGTTGTAGAACTATACATAGAAAAGTTGTAAGCGAGATGAAATTTATATTTTTCGAAAAAATGGTATCAGACCATTTTTGTTGATCGGTTTTTGAGGAACAACTTTTATTAGCATGGGAGTAACTTTTTTTTATTAGGTCTATTGCTAACGGACAACTTCATCAACATCCAGGAACATGTTCATTATAAAACAAGAATTGGTAACTGTTATGTTCACACAATAAAACACTTTATTGGGAACACGAATTTATTTTTTGATTAGACAAAACCAACAGTGACAGGAGAGCAAAAAACTAAACTGATGTTGTCAAAAATAAATAAAGTCGTTGTTACGGAAAAACACAAATTTGAATTCGAAGTACATAACAGTAACAAAGGTATATCAGTTGTTCAAAGTGAAATTTCATTTAAAGTCGATCGTAAATCTGTTGATTCATATTCAACAGTAATGGTCGAAGTAGTACTGCGGTTTTGTATAATTCATGCCTGCCATGTGATCTAAATTTAAACTGTTATTCTCAAAAAAGGATATAACAATATCTACTATATTTGGTTGCGTAATATCAAGTTAAAACAAGGCGTATAGTATATGCCGTAGTTTAATTGTGAAACCCGCAATTTTATTGAATGTCTAGATCCTTGAAAAAAGACTACCAAATTGTAAGATTCTTGTTTCACATTTATAATTCACCTATCTTACTATTCGGATCGTGGAATGCCAGTTTTCTTATGAAATGCTTTGAATTATTTTCCGTTTAACAGTATGACTAGTGATTTGTTGTAAATCCTTTGCTGTTCCAAACTATATTATATTCAGTTGTGGACTCCACAGCCTGACGCAGTGGAAATTCTGGCTCAGTTGAGTATAAGGACCTCCAACCTCCATTCCACTCCACTCTCCTCTCTTGTTTGTCTTAGACCGATTAGTACAATATCTGGTTTTGTGACTCATGTTCATTGGTAAAAACGTCTAGCATGAGTTCGAAATACTTTTTTGAATACATAAAATCCAAATACATCTAAAGGAAGGGTTACTCCAACTGATATGTTCCATCAGATCGCAGTTTTAAAAAATTCAGCCTAAGGTGAGTAGACCGATAGGAATTTTTAGGATCGGTCCTTTTTATATCTAAATATAATGAAGAAAGGACTAATATGAATTCTAATCGAGGGCTTCGCTAGGGCACGATCTCATTACATCTGCTGTTACGTTTTTTTTTATCCCACAAACCGTTAATACATATATATATATATATATATATATATATATATATATATATAAATAATTTGGTAAATTAGCAATTTTCAATAAAACTTCTATAACAGTCATCATCAGGAATGACCCTGTATTCGTCCTCCTCTCACTTGGGTTCTGGTTCTTAACTTGCTGCCGATTCTGAATTTTTGCAATCGCAGAATTTTGATATTTAAAGTTCAACAAATGTTTATCATTAACTTGGAAAAAAAAATGTATATAAATTTACGTATTATTAGTTGATTTTGTATTTGTTTTTACCATACCTTATTCAGGTGTGGCGGACACTGCAGTACTTTAATTTGAACGGCAGGAAATCTCGAATAGGGTCACCTATTGGTATAGTACCAAAAGCAGACCGTACTAGTTTACGTCGAGATCTGTATTTTTCGTTGGATTTCTATAATGGGTGGCACTCTAGGTTTCTTGCTACTTAGCTATTGAGTAGATAAGATTACAGTAGGATTCTTTATATGAGAAAAATTTTAGTTTCCACTAGGTATGCTGATCAGAAGCGCCCTAGTTGGACAAGGAGGGTTTTTTTTTTTGGTTGTGGGAATTGGTGTTGTGAAGAAATGTGGTGGTCAGAATTTTGATTTTAAATAGTCACCCATAATAGGGGATATATCTGCACCGCATATTATTAAAATCCATGTGATTTAGTGTTAGTAGAGATGGTTATTTGATGTTATACATGGATTTTTAGCCTCCACTGAGGGATTTGTTCTTCAACTAACCGCCATTGCAAAAGTTGTGGTTCCTGTTTAATCGGTATGTACTTTTGTTTCTTCTTGTTGTTGAGATTCTGGATGTTCTCGTGATGTTCTAGGCATTCAATATTGGGGTCTTCTATTTCCAACGGAGTTAAACCCCTTAAGAAGGGTGAGTTTCTTTATTATTTTATTTAGGAAATATAATTTGTATATTTATTTTTTTTTACAAACTAATGGAATTGCTTTGGTCATTAAGTTTATCACATTGCAATATCTAATTGGATCTTATTGATAAAATTTAATTTTTCCAATTTAAAATTAAAATTTAGTCTTGAAGTCTATGAGATTAAAAATTTCAATGAAAATAATTGTTATTTATGGAAAACTTTAATAGGTTTTCTATAATTATTATTTCCAATAAAATTAATTCTGCTTAGAGCGAATCAATAATAGGTGTTTCCATTGTTTAGGGTTTTTTTTTATGGGGACTAGTTTTACCTTGGACTTTTTTTGGAGGACTGGTTCGTGAACTGAATCGAAGTTTAATTTTGGCTGATTTCCTACAAGTTTTGCAGCATACATGTCCCGGTGATGGGGGCAACTTGAGTCACCCATATGAAACTTTGGATCGCTGTACCTACCGCTAGAATACCTAGTGAATGATACCTCAGGACTGTATTGGTGATGTTATAAACTCATTTATAATTTTTTTTCCTTTGCGCCGGTACCGTAAAGAAAAAAAGGTCATTGCTTATTATATATTTTTTATGCTATCATTTACCATTACTGCTAAGGCTGCTTATTTTAAATTTTATTATCAGTGCCTATATTTAGCCTTATTTTGTTATATTACTTTCCATCGCTATTTTCGCTACTAGTATTGCTTAATATGACTGCTTAGCTGCTTTTCATAACTTATAATATTGCATATAATAATATTTATTGATACTGCTTTATTTATAAATGGTTTTGCGTTACATGCAGCACCTTATATTTTGTTTCCTCTAGTAGTTGATTATTTTTTTTTAATTCATTAATAACCATAGTTTAGGTGAAGCTGTGAATGGATAGCTATTGGTAGGTGTTAAACTCGGTTTTAGATTACATTCTTTTTTTGTAACCTGCGCATGAGCTCACGCTTGGGGTATTTAGATTAGTAAATATTGTTAATTAGTTGGTACATGTCCTGTGATAATCAATAGCATTCCCATCTAGGGACTTGTCATTCTTAAACTGCGCCGCTTATTATTATTATTATTTTTTGTTATAATTTGCTACGAGCTTACCTGATAGATAACGCCTCCCTTAATTAATATAGTTTTTGTTTGTGGGTCAAATTTGAATAGAACTGAATCTACATCATTTTGTTTTATTTGGTACTTTACCTGCTTATGTTTGGTAAGTCGCGTGAGTAGTGGATCTAGGGGGTATTTGGCCATAGACTTCCTGGCGCCCGATTGAGATCAAATTAATTTTTTTTTGCGAGTTCCTTACGAACCTCCCCTTCTCTGTTGAGCAAACCGGCAAATATCCCGTGAGTACAATATAAGTATCGGTAATTTTAAATTAGATTAGATTGTACGTCACACTGCTTGTGGAAGATCTAATTATTAATACTCATCTTCTCCTCATCAATATATTACAATTTTCAAAGGAGATTTTTGGGCTCTACACAATTCACGTTATCAATATAAATATGTATCAATGATTTGAATATCCACAAACCGAACCATTCTATCGAATGACACAATTCACATTGGTAACATTTCTTAGTGGAACCGTTTTAATAAAAAAAAGCATTAACGAAAATATGAAAAAAACTGATATCTACTGACCGATAATTATTTGGGGAAAAATAAATAGTGCGTTACAGTTTGAATGATACAATTGCGTTACTAGACCAGAATTATCAAGTATTAAATTGATTTCTAGTACAGTTGGTCACAAGTATTGGTTCCAATTTTGTACTTCATCTTATAATTTTCATAATATTATATAGTGTCGTTGATTTTTCAACTATGCATAGTGGAAAGAAGTTTTTTTGTTGAACGACACACATTATTTTTGTGTGGTAGAATAGCTCTTCGATGAAAAATAACATTTTTATCTCTAAATTAATTCATTCCAATCTATTAAATATTCCTTCCTATGAAAATCTTCCAGTACCGGCCTTACATATAATTAAGAATCCAATTTTCTCTGTATTGATTCATTTATTGAGTGGAACAACATAACTTCCTGCTATAACTCAGTCTATTTGAGATCATTAGCATAACTCAGCCAGTTGATTGTTCTTTATTGCTTTGAGACAAATATGCTGGAAATATTTCAGTGAATGTAACATTTTTTCAATTTCAAACAACTGCCTTCAATTTAAACCTGATGAGCTGAACCAAACTGATGTGCCCCATAACCTTAAAACTCCCACATAATCTCTAATTCACCTGAATTTTATTTCAAGCACAGCAGCTAGGATACCGTTACATTCAAAAATATCGCTTGAAACACTGGGGTATATCTAGGCCACCTTGAGAGTTCCTGAAATACCTGCTATAGTCAAATGCGCTCTTATCGTGCGGGTTAACAGGTCACTAACCATCAAATCAGAAAATACAGAGGCTACCAGAATGTGAGATTATACTGGTTGGCGAATTACCACTTCATCTTCCATACTTAAAATAATATATCAGATTAGGTTTTTCACTTCAGGATGTGAGAAAAACGGAAAATTGCTTCCTATTATTCATATTGTCGCTTCAAATTGTCACAAAATTGACATATTTGGATGAAACTTGCAGCTGGTGAAAGACTTTTGAGAGTTGCTGGAAACTACATTCATATAATCCCTTTCTTTCCCATAAACATTGCATAAGTCTGTCTTATTCGTCTTACGGATTTTATTGGGAAGTTATGATTAAACATAATGAAAAAAAAAACAAAAACTGGGAGTATGTCTTTGATGAATCGTATGACCTGCATGATAAGACTGCATTTGACTATAGCACAAGACATTTCAACCTCCACATACCAAACCAGATGCTAGTGCTTTTTGAAATCATCTATACCTTCAGATACTACCAATTTTTCAAAATTTTTGTCCCTCTTGTATGAAAAAGTCGAAAATAACTTCCTTATTCCCTTTTGATGATAAAAAGCTGGTGTAATTGAAACTTGATAAATTTGGGGAATATAGTTGTATCCTCTCCCTCAATTTCTTTTTGGATAATTCCTAGAACATAATTATTTTTAAATAGCGAGTTATGCATAAATGTGAGTATTTGAATAAGTGAGGATTCTAGATTCCAGCGTTTTGTGATGTTATTCTTATTTATTCTAACAGTTTCCACCGTGGTATGAAATTATACGTTTACTATACCTTATTACTATTGGTTAACACTCCGTTAGTCGCGCCCATAAAACTAGCAAAAATACTCACGCTGGATCTGTGTGATCCATGACTCAAAATTGGGTACAGCAACTCAAAAATTTTATTTTTTTAATAAATTAAAGTAAGAGATCTAATCAACTACAACAACATTGTTTATGAACGTATTTATTATAAAAATAAGAAAAATATTCAAACATAAATCAATAAGTCTTAAAACAAAAATAATATTCGAAATTTTTTTAAATCTTTAGAAAAACAAAAACTAGGTATCTAAAAATGTTATAAAATGTTTTAAACATATATTTATAAAGCCTATCAAACTACACTAAATTAATTATTTATGTGAAAATTACAAAAATTAAAATTATGAAAAATACTTACAAATTTAGTCACGCGGTTCTGACAGATTCATTTGCTCTTTGACGTGACATGGTTTACTCCTCGAAAGTCGCAATGCCACTGAAAGTTACCCTGTTTCAAACTAGGAAGATAGGTGAGGCATGAGATTTGGCCCTTCAAGACCGCACTAATAGTCGCCAATAATACATGAGTTGGATCTCTCAGATCGGACGCGACCAACGGAGTGTTTTAAACACTTCTTAATGTCCACTAATTCATCCACATTCGGTATAATAATTTTTCCAATTTATCTTTAACACTCAAATATTGTACTACTTATATTCACTAATTCACTATCTGTTCATTCACTGTGTACTGAAACTGCTTACCGATTCACAGTATACTGGAAAACTGTTCGACTCATTAAAAAACCCGCTTATATAGAACTCTTGAAACTTCTTGAATTTATCACATTCCACGTATGCCGAGCTTCTAGAACAACGGAAATATTACTCTGTTAAGGAATCTTCTAGAAAGGTCGCATTTGATAAAATGTATAGTTCACAACAGGACTGGATTCTGAATTACTGAGTTCGTAACCCAAGGATAACAGCGAAAGGTGAGTAATAACATGGAAAAATCATTCAGTAGACAATGTATAAAATGCAAATTATGACCCTTGCAGTATCAATAGAATAGCATAGAACAGCTGAACGAATTCAAAGCAATACTGCAGACCTATTAAGATCAAAACGATTGTAAAATATTAGTTTGAATGCCTGTATTGGAAACATTCATATGGAGTACTAACATCATTTTGGCTCAGCCTATGAAAAACTGAAAAGATATTCCGGTCTCGAAGATGACAGATGTTCAGTTGAACTCAACATAATATTTAGTTTTAATTCATGGGTATTTGTATTGGAAGATGAAAACTTTTTCCTTCAAACGTTAGTAAATATGTCATTTCTCTACTGTGTAGTTTCCTTTTTTCTCCACCGGAGCTTTACTTTTCACTTTCCCGCCAGCCGAGGAAAAAGTGTTATCACATAGATAGAAACAGCTCAAGATTCATTCAACTAAAAACAGAACTGAAACTTTTATTCATCATTCAAATGAATATTAAATGCTTTCTGTCAAAACACGAGCGCGTCATGACTAATATCACTCTTCCTCCATATCAAATAATATACTATTGCAACAACTCACAATGTGTAAGGAACGTGTGTTCACCGGTATATAAGCAGCGGAATGAAATAACACCTGATTGCTTGTATAAAATTCAACCGGGTGATATAAAGTGTAGTTGCAGTAGGATCAGCATTATAATAATATGAAACCAAAATTTTCTCCCAGAACACCAGAAAAATTATGGGAATCTCTTGAAAAGTTGATGAGTATTGTCAAAATTATTTTTATAGCAATGGGTCGGTTAACTTTTCTCCTTTTTTTTTCCATAACAGCTAAAAGCAAATCTAACATCATGACAAAAGCATAAGTACCAAATGTGTTTGATTCATTGTATTTCGAACTATAGATAGCTTGTTTTCCAGTGGTGATTCAGATATTTAAAGTACATGTATTGGGGTTGTTTTAATTGTTAATCTTCAAATTATTGAAAATTTGCACTCTAGTATTATTCAATTTCTTCTAAAGCGGTTCAATTAGTTTCACCTGTTCGTGACCTTACATGTAACGGTATTTTAGAACGTGATTTTCATTCACTCTTAAATATCATTTTAAATTGAAATTTAGCTCACTTATCGGACAATATTTGATTGAGAATATAATTCATAAGTCACGTGACATGTTTTCCACCAATCAATATTGAGAATCTCCCTAGATACATGTCTATCACAGCGATGATAAAAAACAAAGAAATTATCACCTTATTTTGGTTCGTTGCTAAGGCTAATTTTTCATATTGACAGTCATTGGCAGTAAGTATTTTTTTATCTATAATTGACTGTTCATATTGAAAATAAAAAAATGTGTTCTAATCGTTGGGGTAATTGTGATAATAAATTCATTATATTCTCTCATTGAATATAAGCTCGATGATATATCTCGTAAAACCGAAGCAGCACATTTAACTCGTCCTTCGGACTCTTTAAATCTGCACCTCGGTTTCACTCGAAAATATCATCGATGATAATCATATCACTTGTTATATTACGTATGAGAATATAATTCATAGGTCACGTGACATGTTTTCCACCAATCAATATTGAGAATCTCCCTAGATACATGTCTATCACAGCGATGATAAAAAACAAAGAAATTATCACCTTATTTTGGTTCGTTGCTAAGGGTAATTTGTCACATTGACAGTTTCTATTGAAACTATAAGAAGGTGTTCTAATCGTTTCATATAATATAATTCTATAAATTCATTATATTCTCTCATTAAATATAAGCTCGTGATATGATTAATAATCGAAGCTATATCTCTTAAAACCGGAAAAGCACATTTAACTCGTCCTTCAGACTCGTTAAATCTGCAGCTCGGTTTCACTCGAAAATATCATCGATGATTATCATATCACTTGTTAAATTACGTATGAGAATATAATTCATATGTCACGTGACATGTTTTCCACCAATCAATATTGAGAATCTCCCTAGATACATGTCTATCATAGCGATGATGAAAAACAAAGAAATTATCACCTTATTTTGGTTCGTTGCTAAGGGTAATTTGTCACATTGACAGTTTCTATTGAAATTATAAGGAGGTGTTCTAATCGTTTCATATAATATAATTCTATGAATTCATTATATTCTCTCATTAAATTGAAGCTCGTGATATGATTAATAATCGAAGATATATCTCGTAAAACCGAAGCAGCACATTTAACTCGTCCTTCGGACTCGTTAAATCTTCAGCTCGGTTTCACTCGAAAATATCATCGATGATAATCATATCACTTGTTATATTACGTATGAGAATATAATTCATATGTCACGTGACATGTTTTCCACCAATCAATATTGAAAATCTCCCTAGATACATGTCTATCACAGCGATGATAAAAAACAAAGAAATTATCACCTTATTTTGGTTCGTTGCTAAGGGTAATTTGTCACATTGACAGTTTCTATTGAAACTATAAGAAGGTGTTCTAATCGTTTCATATAATATAATTCTATAAATTCATTATATTCTCTCATTAAATATAAGCTCGTGATATGATTAATAATCGAAGCTATATCTCTTAAAACCGGAAAAGCACATTTAACTCGTCCTTCAGACTCGTTAAATCTGCAGCTCGGTTTCACTCGAAAATATCATCGATGATTATCATATCACTTGTTATATTACGTATGAGAATATTATTCATATGTCACGTGACATGTTTTCCACCAATCAATATTGAGAATCTCCCTAGATACATGTCTATCACAGCGATGATAAAAAAACAAAGAAATTATCACCTTATTTTGGTTCGTTGCTGAGGGTAATTTGTCACATTGACAGTTTCTATTGAAACTATAAGAAGGTGTTCTAATCGTTTCATATAATATAATTCTATAAATTCATTATATTCTCTCATTAAATATAAGCTCGTGATGTGATTAATAATCGAAGATATATTTCGTAAAACCGAAGCAGCACATTTAACTCGTCCTTCGGTTCCACTCGAAAATATCATCGATGATAATCATATCACTTGTTATATTACGTATGAGAATATAATTCATAAGTCACGTGACATGTTTTCCACCAATCAATATTGAGAATCTCCCTAGATACATGTCTATCACAGCGATGATAAAAAACAAAAGAAATTATCACCTTATTTTGGTTCGTTGCTAAGGCTTATTTTTCATATTGACAGTGATTGACAGTAAGTATTTTTTTATTCATGATTGACAGTTCATATTGAAAATATGAAAATGTGTTCTAATCGTTGGAGTAATTGTAATAATAAATTCATTATATTCTCTCATTAAATATAAGCTCGTGATATGATTAATAATCGATGATAATCATATCACTTGTTATATTACGTATGATTATAAACCTCCATCCGTTTCCAGCCAAATTTCATTTTTCAATCAGGAACAAATTACACTGGATATTTTTTTGACATAAGTGGATATATCCCGTCCCACCTGCTACAGCCAATTTTTTATGTTGTCACACATGGTTTCATCTCGTTTTGCCCGCTCTTCGTAGTGAAAATATAGATTATTAAGCAGCTTGTTTCCAAACTAAGAGGAGCGATTTGCATTATTTAAGTTGGCATATCTGCAGACAAGGGATTAGTCAGATTGCCGTCCTTTTCACATATTTATTTTTTTGATTTTCATTTACATAAAAAAATATATTTCAAAATTCACTACCATCTTTTCGATTTTGCTGCTTATCATTCTGTTTGCGTTTGCTATTTCATAATGTGTTTGAGCTTATTTCCTCTTCATTATTAATGTATTTGTGTTTTTTGCTCCTTATTATTGTGCTGTACTGCTTTGATAAGTTCTACTAAACTATTTGTTTATGGACCAAATCAAGTAGGTATCAGTGGGAGGGAAATAATCAAGTTCGGGTCACTTATCACTGACAGAGACGCAAAGTTTATAAGTTTACAAGTAAAATCTCAATTTTAATAATATATTATCATCAAGTCTTACACACATTACAGTACCTACAGTTTTATCGTATTTTCCGATATAAAGAATTGTTTAGTTTTATTTCGTGCTATAATCAAACTTCCAATGTAAATGAAGAATAATTCAACATATTATGAACATTTAATTCCATTTTATACATACTATACTAATTTATACTTGAGGTATTAAATGATCCTTGGAGTCATTCATAATATTTCACAGAATATAAAGCTTTCACAATAATATGACCTTTGGTAGCTATGTTCGTCATTGTCTGGCCTCATGTCATGGGTCCATTTACGATTTGGTATTCATGCATGCCTTGATCTCTCATTAGCTACGTCAAATGCGTAATGTTGCAGTTATTAAGTTGTTATATTTGACATATATTGCACACAATTTATGTCAAATATGGAAGAACCCATCCTCAACGCGTTGAAATTTAGCTTAGTTTTTACTATATTTGGTTAAGATCACGAGAGAAGCGAAACGAGAGACACATTCCATCTCGTCTCACGGCAACACTACAAATGCGACATGACAATTCATATTTCACATAAGTGTTAATAAGTTCAATAAATCTGAACACGACGTTTTCGAAACACTTTCCCAATTTAGTAGCTTTCAGTGGTGTGGTCCCTTAAAATGCTTTTTTTAGTTTAAAAACAAGGTATAGGTACATAAATTATTTTTTCTCCGATTGGCAGCAAATATTAATTTTGCTGACTGATATCAATCAGCAAAGTATTACTTTTCCTGCCTAGGCAGCAAATTGACTTCTTTGCTGCCTGTGATTATACATTTCCATAGCAACCAACCAAAATAAAGAGATTGTGTGAATTGTAATAATTTGCAAATACAATATTATGAACAATCGGTGAAAAATCATATGTTTAACTCGGCAGCAAAGTAGATTGACTGCGTTAGCTGGAATTCTTGCCTTGCCACGCTTGGCTATGAATTAAGCCTCGGCAGTCAATCTACTACTTTGCTGCTTAGTTAAACAAATAACTATTTCTAACAACCACCATGCAAAACACGCTTTTCTACACAAATTTTCATACGCAAAGCAGGCCTTTTTTTAATTCTTCTGATAACCGTTGGAAAAGTGATGCGGAAAGTACACGCAATGGCAGTTTTCCGTACAGAAATGTCAAACAAAGCTACTCAGGACCTGTCAACTTTTTTTGATAATATGTCATTTTTCTACTGTGTAGGCGACCGTGAAGTTTCATTTTTCCTCCACCGGAGCTTTGGTTTTCACTTTCCCGCCAGCCGAGGGAAAAGTGTTATCACATAGATAGAAACAAGAAAACAAGCTTCAACAACTCAAGATTCATTCAACTAAAAACAGAACTAAGAGTTTTATTTATCATTCAAATGAATATTAAATGCTCTCTCTCAAGACACGAGCGCGTCATGAAAAATATCACTTTTCCTCCATATCAAATAATATACTATTGCAACAACTCACAATGTGTAAGGAACGTATGTTCACCGGTATATAAGCAGCGGAATGAAATAACACCTGGTTGCTTGTATAGAATACAACCGAGTGATATAAATTGTAGTTTCAGTAGGATCAGCATTATAATAATATGAAACCAAAATTTTCTCCCAGAACACCAGAAAAATTATGGGAATCTCTTGAAAAGTTGATGAGTATTTTTAGAATTATTTCTATAACAATGGGTCGGTTAACTTTTCTCCTTTTTTTTTCTATAACAGCTAAAAACAAATCTGACATCAAGACAAAAGCGTAAGTACCAAATGTGTTTAGTTCATTGTATTTCGAACTACAGATAGTTTGTTTTCCAGTGGTAATTCAGATATTCAAAGTACATGTATTAGGGTTGTTTTAATTGTTAATCGTCAAGTTATTGAATTGCATTCCAATATTATTCAATTTCTTCTAATATCACCAAATATCTCAATTTATTGAAAAATATTCCTGGCTGCTATTAAATTCACAATGAATATCTTACGGAATTCGATTGACTGCGATCATTGTTTCTTGGCCAGCATTCTTGGATATGTTCTACAGGAATGAAAACACCACCAGTTTGATTTATTATATACTTCAAAAATTCATCAATTTCGTATTTAGTACAAGTATATAAATCCAATAAAACGTTGAAATGGGAAAACTCATTAGAACAATACAAATTTCAGTAGGTAACTATAAAGAGTTTTCTTGGTATTTATGCCTGTTTGTTTTCATCACGTAATGAGACAATGGAATTGATCTCAATTTCTTGCTACGAGTAATAAAAAGAAATTATGTTTCGTAATTTGCATGCTATTAAAATTTTATTATTCCACTCCACTCATTATACTTCCTTATCGTTTTAAAGCGGTTCAATTAGTTTCACCTGTTCGTGACCTTATATGTAACGGTATTTTAGAACGTGATTTCCATTCACTCTTAAATATCATTTTAAATTGAAATTTAGCTCACTTATCGGACAATATTTGATTGAGAATATAGTTCATAAGTCACGTGACATGTTTTCCACCAATCAATATTGAGAATCTCCCTAGATACATGTCTATCACAGCGATGATAAAAAACAAAGAAATTATCACCTTATTTTGGTTCGTTGCTTAGGCTTATTTTTCATATTGACAGTCATTGGCAGTAAGTATTTTTCTATCTATAATTGACTGTTCATATTGAAAATAAAAAAATGTGTTCTAATCGTTGGGGTAATTGTAATAATAAATTCATTATATTCTCTCATTGAATATAAGCTCGATGATATATCTCGTAAAACCGAAGCAGCACATTTAACTCGTCCTTCGGACTCGTTAAATCTGCACCTCGGTTTCACTCGAAAATATCATCGATGATAATCATATCACTTGTTATATTACGTATGAGAATATAATTCATAGGTCACGTGACATGTTTTCCACCAATCAATATTGAGAATCTCCCTAGATACATGTCTATCACAGCGATGATAAAAAACAAAGAAATTATCACCTTATTTTGGTTCGTTGCTAAGGCTTATTTTTCATATTGACAGTCATTGGCAGTAAGTATTTTTTATCTATAATTGACTGTTCATATTGAAAATAAAAAAATGTGTTCTAATCGTTGGGGTAATTGTAATAATAAATTCATAATATTCTCTCATTGAAATTAAGCTCGATGATATATCTCGTAAAACCGAAGCAGCACATTTAACTCGTCCTTCGGACTCGTTAAATCTGCACCTCGGTTTCACTCGAAAATATCATCGATGATAATCATATCACTTGTTATATTACGTATGAGAATAGAATTCATAGGTCACGTGACATGTTTTCCACCAATCAATATTGAGAATCTCCCTAGATACATTTCTATCACAGCGATGATAAAAAACAAAGAAATTATCACCTCATTTTGGTTCGTTGCTGAGGGTAATTTGTCACATTGACAGTTTCTATTGAAAGTATAAGAAGGTGTTCTAATCGTTTCATATAATATAATTCTATGAATTCATTATATTCTCTCATTAAATATAAGCTCGTGATATGATTAATAATCGAAGCTATATCTCTTAAAACCGGAAAAGCACATTTAACTCGTCCTTCAGACTCGTTAAATCTGCAGCTCGGTTTCACCCGGAAATATCATCGATGATTATCATATCACTTGTTATGTTACGAATGAGAATATAATTCATATGTCACGTGACATGTTTTCCACCAATCAATATTGAGAATCTCCCTAGATACATGTCTATCACAGCGATGATAAAAACAAAGAAATTATCACCTTATTTTGGTTCGTTGCTAAGGGTAATTTGTCACATTGACAGTTCCCATTTAAAATTTAAGAAGGTGTTCTAATCGTTTCATATGATATAATTCTATAAATTCATTATATTCTCTCATTAAATTTAAGCTCGTGATATGATTAATAATCGAAGATATATCTCGTAAAACCGAAGCAGCACATTTAACTCGTCCTTCGGACTCGTTAAATCTGCAGCTCGGTTTCACTCGAAAATATCATCGATGATAATCATATCACTTGTTATATCACGTATGAGAATATAATTCATATGTCACGTGACATGTTTTCCACCAATCAATATTGAGAATCTCCCTAGATACATGTCTATCACAGCGATGATAAAAAACAAAGAAATTATCACCTTATTTTGGTTCGTTGCTAAGGGTAATTTGTCACATTGACAGTTTCTATTGAAATTATAAGGAGGTGTTCTAATCGTTTCATATAATATAATTCTATAAATTCATTATATTCTCTCATTAAATTGAAGCTCGTGATATGATTAATAATCGAAGATATATCTCGTAGAACCGAAGCAGCACATTTAACTCGTCCTTCGGACTCGTTAAATCTGCAGCTCGGTTTCACTCGAAAATATCATCGATGATAATCATATCACTTGTTATATTACGTATGAGAATATAATTCATATGTCACGTGACATGTTTTCCACCAATCAATATTGAGAATCTCCCTAGATACATGTCTATCACAGCGATGATAAAAAACAAAAGAAATTATCACCTTATTTTGGTTCGTTGCTAAGGCTTATTTTTCATATTGACAGTGATTGACAGTAAGTATTTTTTATCTATGATTGACAGTAATCGTTGGGGTAATTGTAATAATAAATTCATTATATTCTCTCATTAAATATAAGCACGTGATATGATTAATAATCGATGATAATCATATCACTTGTTATATTACGTATGATTATAAACCTCCATCCGTTTTCAGCCAAATTTCATTTTTCAATCAGGAACAAATTACACTGGATATTTTTTTGACATAAGTGGATATATCCCGTCCCACCTGCTACAGCCAATTTTTTATGTTGTCACACATGGTTTTATCTCGTTTTGCCCGCTCTTCGTAGTGAAAATATAAATTATTATGCAGCTTGTTTCCAAACTAAGAGGAGCGATTTGCATTATTTAAGTTGGCATATCTGCAGACAAGGGATTAGTCAGATTGCCGCCCTTTTCACATATTTATTTTTTTGATTTTCATTTACATAAAAAAATATATTTCAAAATTCACTACCATCTTTTCGATTTTGCTGCTTATCATTCTGTTTGCGTTTGCTATTTCATAATGTGTTTGAGCTTATTTCCTCTTCATTATTACGGTATTTGTGTCTTTTGCTCCTTATTATTGTGTTGTACTGCTTTGTTAAGTTTTACTAAACTATTTGTTTATGGACCAAATCAAGTAGGTATCAGTGGGAGGGAAATAATCAAGTTCGGGTCACTTATCACTGACAGAGACGCAAAGTTTATAAGTTTACAAGTAAAATCTCAGTTTTAATAATATTTTATCATCAAGTCTTACACATATTACAGTACCTACAGTTTTATCCTATTTTCCGATATAAAGAATTGTTTAGTTTTATTTCGTGCTATAATCAAACTTCCACTGTAAATGAAGAATAATTCAACATATTATGAACATTTAATTCCATTTTATACATACTATACTAATTTATACTTGAGGTATTAAATGATCCTTGGAGTCATTCATAATATTTTACAGAATATAAAGCTTTCACAATAATATGACCTTTGGTAGCTATGTTCGCCATTGTCTGGCCTCATGTCATGGGTCCATTTACGATTTGGTATTCATGCATGCCTTGATCTCTCATTAGCTACGTCAAATGCGTAATGTTGCAGTTATTAAGTTGTTATATTTGACATATATTGCACACAATTTATGTCAAATATGGAAGAACCCATCCTCAACGCGTTGAAATTTAGCTTAGTTTTTACTATATTTGGTTAAGATCACGAGAGAAGCGAAACGAGAGACACATTTCATCTTGTCTCACGGCAACACTACAAATGCGACATGACAATTCATATTTCACATAAGTGTTAATGAGTTCAATAAATCTGAACACGACGTTTTCGAAACACTTTCCCAATTCAGTAGCTTTCAGTAGTGTGGTTTCTTAAAATGCTTCTTTTAGTTTAAAAACAAGGTATAGGTACATAAATTATTTTTTCTCCGATTGGCAGCAAATATTAATTTTGCTGACTAATATCAATCAGCAAAGTATTACTTTTTCTGCCTAGGCAGCAAATTGACTTCTTTGCTGCCTGTGATTATACATTTCCATAGCAACCAACCAAAATAAAGAGATTGTGTGAATTGTAATAATTTGCAAATACAATATTATGAACAATCGGTGAAAAATCATATGTTTAACTCGGCAGCAAAGTAGATTGACTGCCTTAGCTTGAATTCTTGCCTTGCCACGCTTGGCTATGAATTAAGCCTCGGCAGTCAATCTACTACTTTGCTGCCTAGTTAAACAAATAACTATTTCTAACAACCACCATGCAAAACACGCTTTTCTACACAAATTTTCATACGCAAAGCAGGCCTTTTTTTAATTCTTCTGATAACCGTTGGAAAAGTGATGCGGAAAGTACACGCAATGGCAGTTTTCCGTACAGAAATGTCAAACAAAGCTACTCAGGACCTGTCAACTTTTTTTGACAATATGTCATTTTTCTACTGTGTAGGCGACCGTGAAGTTTCATTTTTCCTCCACCGGAGCTTTGGTTTCCACTTTCCCGCCAGCCGAGGGGAAAGTGTTATCACATAGATAGAAACAAGAAAACAAGCTTCAACAACTCAAGATTCATTCAACTAAAAACAGAACTAAGACTTTTATTTATCATTCAAATGAATATTAAATGCTTTCTCTCAAGACACGAGCGCGTTATGAAAAATATCACTTTTCCTCCATATCAAATAATATACTATTGCAACAACTCACAATGTGTAAGGAACGTATGTTCACCGGTATATAAGCAGCGGAATGAAATAACACCTGGTTGCTTGTATAGAATACAACCGAGTGATATAAATTGTAGTTGCAGTAGGATCAGCATTATAATAATATGAAACTAAAATTTTCTCCCCCCAGAACACCAGAAAAATTATGGGAATCTCTTGAAAAGTTGATGAGTATTTTTAGAATTATTTTTATAACAATGGGTCGGTTAACTTTTCTCCTTTTTTTTCTATAACAGCTAAAAACAAATCTGACATCATGACAAAAGCGTAAGTACCAAATGTGTTTAGTTCATTGTATTTCGAACTATAGATAGTTTGTTTTCCAGTGGTAATTCAGATATTCAAAGTACATGTATTAGGGTTGTTTTAATCGTTAATCGTCAAATTATTGCATTCCAATATTATTCAATTTCTTCTATCACCAAATATCTCAATTTATTGAAAAATATTCCTGGCTGCTATTAAATTCACAATGAATATCTTACGGAATTCGATTGACTGCGATCATTGTTTCTTGGCCAGCATTCTTGGATATGTTCTACAGGAATGAAAACACCACCAGTTTGATTTATTATATACTTCAAAAATTCATCAATTTCGTATTTAGTACAAGTATATAAATCCAATTAAACGTTGAAATGGGAAAACTCATTAGAACAATACAAATTTCAGTAGGTAACTATAAAGAGTTTTCTTGGTATTTATGCCTGTTTGTTTTCATCACGTAATGAGACAATGAAATTGATTTCAATTTCTTGCTACGAGTAATAAAAAGAAATTATGTTTCGTAATTTGCATGCTATTAAAATTTTATTATTCCACTCCACCCATTATACTTCCTTATCGTTTTAAAGCGGTTCAATTAGTTTCACCTGTTCGTGACCTTATATGTAACGGTATTTTAGAACGTGATTTTCATTCACTCTTAAATATCATTTTAAATTGAAATTTAGCTCACTTATCGGACAATATTTGATTGAGAATATAATTCATAAGTCACGTGACATGTTTTCCATCAATCAATATAGAGAATCTCCCTAGATACATGTCCATCACAGCGATGATAGAAAACAAAAGAAATTATCATCTTATTTTGGTTCGTTGCTAAGACTAATTTTTCATATTGTCAGTGATCGGCAGTAAATATTTTTTTATCTATAATTGACAGTTCATATTGAAAATATAAAAATGTGTGCTAATCGTTGGGGTAATTGTAATAATAAATTCATTATATTCTCTCATTAAATATAAGCTCGATGATATATCTCGTAAAACCGAAGCAGAACATTTAACTTTAACGGTATTCTAGAACGTGATTTTCATTCACTCTTAAATATCATTTTAAATTGAAATTTATCTCACTTATCGGACAATATTTGATTGATTATTAACCTCCATCCGTCCCACGGATATATCCCGTCCCACCTGCTACAGCCAATTTTTTATGTTGTCACACATGGTTTCATTTCGTTTTGCCCGCTTTTCGTAGTAAAAATATAGATTATTGTGCAGCTTGTTTTCAAACTAAGGGGAGCGATTTGCATTATTTAAGTTGGCATATCTGCAGACTAGGGATTAGTCAGATTGCCGCCCTTTTCACATATTTAATTCTTTTGATTTTTATTTACATAAAATTCACTACCATCTTTTCGAGTTTGCTGCTTATCATTCTGTTTGCGTTTGCTATCTCATAATGTGTTTGAGCTTATTCCCTCTCCATTATTACTGTATTTGTGTTTTTTGCTTCTTATTATTGTGTTGTATTGGTTTGTTAAGTTTTACTAAACTATTTGTTGATGAACCAAATCAAGTAGGTATCAGTGGGAGGGAAATTATCAAGTTCGGGTCACTTATCACTGACAGAGACGCAAAGTTTGTAAGTTTACAAGTAAAATCTCAATTTTAATAATATTTTATCATCAAGTAGATTAGCAACGTTAGTCTGACTACAGAAATAGGGAAAACCGTGTGTTAGAGAGAGAGAGCAGTGAGACAATGTGTAAGAGAGAGACGTAAGAGAGACACGTAATGGAGACTCATTGCGAAGATAACAGCGGGAGCGCTGTCGGTTAAAAGTAACGTATACCGGGTGACTTGAAAGTAACAATAAAAAACAATAATAAATAATTATTTAAATCGTTGATAACTTCGGGAGGGCCAGCGACGCGCACTCGGCTACCCTTCGTTATCTCATACTAAAATGAGGTAGTGTTGATAGCGACGATTATAATTGTTAATTTGATTATTGAAAATTGTCAGACGAATATTTCGCTAATCTTGTAATATAAAAGTATAACGTGTAAATAAAAAGATATTTCGATCAATGTATCACACACGTAACACCTTTTAAATCATCTCAAAATTTTATTAACAAAAATAATTTCTTTTTATCAATGATGTATATTTTAAATAAATTCTGTAATTAATTAAAAAAATTATTTTTATGGAAATTCCCAATCTCAAGGTTTTACCTATTAATTTTTTGATAACAGTCCATACGTAGGAAATTGATAAGAATATAATGACCACATGTGCAGGAAATAGTGAAAATTGATTAGAATATTCGCAAACCATACGGACCACATTAACAGGAAATTCTTATCGTGCGGTTGACCCAGATAGGAAAACAAAAATTTTCGCAAATAAAAATATTTTTCTAGAACATTCTATCACAATCGTATAGAGATAGTGATATGAGTATAAATAAGATGTTGCATTGTGTTGGAGTCAGTCTATAATCTTCCACCGCCAGCAAGCAAACCAACTCTGAAGAACAGTTACTGTTAAAATTGTGTCTTAACAAAAAATGTAAGTATTTATTTTTCCTGTTTTCTTGTGGGTGACGCGCCCTCTCTGTTTTCAGATGGATTTAAAAAAAATTAACGAAGCATCTCTAATTACAGAGAGAAAACCAATTACAAAAATACAAGATCTACCATTGAATACTTTGAGGGCTATAAAGAAGGCGAAAATAGTCAACTCAAAATTCGGAGAATCCGTTTTATTGGATTTAGATGCAGAAGTAGTGTTTCTACCGCAAAGAGTCACAAGTGTCTACAAACCTGTTATTGAAGAATTTGAAGGGGGAAAATACGGAATTATATTCAAGGGATTAGTGGATGTTGGAAAAAATCAACGGCTAGCGTCATTTGAAATTGAGAAACTATAGACTAAGACAGAGAGAGAGAGGTGAGTACCATGAATATTGTTTGATAAGATAACGGATAGAGAGATGTAGAAATTTGGTTGAATCGATTAAAAATTTTTTTGTGGTGACACGCTTTCTCTTTTCAGACAGATTGGAAAAAAAATTAACGCAACGTCTCTAATTACAGAGAGAGAGAAAACCACTTACAAAAATACAAGATCTACCTTTGAATACTCTGAGGGTTATAAAGAAGGCAAAAATAGTCAATTCCAAATTCGGAGAATCAGTTTTATTGGATTTAGATGCAGAAGTAGTGTTTTCACCGCAAAGAGTCACAAGTGTCTACAAACCAGACATTGAAGAATTTGAAAGGGGAAAATAAGGAATTATATTCAAGGGATTAGTGGATGTTGGAAAAAATCAACGGCTAGCGTCATTTGAAAAATTGAGGAACCATAGACTAAGACAGAGAGAGCGGTGAGTAAAATGAATATTGTAAAAAAATCTGAAAATTTACTGCAAATCATTGAAAATGTGAGAAAAATATTGTTTGATAAGATAACGGATAGAGATGTAGAAATTTGGTTGAATCGATTAAAAAAACAAATTAAAGCATGTAATTTGACAATTAAAAAAGGAGGACTGCATGTAGGTACAATTAGGAAATTACAAACACACATAGGGCATTTCAAACATTTTAAACAACTTATTTTAAATAGGAATATAGGTATGGGGCTAAATAATAAACTGAAAAATAGGGTTAAATGGGAAAATGTAGCTTCTGCATTTACAAGCAGAATTAAAACCGGAGTTATAGTAAATTTACATCATAAGGACTTTACGGAATTTTTGAATGATTGTCAAATAATTTTCAAAAATAAAATAAGAGAAATTTAAAGGGAAAAATATTCTGTTGTTAAAGTTTATGTTTGTTTTTGTGAAGAGTTCATTAAAAAATCTGGTGAACATGAAATTTCTAGTTTCCATTATTTTATTACTAAAAATTCTATTATCGATGTATCGACCGATATAGAGCGATGGTTTTTCGAGAACGTCAAAGATAAAATTAATTTTAAATTATCAGAATTTCAAGAGAGGGACTCTGGTTTTGCATTAAGTAAAATTATTTCTTTAGAAGTAAATATCAATAAATTTGAAATTGGAAACGGCTCATCTTATATTAAACTTCCAGAACCTATTCAAAAAAAGCGAGGGTTTATAAACATTAAAAATTCTGACCAAGCATGTTTTTATTGGTCAATTGTTAGTGCTTTGTACCCAGCCAAAAATCATAAAGAACTCACTTCCTCATATCCATATTATAGCACAGTCTTGAATACACAAGACTTGGAAGCTCCGATGCCCGTGCATCAAATTTCAAAGTTTGAAAAATCTAATAACATTTCCGTCAATGTCTATGCCTTGGATTTAATTGAGATAAATGATAAAAAACCATTTTACAAAGTATATCCAGTAAGACTTGCTAAATCAATACACGAGAAACATGTAAATCTTTTATTAATTCAAAATATATATTTTCCAAAGCTAAACGATTATGAAGCACCTCCTATAGATAACGACAATTCAGAAATCACATATCACTACTGTTGGATCAAAGATTTGTCACGTTTAATTAATAGTCAGTTAAGTAAAAATATGTGTAAAAAATTCATTTGCAATCGGTGCTTAAATTATTTCAGTAGTGAAAGTAAATTGAATGTCCACTTGAAATTATGCTCTGAATTAAATAATTATAAAATGTCTTTTCCAAAATATGAATCTGTTAGTTTTAGAAATTATATATATAAACAAACTACGCCTTTTGTAGTTTATGCCGACTTTGAGTGCATGCTAAAACAATTTACAGATAAAACACAGCTTCATAATAAGACAAAGAAATATCAAAAACATATAGCATATAGTGCTGGCTACTATGTAAAATGTAGCTACAACGAAGACTTGAGTTTTTTCAAGAGCTACAGAGGTAGAGATTGCATGGATTGGTTTGCAAATGAATTATCGAATTTAGCTAAATGTATTAAATCAAAAATTAAAACTATTACACCTATGGAAGAAAAACCAGATTTACGTGTGGCAACAATGTGTCACATATGTGAAAAGGGTTTTTCCTCTACAGATATCATTGTTAGAGATCACGATCATTTTACGGGGAAGTTTAGAAATTTTGCACATCAAGCATGCAATTTAAATTTCAAAAAACTGTTTGTTGTACCAACAATTTTTCATAATTTGAGTGGCTATGATAGCCATTTCATAATTTCAGAATTAAGTAAAAGAGGAAACATCAGTTTACTCCCCATAAATAAAGAAAAATACATTTCATTTACACTTAACGATTCAGGTACGAATATAAAATTTCGATTCATAGATTCACTAAGGTTTTTGGGTGCTTCCTTGGAAGAATTGACTGCTACATTGAATGATGATGATTTGAAAATTTCCAAAAGAGAATTTAGTAATTTAAGTATCGAACAATTTAAATTAATAGCCAAAAAGGGGGTTTTCTGTTACGATTTTATAGATAGTTGGGAAAAATTAAATACTTGTGAACTACCACCAATAGAGGCATTTTATAATAAATTGGAGGATAAAAACATCAGTATTGAAAAGTATTCTCATGCTCATGCAGTGTGGAAATCATTTAATATTGAAAATTTGGGTCAGTATTCCGATCTGTACTTAAAGACCGATGTTTTACTTTTATCAGATGTTTTCGAACAATTTCGAAGAAAATGTTCAATAACTTATGGGTTAGACCCAGCATGGTACTATACAATGCCTGGATATACTTGGGACTGTATGTTGAAATATGTAGGATGTGAATTAGAGTTATTGCATGACGTAGACATGATAATGTTTATCGAGAAAGCAATTCGAGGAGGAATTTCGGTTTGTAGCAGTAGATTATCGAATGCTAACAATAAGTACATGCCTGAATATGATTCTACAAAACCCTCAAAGTACTTAATCTACCTAGATGTCAATAATTTATATGGTTGGGCTATGTGTGAGTCATTACCATATGGAGGATTTGAATGGTTAGATAATGAAAATTTTGATGTTATGTCTGTGGCAGATAATTCTTCCGTAGGATATATATTACAAGTAGACTTGGAGTATCCACAGGAATTACATGATCTTCACAGAGATTTTCCATTTGCTCCCGAACACCGCAAGCCTGTAGGCTCAAATTATTCCAAATTAATGACAACGCTTTATTGTAAAAAAGAATACACAGTTCACTATCGTAATTTAAAACAAATGTTAGCCAACGGTTTAAAAATTAAAAAGATACATAAAATTCTGAAATTCAATCAATCTGCATGGCTGCGGCCCTATATCGAACTAAATACTCGTTTGAGGGCTGCAGCCACCAATGACTTTGAGAAAAATTTATATAAATTGGCAAATAATGCTGTGTTTGGGAAGACAATGGAAAATATACGGAAGCACCGAATTGTAAAACTTGTTAAAACCTGGAATGGTCGATACGGCGCCAAAAATTTGATATCTAGTGTTAGGTTTCATAGTCGAACAGTTTTTAATGAAAATCTTATTGCAATAGAACTCACTAAATCAGAATTGGTTTTTAATAAGCCTCTTTATGTTGGTATGGCAGTTTTGGATTTGTCGAAGCTGTGTATGTATCAATTCCATTATGATTACATGATTCCGAAATTGGGTATTGATAGATGTAAATTAATGTACATGGACACAGACAGTTTTGTGTATGAGCTCACTTGTGATGATGCATATGAGGAGGTGCTAAAGGCAGATTTAACAAAATTCGATACTTCAGATTATCCCATCAATAATGACTATAATATTCCACAGGTGAATAAAAAAGTTCTGGGAGTTATGAAAGATGAAAACAAAGGTCAAATTATGACTCATTTTGCAGGCTTAAGGTCTAAAATGTATTCTTTTAAAGTTCAATCAGGTGCAATAGTAAAAAAGGCAAAAGGAGTTCGATATAATGTAGTAAAAAACAAAATAAATTTTGAAGATTATGTAAACTGTTTAAATGATTTCAAAGAAAAAAATATTACTCAACGCTGTATTAGGTCATATGCTCATAACGTATAAGTCCTTATGATGATAAAAGATATTTGATCACCAATAGTTATGATACGCTGCCGTGGGGTCATTATAGTATTCCAGAGGCCGCTATGCAGTAAAAACAATATTCATGGAATGTATCTCTCTCTCTCATAAATGTAGAATATTGTCGTTTTCTTATAATAAAATTATTTTTTAAATTATTCCTTTGTTATTGCGGCATTATGAACGGTGACAGTTCATAATGCTACATCAAAATATAAATATCCGTTTTATCATAGTTTTTTGGTATTAGTATGCGTTATAGGTGATTTATATCAGCGTTGTTAGTGTTGGACATAAGTCCGTCCCAACAGGGCTTTATTAGAAATTTATTTATATTTTCTCTCTCTCTCTCTCTCATAAATGTAGAATATTATCGTTTTCTTATAATAAAATTATTTTTAAAATTATTGTTGTGTTTTTGTTAGTTTCCAATATATCCTTATGTAATAGCAGTAAAACAATATTCATGAAATGTATCTTCCTCGTCGTTACGTCAAACGTCACGTCGTTACGTCAAACGTCACGTCGTTACGTCAAACGTCACGTCGTTACGTCAAACGTCACGTCGTTACGTCAAACGTCACATCGTTACGTCAAACGTCACGTCAAACGTTACGTCGTTACGTCAAACGTCACGTCGTTAAGTCAAACGTCAAGTACTGCGTCAAACGACCATCAAACGTGTCTACGTATGAGAATGTTCTCTTTCGTAATATGTCTTCAGAAGAGTACAGACGTCGAATTGAAGAGTTTATTAATAGCATTGGTGAATTAAAGAAAGATATTGCTTTCTATAAAGATAAAAGTGAGGTTATGAAACAAATGGAGAATCTTAGTTTATCTGATAAGGTAGGACAGACGTGGAGCAGTCTTCGTATAAGCTGGGTACCTCAAGAGATCCATCAGTTAGCTCGTAGACTGCCGCAAACTACTTATCCGTTAAGACGTATTCAACCTACACCATGTTCAACAGAACAGAAAAGGAAATAAAAAATGAAATTAATAATGTTTTCGCAATGTCATGTGTAATATTAGTGGCTGTATTTGTTTTAATTTTAAAAATTATTTTGAAAATTGTAAAACGAAAATTCCAATCTCCATGTAATATAAAAGTTGATGAATATACAGAGTGTTTCAATAAAACCCATGTTTTTTAGAAAAAACTTTATTTATAAAGGTAATATAGTATTTGAAAACCAGTGGCGGAGGCGTTGTACATTTCTTTCGGTACACGAATATACTCCAGTGGCGTGGCAGGGGTTTGGATCGTGGACAAAGTTTCCTGTTGCACACGGCGTACCATCAAATTTGCAAACATCAATAATGCGTGGAAAAATACCGAAAATGTGACATTTCTTATCCAGAAATTCGGCTTTTTGTTGACCTCGAACGTAAATGTAGTCTGCGGCATACAATAACTTGCTTTTCAATATTTCATTCAGTTTAGAATATTCTACATCTCCTGAAGAGTATCGAATACCATGCACATTCCTTTCCAAGTATGATGTAGTCGTCTTGTCTGCGTCGCTCAATGTGGAAAACGGTTGCGGTGGTAAAAATATGTAATGCGAACCTTTAAAACCAATTTCTATGCTGAGTTCTTTGACAACGAAATGACCTTCTACAACAAAATCTTGAATGTCTACGAATGCTACTCTCATGTTGACGTCTGCTCGAACACTAACTCACAACATCTAGTTCAAGCTTTTAACAATTTCGGAGAAGGGGAAGTATTCCATTACGCAATCGTGAATTATGATGCAATAGACTTTGGTATTTTCGGGAAAGCCTATGTTTGCTTCAATGTCAAGTTTCACATCGACTGTGGACGCCTTCATACCTTTCTCCTGTTTTGAACAATCGATAACAAACAATGCTCGTTTCTTGAAAGAAGAATAATCCAGCAGGGTACGCTTCTGTGTGGAGTTTGCGTAGTTGGGATAGAATTCAGTGTAGTTAAAATACGCCTCATTGTAGTCAGTTTTAGCGAAATCCAATTGCATTCTTTCATTGGGCCAATAGTCACCATTGAGTGATAGTCTTATACTTTGTACGTCGGCATTGTCAAATAGAGTCGGGTCAGCTGTACTCGAGTTACGTTTGTCGGTTTGAAAGAAAACAATAACAAAACGAGGTCTTTCAACTGAAGTGGATGTCTTGACAGCCCAAACTTCATGTCTTGCTCCTTTAGTAATTGAAGGTAATTCGTGTAACTCCCACTTCCTGAATGGAATAACTATAGGTTGATCTTTTTGAATGGATTTCATAAGATTTAATTTTATGTCGTCATTAGGAAAGATATGTTTAACTTTCAGCTCAACGCTTGTAATGTTAATTTTAGCTGTTGTAGGCGTTCCAGAGACATTCTTTTCAGTAATATATAAGCAATCATTATCGTTTCGTGCTCGAACTAGTCGTATTGTTTGACGTCCACATGTAATCATGGGATAATCGTTGAAAATGTTGAAAATATGTTTGAGAGGTATTTGAAGGTTGAATGACTTGTCGCTTACATTCAAAATAGGATCTTTCGGGTAATTCCAGCCGGCTATAGCCATATGATTGGAATCTTCTTGGTTATAACAGGTCATGGCACGTACGGTGCTTACTATTCCAGGATCTCGAACTGTTTCCATTTCCCTGGCACTTTCACTGTACGTACATGAATCGAATAGAAAGGCTCCAACATTATTTGCTAATTTTACGACACCAGCTCCGTGTACATCGAGAGAACCCTTAATGCACAACAATGTTTCGCTCATCGCAAAGAACGAATCAACCTGATTAATGCTAAACTCCACAATGTCACTGCAATTGAATGATTTTATAAATGGAGCATAGGTTCTATATTCGGCCTTTCGAATTGACTCATCAAACATCGGCTTACGATAGATATCAAACATTGGAGGCATGTCGTTTTGTCGTAGACGTTTTCCATACATGGTTGTCATTTTTCAATTTAAAACCCAGCGATTGCAAGACCAATTTGTTTGCGAACGAGAGCTGTTTCAGCTTTGGCGACTGCTCAGCTAATGAAGTTGAAAGTGCTGCAGATTGTCTTTTATGATTGATTATTAGCCCCATCGCGCTCTAAGCTCCAACACCAACGTACTTAGTTCTCCACGAAAGTTTACGGGCTGACCGTCTTGGTCTAAAGCGATGACGGTGATATTGGTTATTTCACTTTGTGGTATAACAGGTAAATAGAGTAAATTATGAGGAATTTCGTCTATTGAATATCCCGGATCCACTTGTATGACGAATTCGTATATAGTATGAGCAGGTCTGTTTGCATCGAAGGCTCCAGTGGTAATGTTACAATCGAAGCGAATACTAGATACTTTAATGATTTTGACGGGGAGATCTGAAGAGTGTAATTTGTTGGCTTCGAGTATTTTCGGTGAAAATCCCAAGATTCTTCCAAGACTATTGGTCTCCTTGAAGGAAATTTTATATTTACTGGAAATTTCACATTTTAACGTATTATGATTGGGTTTTAGTGAAAATATATCCTCTAGTCTAGTTAGATTGCCTGCACCCAATTTATCTCGGATAAACGCTTCAAGATCGGCAATTTCGTAACATCCTGTGGGAAAATCAAAACTTTGAAGCTTGCCCTTGGTATCGTAGTAGAAAAACTTACAATTTTCAATGTTCGGTATACTGCGATAAGAATGAAAAGATCGTAGAGCTATTTCGTATTCCTTCTTCGGATCGAGCTCAATAGGCGTAGGAGGTTGAAAGGTAAACACGTGATTGGTGCTGTTAACTCTCAGCAACTGCGACATGATGACTAATGAAATGCGAATAATGTTTGAATTTAAATATCATTTATTTTTTCAATGTTTGATTACAAAGGAAACAAGTAGCTTGCGAACTCGGAGGACCGTCACAATGCGTCGTCCAAGCAGGTCGGTTGTAATAGATGAAACAAGGCAGTCGTATTTGTAGTTCAAAATTTGCTCGATATTCATTGGGAAGTTTATGCCATATTTCCAGCAATTCCCAAGGTCTTACACACTCTATTAGATGTTCAATGGGAAAGTGCTTTAGTTCTTCGGCAGTGAAACTACTCAAAGCTTTTCCATGGTAGATGTGTTGTAGTAATAGTTCCATCATTGTTGCAGAAATTTCAAACACAAATGGCCGCAATTGATTTGATCGTAGTTTTGATATTGGGTATTGTGGTAGAAAATTCGCGCACTTTTTCCGAGATATTTAACAACTTCTTTCGGCGGCTTCAAGTTACCAAATGAATCAAAATACTCTACATTGTTGTTTATCTTTCGGTAAGCTACCCAATGACTTCCGCTATTCTCAGAGATGTCCAAATTAACAACTGCGCATTCTCGTTTTCGGGGGCCGTCTTTGGGGAGAGTGTCTCGCATGAAAACTCCTCGAAAATGCGGTATTTTAGCGATTTTGCGTAATGTGTTATGTCAAAGTCGGTTAATGCGTGATTGGGTAGCTTTATCGGTTTTTTTGTTTTTTCAAGTACAATCCAAAACCGCCTTTTGGGTACTTTTTCAGATACAGACCAGATCCTACACGTTCCATAGCCTTATTATGACGTACATCTTCTTCCAATTTCTTTTGCGCATGCTTTGCGTCAATGACAGTTTTTGCAATCCCAGCAGCACCACCTGACAGCGCTCCCAGTGCCGAAAGGCCTGCAAACAAAGGTATAAGTGGTAGGAAACCTCCGGATTTCGCTACAGGTATCACTCGAGGAACCTCGACTTCTTTTTTCCCACCAAATTCTTTAATAAGTGCTTTGGCTGCTCGTAAGGCAAACGTTGCAGTGTCTTTCAAAGATGCCCCTTTTTTCATGTTCTTTCCCACTTTTAGAATGACATCTCGATGCAAGGAACGACGTTTGCGACGACAACCCATTCCCAGCTTTCTTTTCACCTTCATTCCGCCTGTCACAAGTAATGCAGCAGTTTTCTCTCCCAGTGAAGCGTCTTTTGATTTGACTCGAGCCCAAGCTTTATCTTCAAGTATCTGATCGGCCTTGTGTCGTTCTTCGAGAGACTTATTCTTCCAGTAAGAAATATCGTGTTGTTTACAAGCAGCGTCCAAAGGGTTTATGCCCGGATCTCCACGATCAAGACGTTTTTCCAATTTTGTACAGGCTAAAAATAAAACAATTAATTTTTTCGCAAAAAGGGTGGGGGCAGTTTACTTACGTCCACAGTACTGATAGTTAGGTAAGTGAAGTTCAATAGGTAGTTTATTGATGAGAGAATTTAAGAGACCTTCTCCTTCAAACACCAACATTAAGACTGATACGCGTAATTGGTGACACCTATATTTAAAGAGTATTACTACGAAAAACAACACACACGATGAAGATAATTCAACAAGATCAGACGATTCCCATTGAAAATCTGGATTTCACCTCAACGCCATCGATCGGCAAACATGGTAAATTGTTACCAAATTCTTTCCGTGCCATTATATGCGGCCCCAGTGGGTGTGGTAAGACGAATGCCATGCTAGCGCTCCTATTCAATCCAAATGGCGCGAAATTCAAAAACGTTTATGTTTATTCAAAATCGTTATTCCAACCAAAGTACCAATTGCTGCAAGAAGTTATAGCACAAGTCAAGGGCGTTGGCTATTTCCCATTTAAAGACAACGAGGAAATAATTAGTCCAGAGAAAGCTCGACCAAATTCTGTCTTTTTATTCGATATATATTCGACGAACACGTATCTCCAGACATGACATTCGACACATTCAAAAATATGTGTTCAAAGTGTTGGTGTGATCGCTATGGTACATTGGTAATTATGAAAGATTTCGCCCTCAATGATGGAAGGTATCGCAAAGGATTCGATAAATATATAAAACTGTAAGCTGCTTCTTCAGTCCACACCAATATGTCTGACGATAAGGTTGCTATTGCATTGCTCAAGAAAAAAGTGTCTGAACTTGCTAGATCAATTCGAAAAAAATACTTGGCATTGAAATTGGGTAAATCAGAGCAAGATGAGTCTATTAATAAACTATTCAAGCCGATATCCAAACCACTAGAAGAAATTGTGCAATCCTCAAAGACATTACAAAAATCGATTACAAATTTACAACCGAAGGAGGAAATAAAGAAAGAAGAACCCGATAATGATGATGTGTTTACACCTTTCCTCGAAACGGAACCGGTGGCCGAAACCGATGAAGCGGGGAATATTCCAATGCCCGAATCTCCAGAAATAATGCGTCCTGAGGTGACACATGAATCCATCCAAGAGTATTTAGATCAATATCCTGAAATTAGTCAATCGTATATCGAAGACTATTTCCAAGATAATGGAAAAATCGA
Organism: Galerucella nymphaeae; assembly: GCA_963978555.1. NCBI lineage: Eukaryota > Metazoa > Arthropoda > Insecta > Coleoptera > Chrysomelidae > Galerucella > Galerucella nymphaeae. The sequence continues at coordinate 10,184,666 of OZ021708.1, forward strand.
TAAAAACTACGGTCCTATCTACAATGACGAACTCGGTTGGAGTTTGGGTACGCGTAGAATTGGATTTGATGGAAGAAACGGCAATATCAACATACTACAAGAACGAAATAAAGAAGCTGGATCCGTGATTGGTACACCTGGCTTATAGCAACTTTTATTCTACCACGATCCAGAAGGTTACACCCAGCAGGATTTGGAGGCATATAAAACCCTTTTAGAGTATACTAGGGTTCACCTAGATACAATCAACTGTCTTAAGGGTTCACGCACCGACAAATATCACAATATTATCAAACCTTTGTTTAGAACAAAATCAGAATCATCGAACCGTCGACCCTCCACTCGAACACAACAGCTACTAATGGAACGTCTATCAAAAATACCGTCTCCGAAAAGTGGCGGAAACGTTCTCGATTCCCGTTTGGTATACAACGAAGACCCTATGGAATACATTTATTGGGATGATCCCAACGAGTTGGTTGAACGTCTAAAGCTACTAATTGCTTCGAAAGAGGCAGGTAATACGTCACACGACAACGAAATAGTAGCAATTATCAATGAACTCAAGGAAGCTGATATAATAGAATAATACAAGTTGAAACTTGTTCATTTCAATTATGCCAGTCGATAAATTCGGACATAGACATCAAACGCCCTATGCGCGTATACCAGCGAAAATTACGTTCCCTCATACACCGGACGGTAATATTGATATTGGAAATGTGAAAATTTGTAATGTTAAAGAACCGACAGCAAATAGTGACGCTGCAACAAAAAAATATGTTGACGACTTGCGTACTATCAACTCACCACAAACACACGATATAAAGGATTTAGAAGTAGGATTGAACGAAATCAGAAACGAGCTTCATAAGATTGAAATTCCCATATTACAGGCGAATATTACTGCCTTACAAAATAAAACTAACGAAATTAATACATTCATTTCACGAAATCCCCCAGTAGCAGGTAGGGATATGGCTACGAAGAAATACGTTGACGATTCTATTGCCACTGCAAAAGTCTTCATTAGAAAAGAATTTAGTGCGAATGCAAGTATACGTGAACTGAAAAAAGAATCTGCAGAAAATATCAGAGCCGTGTCTGATTTGAAAAGTAACATCTCAGACATAGTGAACAATATTAAGACATTGGATATAAATATCCATAACCGCATTCACAGTCTGGAGCTGAAGCTAGCCGGTAATACATCATAATATGCACACCAAGGAAAAGATTCAACTCGTAAACGAGTTTCACAAACCTATTCGGAAAAAATTCCCTCGCAGACGCACTATTATTAAGGGCCTTGACGATCTTTGGCAAATGGATCTTGCGGAGATGAGGAATTTTGCATCACAAAATAGGAATCATAAAATGATACTGGTCGTCATTGATTGTTTTTCTAAGTTTGTGTGGACACGCCCACTAAAGACGAAGACCGGAGAGGAGATTACTCGGGCATTCTCGGACATTCTCGCTCATACACGACGAACACCGAAAAATCTGCAATCCGATCAGGGGAAGGAATTTTATAACAGCAAATTTCAAAATTTAATGGAAAAACACAACATCAATCATTACAGCGTATTTAGTACAATGAAGGCTTCTATGGCTGAGCGTGTTATAAGAACTTTGAAATCGAAGCTCTACAAGTATTTCAGTTTAAATGGCACCTACAAATGGATTGATATTCTGCCTGAAATTACTCAAAACTATAACGATACAAAACATTCCACAACAAAATATAGACCTTCTCAAGTTAACAAATCCAACGAAAAATCTATTTTGAATAACACATATAGTCATTTGAAGATAGCAGGCCCGCGAAAATTTAAAGTTGGCGACATTGTGCGCATATCCAAGGCAAAACATGTCTTTGAAAAAGGATATACACCCAATTGGACTACAGAACTATTCAAAATCACCAAAGTTAAAATTACCAATCCTGCTACGTATTTACTTGAAGACATGCAAGGAACACCAATCAGTGGCTGCTTCTATGATGAAGAACTACAGAAAACATCGAATCCAGACATTTACTTAGTTGAAAAGGTGCTCAGAAGAAAAGGTAACAAAATGTACGTCAAGTGGCTTGGTTTGGATAGCAAACACAACAGTTGGATAGAAAATATTGATATTGTATAGATCTATGTTTCGGTTCGCCACGTAGAGCAGGAGCTATAAATTGGAGTGAGCTTTGAATATCAAACTCAGTTAGCAGCATGAGTTCCCAATATAGTGGCATTGTCGACATCGTGGACGAATCTGATTCGAGTAACTACAGTTCAGAGTTAGATAGAATATTGGAAAACTATGAGACTGCTGTCAAGTCTGAAAACATCTACCTATTTTCAACACAATATCCAATTTCGGGGTATGAAGTAAAATGTGGAATAAGTCCTGCAAGATCATTCACACCTGCTGTTATCTTATCCCAACATCTTAAGTTCAGCAAAATATCTTTCAGTACTTATGGATGGAATGCCTTCATCTCAATTATGACACAACAGATGAATTTCTTTCATACCGGAGACGAGTTCAAACCTGATTCATTACTATGTGAGGACTGTAGTATCACCCCATTAAATTACGATGATAGTAAGGTGATTTTGGTCAAGAAACATGGTGTTGAGTATTACATGGATGAAGAAGAAGTATCGCAAATTTTAGAATTAAATAATTTGATTGTACAACGTATAATTATGCTAGAAAATTTGAATTTTTGTGAATATTATTATAATGTTTTGGATTTCTGTAAAAATACCTTCTCCGAAAATTTAAGTCCTTTACAAATTTTATATGCATTTTGTTCCATCACACCAAACGATATGTTACACAATGCCCTTAGAGAATTTGTATACTTTTATAAAGTTAAAGTTATCAATGATTTAAATAAATAATTATTTATTATTATTGTTTTATTGTTACTTTTAAGTCACCCGGTATACGTTACTTTTAACTTCAGTAATATTTATAAAGACGCTATCAGTTAACCGCGGTTACGTGTGTGATACATTGATTGAAATATCTTTTTATTCACACGTTATACTTTTATATTACAAGATTAGCGAAATATTCGTCTGACAATTTTCAATAATCAAATTAACAATTATAATCGTCGCTATCAACACTACCTCATTTTAGTATGAGATAACGAAGGGTAGCCGAGTGCGCGTCGCTGGCCCTCCCGAAGTTATCAACGATTTAAATAATTATTTATTATTGTTTTTTATTGTTACTTTTAAGTCACCCGGTATACGTTACTTTTAACCGACAGCGCTCCCGCTGTTATCTTCGCAATGAGTCTCCATTACGTGTCTCTCTTACGTCTCTCTCTTACACATTGTCTCACTGCTCTCTCTCTCTAACACACGGTTTTCCCTATTTCTGTAGTCAGACTAACGTTGCTAATCTACTCACACATTACAGTACCTACAGTTTTATCGTATTTTCCGATATAAAGAATTGTTTAGTTTTATTTCGTGCTATAATCAAACTTCCAATGTAAATGAAGAATAATTCAACATATTATGAACATTAAATTCCATTTTATACATACTATACTAATTTATACTTGAAGTTTCAAATGATCTTTGGAGTCATTCATAATATTTTACAGAATATAAAGCTTTCACAATAATATGACCTTTGGTAGCTATGTTCGCCATTGTATGGCCTCATGTCATGGATCCATTTACGATTTGGTATTCATGCATGCCTTGATCTCTCATTAGCTACGTCAAAAGCGTAATGTTGCCGTTATTATGTTGTTATATTTGACATATATTGCACACAATGTATGTCAAATATGGAAGAACCCAACCTCAACGCGTTGAAATTTAGCTTAGTTTTTACTATATTTGGTTAATATCACGAGAAAAGCGAAGCGAGAGACACATTTTATCTCGTCTCACGGCAACACTACAAATGCGACATGACAATACATATTTCACATAGGTGTCAATTAGTTCAATAAATCTGAACAAGACGTTTTCGAAACACTTTCCCAATTTAGTAGCTTTAAGTGGTATGGTTTCTTAAAATGCTTCTCTTAGTTCAAAAACAAGGTATAGGTACATAAATTATTTTTTCTCCAATTGGCAGCAAATATTAATTTTGCTGACTGATATCAATCAGCAAAGTATTACTTTTCCTGCCTGGGCAGCAAATTGATTTCTTTGCTGCCTGTGATTATACATTTCCATAGCAACCAACCAAAATAAAGAGATTGTGTGAATTGTAATAATTTGCAAATACAATATTATGAATAATCGGTGAAAAAATTATATGTTCAACTCGGCAGCAAAGTAGATTGACTGCCTTGGCTGGACTCCTTGCCTAGCTACGCTTGGCTATGGATTAAGCTTCGGCAGTAAATCTACTACTTTGCTGCCTAGTTAAACAAATAACTATTTCTAACAACCACCATGCAAAACACGCTTTTCTACACAAATTTTCATACGCAAAGCAGGCCTTTCCTTAATTATTTTGATTACCGTTGGAAAAGTGATGCGGAAAGTACACGCAATGGCAGTTTTCCGTACAGAAATGTCAAACAAAGCTACTCAGGACCTGTCAACTTTTTTTGACAATTCAACCTAACAGTGAATTTTTTATTGGTATACAATTTTCAAATTCAAACCAACAGTATTTATTTTAATTTATTAATTATATTATAATATTATTATTGAGCATTATTTAAGCAATCATGAGCAAGGATCAAAATAATAATACAACATTGTTCAAATTCCACAATTAATCATACATTCAACAGGTTTTTCTATTTATTTTCATATTGTAAGCTCTTTCTTCTCAAAAATAACTGTATAAATTACTGTATTTCTTTGTAGAAAAAATATTGTGTACAGCTTGTACGCAAATCACTTCTCCCACTAGATTAGCGCTCGTTACGAAAAGTGAAGCTTTGCACACTATTTGTATAAACTACTATTGGAAATCTCCCATTTCGTTGTATGTTTTCGTCTCTTACGGTATATAATCTGACCATATACCACTCGAGGTATATGAATTTTGTATTGAGTTTATTCTCCTCAAAATTTCTGAGCTTCCCTGTCGGAATATTTCTAAAAGAATTTTTGCTCCGCGCAATTTTTACAAAAATATTACACAGCATTGTCAAGAAATAATAATACAACATTGTTCAAATTCCACAATTAATCATACATTCAACAGGTTTTTCTATTTATTTTCATATTGTGAGCTCTTTCTTTTCAAAAATAACTGTATAAATTACTGTATTTCTTTGTAGAAAAAATATTGTGTACAGCTTGTACGCAAATCACTTCTCCCACTAGATTAGCGTTCGTTACAAAAAGTGAAGCTTTGCACACTATTTGTATAAACTACTATTGGAAATCTCCCATTTCGTTGTATGTTTTCGTCTCTTACGGTATATAATCTGACCATATACCACTCGAGGTATATGAATTTTGTATTGAGTTTATTCTCCCCAAAATTTCTGAGCTTTCCTGTCGGAATATTTCTAAAAGAATTTTTGCTCCGCGCAATTTTTACAAAAATATTACACAGCATTGTCAAGAAATATTCAAAAAATATTCACCTCTTAATTTAACAAGTGGATATATTCCAATAACCTTTCCAAGATCATCTGAGCTGACGATAATTTTATGATATTTCATGATTCACCATTTTTACTATCTACTGGGTAATGTATAGTGGAGATGATAGCGATACTAATCAGGAATGAGTACTGAAAATACGCTTTTATGGCAGTATCAACGTACGGAGCTTGATATCAAATGATGAAATAAACAATTCAAGAAACGAGAAAGCTACTGTATTAGCGAAACGTGTCATAATTTTAAGCTCAAGATTATTGTAGATCTTAACAAATTAAATTGTTTCGTCCACGACTATTTGATAATTTCAACATATTAAATGTGCTTCTTCAAGTAAAATGACGTACATAATTCACCCGTGCATAAAAGGTGTGATTAATAGGTGTTTATAATGAAAAGTGTCAGACAAAAATTTCATCGTGATGAATATGGGACGCTAGCAACTAACTCTTGCTTAAATTATTTGAAATGTTTCAACAATATGTGGATAAATTGAAAATAGGGCTCTAGGAAATTATTGGTATTTTTGTAAGGTTGTCTCGTGGACTGAATGGTCTGCTTCACCGTTTTGATTAAGTCAAAACACACATTTACCCATTCATATTTTCAATACTTTTGCTCTTATTTTCAGCAGTTTGGATAAAAATGAAAAATATTGATTGAAAAAATACATTTTACATTATCTGAGTACTTTCATATTTCGGTTTAGGTACAAATAAAAAAGTGCTCTACTCACCCTCCAGTCTTCTATTTCGCTTAGTCTATTAGCAACAACACATCCTGCACTACCAGCACCAACGACAATAAAATCGTATTCCTCCACGTTAGCCTTATCACTTCCAAAGGGATTATAAAAATCCGAAAACGAATAATCTAATCCGTACGAATTTTTTTGATCCAATGAATATCCGAATAAATTAGCTACCAACTGTAAAAATAAAAAAGTCGATGGTTGACAAGTTGTTAAATTACTATGCACCGAACATGGCTGACGGAGATCAGGAGGCATCCATCCCTGTACCATTGTTTTAAGTCTAAAAACAAGTTATTGCACCTAAGCTGACTAGAACAGGAATGAACGGTTTGCGTTAAACAAAACTTATCTGTTACGGAGTTTTGTACAATTAAAAGTAACTAGGGGGAATTTGTAGCGATACATATATTTACAAGTCAAATCAATTTATTGTTAAAACAAAAACCCCACTCAAAAAGCAATAGAAAAAAAGGAAAACTTTTATGGAATTTCTAGGCCTTGGTAAAGGTTTTGTTGAGCAAACATTTTCAGTTGGACATCAATGAAACGAAAAGATTGAGATAGGTGTTATATTATATTAAAGTATAAGTGGATATTAAGGTCTTTAAAACATGAGCGATATTATGTGTCAAACAGTATAGAGCAGAAAAATGTTTTCAAAATTCATATGAAAATTACCAATATTATTTCCAGAGTAAATTTCACAATATTGCTCGTATGGGTGAAACAGTTTTTGAAGAGCATACGAAAAAAACTTGGATTTTCAATCTGGTAAATTTTCAAAAAACTTCACATTCAAACTTGTCGAAAGGTAATGGACAGAAATAAGTTTAATGGGTACTTGTTAAGAGCCGCAAAAACGCACCAACAAACAACACATTGAATGGTTATTGAGAATATAATATAGAATATACTTCAAACTGGAGCATCTTTCACTGCATCAATCAACATTAATTGTACTACTCCTCCTCTCATTTTTTAAAATATTCTTGACAATAAAATAGTATATTAAATTATAAGTGGGTATTAAGGACTTCAAAACACGCGCGAAATAGAGCAAGTGTTTTAGAGACCAGTTATCCACGAATACTTTACGCTATTTTTTTATTGGTGCACTTTGAAATTATAAATACTGGTAGCTATTACTACTATAAGGAAAATAAATTGAAATAACTGATAATATAGAATGGTTGAATTCGTGATTACATTAGTTTACCTTGCGTTGTCATGGAAATGTTAAGTTAATAGTATCATATTAAATACCATTTCCTCCAATTTCAAAAATCGAAATATTAATATCTCAAAAAATATCAACTTTGTTTTGATCCTTCCCATTGTCATTTATGAAATTTAAATTGTTGAATATTGTTCAAATGAAGGTTTTGACTTTACAAAGTACCTACTCCAGTCAGATCAATATTATGAAAAATTATCATTTAGATTAGACCATTAGATGTTGCCATGCTAACTTAAAAACGTGCGTGTTTGAAAGTTCGATTTAAAAACGCTCAGGCGTGCCCTAAATAGGTGAAAGGGTTCACCAATGAAAAAAATGTTTGTGAAAATATCGCAGGTTCTTGCCTAACTAACCGATTAAATTTGGTAGTAAGCCACTTCGCACGGCTATGTTACCTTATTGATCTTGAGAAAAAATTCAGCGGAAATAAAAAAAAAAAAAGAAAGCGATTTCAGGGCACCATTTTCTTTCCTAGGAAAAAATTGGAAAGAAAATCAAATTTGGAGGTTAGCTAACTATTAATCTGTTAGTTCACGGAAAAATATTAAAAAAAAGAGCTTGACGTTTCTGTGTAATGAATAAAAAACGTATATATTTACTGTCTTGCTCGAAATCACAATGATTTTCCAAGACATAAATTATGGGAGGTACTTACTGACAGAAAAATAAATCGTTAAATTATATGATTAACGCGGAAAGTGAATAAGAAAAACGGAAACATAATTATAAAAAAAATAATGTCAGAATGATTCAATACAGTTAGAGAGTATGTGAATGGAGGTTTCTTCTTTCTCCACCACTTTTAGCTTTTCAGGCGTCTATTCAGCCGACAATGACCCGTTAGGATTATCGTTGAAACTCTTAGCGCAGTTTTACTTTGACTTATGCCCTAGATTTTCCCAATGGTCCGATATTCTCTTTTTTTTGCTTTACCTATTTGTTACTTTAGAGCTGATTGATTCCGCAGAAGGGATCCGTTCCCCAAAAGGGTATTTCAGTCTCTCTCTTCGCTAGTTCATCTGCTATTTTATTTCCTTCTATTTCAGTGTGTCCTGGAATCCACAGTAACCACTCTACTTTGGAACTGATTACACAAGAGCTCAGTGCTTTAATGGCTGCTTGACTATCTGGTATGATAATCATTCGCCTTCTATATCCTTCGCCCTCTTTCCGCATTTATTTCACTCGCATGTGATAAGGTTCTTACAAATCTGGTTATGTAATATACTAGTTTGTCCCACAATAATGAACAGTACTAAAATTAAATCAGGATGTCAAGGTGGTTGAATCTGTATCCTGAAAAAATAGCCAAATCTAAATTTTCGTGACCTTTGCTTTCACTGTAGGTTATACTTATAGTTAATTGAAAAAAAACCTCACGTTAGTTACGAAAATATTCCTGTTAATAACGCATAACCTACTTGTTCAGTAGTTATCAGATGATTAATATTTTTAAGCCATAATCCATTACAAATTTTGTGGTTGATCAACACGAAGGTACACCGAATTTTGAAATAATACGGTCCTTCACGGTGAATTTATATTTTGGTTCCAAAGCTTTAAAAAATACAACATTGAACAAAACGATGTCATTGTGTTCATCCATATCTTAAAAGCATCAATTTGAATTTCGAAGGACTGAATACCATGATTTATGAATATTATACAAGTTGTCCCAGGAGTTCATCCTAAGTACTCGGGACATGGAGGTTTCTTCTTTGTACACTATTTTTAGCTTTTCAGGCGTCTATCCAGCCGACAATGACCCGTTAGGATCATCTGATTGATTCCGCAGAAGGGATCCGGTCCCCAAAAGGGTATTTCAGTCTCTCCCTTCGCTAGTTCATCTGCTATTTTATTTCCTTCTATTTCAGTGTGTCCTGGAATCCACAGTAACCACTCTACTTTGGAACTGATTACACAAGAGCTCAGTGCTTTAATGGCTGCTTGACTATCTGGTATGATAATCATTCGCCTTCTGTATCCTTCGCTCTCTTTCCGCATTTATTTCACTCGCATGTGATAAGGTTCTTACAACTCTCGTTATGTAATATACTAGTTTGTCCCACAATAATGAACAGTACTAAAATTAAATCAGAATGTCAAGGTGGTTGAATCTGTATCTTGAAAAAATAGCCAAATCTAAATTTTCGTGACCTTTGCTTTCACGGTAGGTTATACTTATAGTTAATTGAAAAAAAATCTCACGTTAGTTACGAAAATATTCTTGTTAATAACGCATAACCTACTTGTTCAGTAGTTATCAGATGATTATTATTCTCAAGCCATAATCCATTACGAATTCTGTGGTTGATCAACACGAAGGTACACCGAATTTTGAAATAATACGGTCCTTCACGGTAAATTTATATTTTGGTTCCAAAGCTTTAAAAAATACAACATTGAACAGAACTATGTCATTGTGTTCATCCATATCTTAAAAGCATTAATTTGAATTTCGAAGGACTGGATACCATGATTTATGAATATTATACAAGGTGTCCCAGGAGTTCATCCTAAGTACTCGGGACATGAGTCATACTGGAAATAGATCTAAATTGAAAAAAAAAACATATGATATACACAGCACTGTTGTTAACGTTATAAGCAGATCTGCACAACCCTTTCTCTTCTTGCTCTTAATGACAAGGTGGAAGAGAGAATGGCTTCATATACAGACTGAAGTGCAATGGAAGGAACCAACTCCCATAGTCATTTCAAAATCACAGATGCTATCACAAACTTTCTTTTTGAAATAATAATAATATTTAAACAGTGAACCATACCATATCCAGTCGACGGTACTAGACGAAAATGAAATGTTTACGCATTGTTGGGAAGTTTCATATCTGTATTCCAGGCAGAAATTTACGTGGGTGAAGGATAGTCAGGCAGCACTGAAATTATCAACATGTTCACAAATCAGATCTGGACAGGTCTTGAACTGCCTACAGAAAACTAGTAGCCCTGGCTTAAGGCAGACACCTCAACAAAGGTAGGGATATCCCATCGGTCACCAGTCATAGGACTCGGAGGAAGCACGTGTGTACAATCGGCATATATAGGGAGAAACCTTTCTGTCGGTTGTGCATGGTAGAGAAGGAAACAGCCTTCCACATTATCTCCCATTGTGAAGTATTATCTCATTGGAGATAAAGACTCCTGAAACTAGAGCTTCCAAGGAAGGATGTTTCCAAGAATTTCTAGTGAAAAGACTGTTAAGTCTAATGAGGGCCAATGGTCTCGTCACGGCACAACCAAGAGCACAAAAACTCAGGACTCTAAGCCTTTGACCACCATAAGTACCTTATCAATCAATCAAGTACTAAACTTTTGACCTAGGTGAGATTTATCGAAAATCAATTGCAGAAGCAAAGAACAGGTTTGTATAACTAACATATTATGTTTAATCAAACGAAAAACTCGGCAATCGTAGCTTCGTTTCACTTTCACCCTCTCAAGGTACGTTTTCCTCCACATTTGCAGGTCATGTACGACTGCTACCAAAATGGCAAAGCAAAAATTTTGCAAAGAGATGTTCTCCTCCGATTTGTCAACAAATATTATTCCAAAGCAGTCGCTTGTAAATTAATAATTATTGTATTAATATATTCCTCAGCTACACCTTCAATAATAAAATGAATATTTCAAAACAAAGAGTTATTTCAATAACAAATGAGGATGATAAATTTCGGGATGATTAGATACCTGATCCACAAGCCGTTCTGATCATCTACCAACATTGTGCCTAGAAGTGAAAAAAAAATCCAAGAAATTAATACATTTTTGATCAAATAATTGATACAGCATTACCTTTAAAACACTATTTTACCTGAAAAATCGTCACGGATCAGTCGCTTGTCTACTCTCAGAGAGGTTTGGCGACCGGCGACTGAGCGACTAGAGACTAAATTTGGGTAGCAGCTACTCAGTAGCGAGTAGGAAAACATTTTTTTCGCAGCTACTAGCGACTGGCGAATGTGGAGGAGAACAGACTTTGGGTAATCGTGTCAACTCTGGTACGATACAATTATCCAATAAATCGTAACACTTTAGACTATTTAAGTTTTTTTCAATAAAAACGGAGGTAATTATTATTTCGCCCCTAACTTCTGCCAATACATTCAGTTTTTTAGGATATAAGGTGCGAGTTTCACACTTCCAACGAGGATTTTTAAGTTACCTGAAACTATGCTAATTTACGTTTTAATCGATAAAAAAAGCCTCATTATTCGAAAAATTTCATTATATCATTTTTCCATCAATATGGTGACAAGCTCTTCATGTCTATAGAAATATCTATCCATCTTCATCTATCTGAAATTACTTGGAATAATCTTATTTTTCATGAATGGAATTTATTATTACGTTGAATTTAAGTTTTCTCTTTTAACAAGACAGAAACATCTGAACATTTGTTTCCAGTGAATGCAGTTTATCCATTACCCAGGTTTGGATAAATCTCTCTTTGAACCATGTTGCTTAAACTTTTTCACTTATACACTGACAATAGATCTTGTTATGGGATTTCGGTTATGACAAAAACTATTGTAGATATAACACGTTTCTTGTTGACATACTCGCATATAACCACATTCCTGAATATTATCGAAATCTCAATTACTCCTTTCTAAAATATACGATCCATAAGTTTCAATAAATGTCAAATTTGTTATTGTAGCATTCATGGCCATATACAGTCTGTTCGCTGAATCTTTTCCCATGTATGAAATGATTCACATACTACTTTTTGTATTACATCTCTTTCCTACTCACAGAATCTTAACCCCCGAAATGAAACCGTTTGTTCCATTACAGCGTAATATAACAAACAGAGATAGCCATATGATGAATGTCGGCGATAGGTTAAACGCGAATCTGTACGTTGACGTCGTTGAAAGACCAAAGACTTTGTTTACAACTACGACCTACGTCTTATTTAATGTATTGATGTATTGCGTTTGTATATTAATGATGACGCATGGGAAAAGATCCAACGAACCAACTGTAAATGTATTAATACAACTTCGGAGAAGATAATGTGAGCGTAGCTATAAATATCTGAGAAATAATCAGTATTTCTGGAATAACAAGACTCTTGCACACTAAAATGTATTAAAATCGATCCGCTTCCGAGGTAATTGATTGTAATTAATTGTATAATAACAGCTTGCTACAATAATTGATATTAAATAGGTAAGTATACGAATTGTACTATTTATCAAGTCAACTGTATCATGTAAAAACTGCAAAGATACATTTCTAGCGTGGAATATACAATTTTATTCAATTAAGTAATTGCGTATTGAAAAAAGCATGGACGTATAAATAAAGATGGATCTAGCGCGCCAATACACACTACATGCAGACCTATGAAGCCAAATAAACGATGCTTTGTTATTGTTCTCCAGCAGTCGGAGTGGGGATTCACATACTGTGGACAGTGGCGTTTCATTGGGATGGAGACATTCATGATTGTAGGAATATAAATACATCACATTTCAAGCTTTGAAATCACTTTCTGTATTACCTGCTTCAACATCTTGGTGAATAAGAAGTCTCTCATAAGCATGTTCAAACTGTCGTGTTGTTGGGTTGTTACTGAAGCATAGCACGAAAAAATAATTCTAATTGATCCTGTGATAATTCAAAGGTTGAAATATATTTAATTTGGTTTGAGTGAACATAATTATTGTACAGAACCAAAAGGCTCTCTATACACTCTAAAAATCTTAAAAATCCAGCTTTTCTACCTAAATCAAAAATGGGATGGTAACCGCATACTTAAGTGACATGATATAATTTTTAATTCCATTCAAACTTGTAAAAAGAGTGAGAAATATTCAATATAATAAGTATATGTTATTGAAAGTTTGAATAATTGAGATATAATAACAATTCATTTCAGAAAAATTTTCTCTGGATTACCTTTCCACTAAAAATCTTGGTTTGAAATGTGCACAACAAATATGAGCCAGTTTTGGCATATCTTCTTCCAGAATTTCAAGTACAGGATAGCCACTTTCTTCTCTCTTCCATATTTGTACGAAGCCTGTTATTTCACAATTTAAATATTTATTTATTATAATTTCCAATTCCATAAACACAACTTTGCATGTTCATGAACGCCACTGATACTCACCTATGAAATGAGAGGTTAGAATTCAAATAACCAAGTTTTAAACAAACTAAACATTGTCGCACCATTACTGTAGTGTTGAGTCACTATCTGTATTATGTTATCTATGGTCACTATCACAATATCCAAGCTTTTATAATAAATTAACTGGGTTAAATATAACAAACCACGCACCGAAAATTCGATAAACAAAGGCAGCCATCTTCTCACAAACACAAGAGGGAAACAAACAGTGTTGCTTAGTTTACATTTGTTTCTCCATATTACAGGCTAGGGACATCGTGTACATCACTTGAAAATTATAGTAGTAGCTAAATGCTGTACATTTTTACATTTAAAACAGATGAAAAGTCTCAAAATTGAGAGTCTTTTTGGATTTTTATAAAATTGAGTTGTTTGAATCAAACTATTTAAACTAAAACTTGGCCTGATATTACAAAAATTTAAAACGAAATGTGACAACAGCGATGTTTACTTTCATATTGGCTTCAAATAAATTCTAGCATGCTAAGTCCATCTTCATTTATACGTCCATGGAAAAAAAGCTGCTCACATCATACAATCAATTTATGCAAGGTCAATCGTCCTTTCAATACACACAAAATCATTTAATTAATGGACTGAGCTGTCATACACGGGGTGGCGCATTAGAAACAGTTCACTTCAAATATTGTTGTCGGGGTAAGATTTTACGACAAACCCAGAGACACGTCGATTTTCTTTTCGAGTAGGACAACTTTTGATAGTTAACTTATGGTTCTACGATCATCTCTCCAAAAGAGGTGACTACCCCTTCGAGAATCTTTAATGGGATGGAGGGTCGATTGGCACATAATTTGAAAGGTATTTCGAATTTTTTGAAGACATGCTAACATTTTTGTTAAGTGTTGAAATTAATGACAAAAATCAGCTGGAAGTGTGAATAAAAGGAATAAAACGAAAGTTGCCGAACAAGTTTAATCGAAGTTAGTGTTCAAATTGTGATCCGTTAACTTCATAACAGTAATAAGACTTTGTTTAAAACTGTTCCGAACACTTTATAGCATAACAGGAGTTATTTCACCACATGTCACAGTTATCCGGTGGCGGAGATCTTTTAAAGAGTTCGGTTGTATTTTGTAAACAACACTTTTTGAATAACCCCATAAGAAAAAGTCCAGCGTTGATCGATCAGGCGATGTTGGGGGTCATTCAATAGAATCTGTCCTACCAATCCAATGTCGGGAAAATGTTGATCTGAAAATTACAAGAGCTGTATAGTTTGGTGAAGCGCCATCCTATCAAAAATAAAAATAATTATCTGGGATCTGATAATTGTTTTCCATTACCTCCACAATTTGTGGGTAGATGAGGTCTTCGAGAAAATTAAGATAAGATTCACCCGTTAAGTTATCGGGTAGGGAAAACGGACGAACAATATTATTTCCAGAAACCCCAGCCCACACATCCAATGTTTTCAATTTTTGTGGAGCCTGTGATGTTGTTCTCTAATAATTGCAGGATCTGCATTACTCCAGCATCTGAAATCTGCAATTATGTTTGTTCACGTGACCATTGAGAAAGAACGTGAATTTGTCAGAAAAGCATATCGAATATAAAAAGCGAGGTCCACCTGTCTCACAAAATATCGTCTTCGTTGAGCTCTTGTACTAGATAAATCTTAAAAGGATAGAATTTATGCTGTTTCAAGACCCTATGAATGTTTCTACGTGGAATTCCTGAAGCTGCTGCTATTTGTCTCGTGCTTGTAGTGGAATCCAATGCAACATATCCCAAAGGTGCAACCTATGTAGCCTCGTTAGTAACAGGATGTTGTCTTTCATATTATCTGTTAGAAACATCTCCGGTCTCCATGAACTTGGACATTTAGGATCTCTCACATTCTTACCGGGATAACGTTCATTAAAAACTCTTGCAGCTGTCCGTGCAGGCTCGTTGTTTCGAAAACAGTGTACAAGAATGTCAGATTCTCTGCAGTGGTATAAGCCATGATAAGGTTCATTTACTTTGGACTAGAGAATGAAGAAATTTCCTTAAAATAGAACTGGGTACTGCTAGGTACCCGTAAAATTCTACTAAAAACCATTATCTTATCAGGTCAATAGCTGACAAACATCTTTTTTGCTATTTCAGTAATAAATGAGAATAGGTTTATAATTTAAAAGTTATGAGAGGTTCAATTTTATTTGTAGTAGGTATTTATAGACTTTCATGAATTTATATTTCCAACCTTTTTTTCATTTGTCTTTTTTTTAAATAATAACATTTCATTGTAAGGTTCTTACCTATTCTCCAACGGAGATTTCAATCTGGTTTTTTCCATTAATTTAAACACAACAGAAAAATGCAAGCATGTCTTTGAAGAGAATCGAAATACCTTTCAAATTATGTGCCCCTCGACCCCATGCCGTTCAAGATTATCGCCCCTTTTAGGGGGATGACCGTACGGCGTGAAACCATGAATTAACTATTAAAATTTGTCCCCATCGAAAGCAAAACCGAGGTGTCTCAGAGTTTGCCGCAAAAACCTTTCGCGTCAACAATATTTGAGGTGAACTGTTTCTAATGCGCCACCCCGTTCAGAGTGTCACCAAAGTTAAAGTAACTCTTGGCTCAGCCATGAAATTTTTATTAATTAATAACTAATCAGTTTACGATTATGCCACTTTCGTGATTATAGAATCGTGGAAATGGCATATCTGAGAATGTCTAATTAACAGGACAGTACTTAATTCCTATTTTTGTACCTGACATAACGTCAAATTTAGTAAGTGGTTTGCTTTTAAAATAAATAAAATGTGGGACAAAATAATAGGTTGAAGTTCATGCAAGGGAATATAATAATTGTCAATAGAACAGTTACCCAATGAATGATAACGATTTAATTAGCAACGAAAGAGTTAGGGTTAGTTTAGATTTGTGGTGAGTGGATTTATTAGAGCTTCCACTGCAACTTGAGAGAGTTTATTAAAGATTACACCTATCTATATTTCACGAGAGGAATTCAGATGGGAAAAAATCCTTCGCGTTTATTTGGTGAATGGTATTAGAGGTTTGGGGGCTAGAGAAAGAAACCAAGCATCAGATGCCTGTGGAATTACATTTTGTCCAGAGCTTTTCTTAAAAGAGCCCTCAGATGCCTGAAACTAAATAAGATGTCAATTGCGGTCTCTAGTGTATTCCTTTGGGAAATATTATTTTTCTGGAGTTTGATCCATTCTCAAATAAATGGCGTGAATTTTCGCCTGAAATACTGCTGCGTACTGCATATGGTTTTGGGAAAGGGTGACATTTTTGTCAAATTTCTGCGATTTAAGCCTGTAGTTGTATGAGATCGCTATTAGTGAATAATGAAACCTACATTCCACATGGGCTACCGGACTTATTAGAGGGTGTCGATTACAGTTTTGGGCAAAATTTCTGAGGTCCTTTGCTTAGTAATGTGATTCCGTATAAAGCTGGTTTTTTGAGACTAGGCGCAATTTTATGCTGTACATTATTAAGCTTTTTGTCAGGAAAAATACGGAGAATAAATAGGACCAGAACGGTTTTTATGACTGCTAATGGCAATTTGATGTTTGCTCATTCATTTTAAAAACAGCACTCCGTATACTTATTATCGCATTTTCGGATTATTGTAGTGGTAGGTCCGTTGTTAAGTATGTTACCAAGCCATTTTGTTTTTCTATAAGTGGTCCACAAAAAAGCTCCATTCATCGAGAATTCATTTAACAAACCACATTGTAAAGTTGGTACCTACCTAGGTACTTAATCTGTTTGTCGAGATTTATGTGATATCCTTAACTAGAAAATGGTTCCATTCCACTATCGAATGTTACTTTATTGCTCTGTTTAATATCGTGACTGTTGAAGTCATATATAAAATGTACCTACTAGTACGAGTTACAATTATGTTCGGTGTGCCTTTTTTGTTTATAACAAAAATGAGCTGAATGAAGAGAAAGTCATACAGGGTGTTTTATTAAAAATATTTCCGGTGCCCATCAAAAAGTACCACTCTGGAGTGAATGATTTGATGAACTGTAAAGTGGAGGATATACAGGGAGCGGCATTAGTGCAAGGTGGATCAATTACACTTTGGCAGGTTTATCTGAAGCCGTGAAAGGAATGAAATCGAAAACATACGTGAGAGATACGAAACTTCATTTGGATTGAAGTCAAGCCATACATAGGACCATATTTTGCAAATTTCAAATATACTTGGCTACCCATATTGGCAGGATGAACCCAACTTACTTTCAGAAAACCTTGTATATTTTTATTTCCCTTGATTTTTCTGTTTCCGTGATATAAGGTATTCCAATGTTATACGTGGTAATTTAAAATATATATACGATTTTTTAAATAGAACAGCAAGGAAACTTTTGAATAACCTCATAAGAAAAAGTCCAGCGGTGATCGATCAGGCGATGTTGGGGGTCATTCAATATAATCTCTCCTACCAATCCAATGTCGGGAAAATGTTGATCTAAAAATTACAAGAGCTGTATAGTTTGGTGAAGCGCCATCCTATCGAAAAAAAATCATTTTCTGGGATCTGATAATTGTTTTCCATTATCTCCACAATTTGTGGGTAGATGAGGTCTTCAAGAAAATTAAGATAAGATTCACCCGTTAAGTTATCGGGTAGGGAAAATGGACAAACAATATTATTTCCAGAAACCCCAGCCCACACATCCAATGTTTTCAATTTTTGTGGAGCCTGTGATGTTGTTCTCTAATAATTGCAGGATCTGCATTACTCCAGCATCTGAAATCTGCAATTATGTTTGTTCACGTGACCATTAAGAAAGAACGCGAATTTGTCAGAAAAGCATATCGAATATAAAAAGCGAGGGACTGTCCACCTGTCTCACAAAATATCGTCTTCGTTGAGCTCTTGTACGAGACAAATCTTAAAAGGATAGAATTTATGCTGTTTCAAGACCCTATGAATGCTTCTACGTGGAATTCCTGGAGCTGCTGCTATTTGTCTCGTGCTTGTAGTGGAATCCAATGCAACATATCCCAAAGGTGCAACCTATGTAGCCTCGTTAGTAACAGGATGTTGTCTTTCATATTATCTGTCAGAAACATCTCCGGTCTCCATGAACTTGGACATTTAGGATCTCTCACATTCTTACCAGGATAACGTTCATTGAAAACTCTTGCAGCTGTCAAGAATATCAAGAATGTCAGATTCTCTGCAGTGGTATAAGCCATGATAAGGTTCATTTACTTTGGACTGGAGAATGAAGAAATTTCTCTAAAATAGAACTGGGTACTGCTAGGTACCCGTAAAATTCTACTAAAAACCATTATCTTATCAGGTCAATAGCTGACAAACATCTTTTTTGCTATTTCAGTGATAAATGAGGATAGGTTTATAATTTAAAAGTTATGAGAGGTTCAATTCTATTTGTAGTAGGTATTGAGATTTTCATGAATTTATATTTCTAACCTATTTTTTCATTTGTCTTTTTTTTTAAATAATAACATTTCATTGTAGTGTTATTACCTATTCTTCAACGGAGATTTCAATCTGGTTTTTCCATTAATTTAAACACAACAGAAAAATGCAAGCATGTCTTTGAAGAGAATTGAAATACCTTTCAAATTATGTGCCCCTCGACCCCATGCCGTTCAAGATTATCGCCCCTTTTAGGGGGATGACCGTACGGCGTGAAATCATGAATTAACTATCAAAATTTGTCCCCATCGAAAGCAAAACCGAGGTGTCTCAGGGTTTGCCGCAAAAACCTTTCGCGTCAACAGTATTTGAGGTGAACTGTTTCTAATGCGCCACCCCGTTTAGAGTGTCACCTAAGTAAAAGTAACTCTTGGCTCAGCCATGAAATTTTTATTAATTAATAACTATTCAGTTTACGATTATGTCACTTTCGTGATTATAGAATCGTGAGAATGGCATATTTGAGAATGTCTAATTAACAGGACAGTACTTAATTCCTATTTTCGAACCTGACATAACGTCAAATTTTGTAAGTGGTTTGCTTTTAAAATAAATAAAATGTTGAAGTAGGTTGAAGTTTGTGCAAGGGAATATAATAATCGTCAATAGAACAGTTACCCAATGAATGATAACGATTTCAGTAGTAACGAAAGAGTTAGGGTTAGGTTAGATATGTGGTGAGTGGATTTATTAGAGCTTCCACTGCAACTTGAGAGAGTTTATTGAGGATTACACCTATTTATATTTCACGAAAGAAATTCAGATAGGAAAAATCCTTCGCGTTTATTCGTTGAATGGTATTAGAGGTTTGGGTGCTAGAGTAAGAAACCAAGCATCAGATGTGCCGAGGCAGTCAATCTACTTTGCTGCCGAATTGAACATATAATTTTTTCTCCGATTGTTCATAATGAGGATATTGTATTTGAAAATTATTACAATTCCCATTCTCTTTATTTTGGTTGATTGCTATGGAAATGTATAATCACAAACAGCAAAGTAACCACTTTACTGCCTATGCAGGAAAAGTAATACTTTGCTGATTGATATCAGTCAGAAAAATTAATATTTGTTGCCAATCGAAGAAAATAATAATTTGTTTAACTAGGCAGCAAAGTAGTAGATTGACTGCCAAGTTGAACATATAATTTTTTTGTTTGTTGTTGTTCATGAGGATATTGTATTTACAAATTATTACAATTCCCAGAATCTCTTTATTTCAGTTGGTTGCTATGGAAATGTATAATCACAGGCAGCAAAGTAATCACTTTCGTGCCTAGGCAGCAAAGAGACCACTTTGCTGCCTAGGCAGGAAAAGTAATACTTTGCTGATTGATATCAGTCAGCAAAATTAATATTTGCTGCCAATTGGAGGAAAAAGTATTTTCCGAAAACTGATAATGCGTAATGATATTATTCCACTATTATCTTTGACATGTATTTATTTGATTAATTTTTTTGAAGTTCGAATTTAAACGTTATTTCTTTTTGTTCTCAAACCATTTGTTTTGTTTTATTGCCACTTCTGCACTTGATAAACGATTTTTACGGGCTCGATAACAGCGCATCTCTACTCCAGTCCAGAATTATGCTCTCATAGCTTCTGGAAAAATCTCAACAAGTTGTAGTCACTCAAAGATTTTTCTGGGCGACTACAACCTCTTGAGATCAAATGCGCAAATACGCCGAAACCGGTTCACAAGAGATGTCACTCCAGATCACATATCAGAATAGTTGGTTATATCTTGCAAATATACCAGCTCAGTTCAACTTCAACTAGGAGTGTAATTCAATATATTTTGTGACACATAGCCATGGAGTGAATGTTGAATTAGGTACTTCCCAGTTAACAATCTGCTCTTTGGAATGTAATTTTCAAATTTGTAAGGCGTTATAGTAGTATTTGACATCTATTGATAACAAACTTTACTTAAATATAACAATAATTGTTATAGAAAACATGTGTTCAAGTGAATATTGTTAATTTGAAAACTCATACAATCTACGAGATACATTATAGTTGAAGGAATTTCACATTGTTTCCAAACTGTAGCGAATATTTTTGCAATTCAGGCCGAGAAAAACTTTTTCCTCCTACCCCTATAGAAAGTACACACTTTCCTCCCTCGAATCAGGGATGAAAGTATTTTTCCTCCCTCTCATTTCAAGTAAGTTGTAAACGATAAAACTTGTGAATTCATTATATTCATATTGTTTCCATAATTTCTAGAACATCCTGTATATCCTGTTTTTTGGTAAAAATCAAACATTAATGGTACTTCAACGTAGTTCTTCAATACAAATTTCAACTTAAGGAATCTTAGATAGGTATACGTTTTTTGAGTTCAGAATAAGAAAAGCATAGTATGCTGTGGCTCACTGACAGTAAACACGGCGATTGACTTTTGAGGTGCAAAGTCGCTACATTCATTAAACTTAGTTGAATTTTTGAAAAATGGAGAGCGATTCAAGTGATTTTGAATTTCCAAATACACCACCTAATATTAAGGCACAAGCTAACATAGCGTCATTAACCTTACTAACTACAAAAATCTAAAGATAGGTATGAAAAACAATATACACAATATAAGCAATGGGCTGAATTATATTCGTTACCTATTTGTGTCGTGAATAAATTTTCAAGAAAAAAGTGGGTAGGAGGAAAAATCATATGTATCACATGGGAGTAAAGTGCCTTTTCCTCCCTTGGATGTTTACTGCCCTCCGCTTCGCGTCGTGCAGTAAACTACATCCTGCGGGAGGAAAAGTGGCACTTTCCTCCCTAGTAATATAAATAGCTATTATTTCTGAAGGTTATAGATCTCATTCGTCTACCTGCTAAACTTTTCTAATAATTCTTCTCGGTTATATTTAAATATCAGATTCTTTTGAAATAACGTGGTGTATCTCTCTTGATATCAACATTTTTTTTGGCTAGTTGGTTTAAATGGCAATATTCTGAAGTGCGAAGATTGTACTGTACTTTTATGTACAATTATTCAAGGACCACCCTGTATTATGTCTAATAAAATTGTTGAACTGAAGAAGGAAGGTCTTGGCTCTTAGATTTTTTATGGAATGTCTGTGTTATATAATAATTCGTACGATCAAAGTCTTGAAGGAATAAATTGTTTTATTTGTGTTCATAAACTATTCCCTTATACATAGGTATTGCTGTTCGCGCTAATATTATTGTAGCAGTTTTTCATTATTACTTTTCTCTCAGTATAGAACAATCGAATAAGTAGTTTTAGATTGGTTGATCCTTTAAGTCCTTATCATGGGAAATAAAAAATATTTCACAGATGGATAGCATAGAACTGACGTGAGACATTGTATGGCAATATTGGACAGTGTATCCAAAAATTTTATCAAAATACAGAATTATTAGGCAATTTTCAGCCTGGAGTAATTATCACTTGGTTTTAACCAAATCATTTCTGCGGTGACGGCTTCAACCAAAGTAGGGGAAATTGTTACGTCTCAGATCAGCTGATTTGCTTTTGGTTTTTAATAACCAATTATAACCCAACTTTGGACTTGTGTTATCCTTTCGGTTACAGCTTCTCAGGTTATTCTCGAATAACAGATACTGTTGTTTGTATTCTCTTGAAACCACTGGAGAGCCTACAAGGTTGTTTTATGCATTTCAATGTATAGAGTTCATTCATGGTGCCAACTTAAAACTAGTGTACAAGTTTTTTTCCTATAAAAATCGTGAGTACTGCCTCATGGCACCGAATAAAGCTGTGTCCTTATCATGCAACTATATATATATATATAGTAGGTAAAAAATGAATCCACTCACTGCAACCCATCATGTTTAGATCATCCCCAAAGAAAATCTCTTCGATTTTCGATAAAAACGAGAGATTCCGCTTCATTCTTTGTACTTGAACGAAAACAAAACAACAACATGCCACACAGGATAATTTTGGAGTATTCAGTCATTTTATTCCTCTTGTAAATAAATTGTATTTTGTTTCGTAAATATCAACAGATTTTTGGGGCAATTATTTAAAGTATTTCAAATAATTTTCTTAAAGATGGTGAGAGGAATCTATCATGTTTATAATTATATGTAGTTACCTCCTACTTATTACGTTTAAAAAAAATCATCATATTTTTCCTAAAAACTGAGAATGTTTAATAGTCCACTACGCCAAATGATAGGTGAATATCTTTGACAAAAATCCTAGTAGAAAACTGGTGATGTCATCATATAGACGACATTGCGTAGTATCATTTTGATATGCAAATGTATATGCCTTAGTAGTTGTTGACTGGTTCACCAAGTTTACCTTAATTCATACTATGCCTTAAGATACCGCTCCAGCCATTTGTAAATTTTTAGAAATTAATGTCTTTTTAATTTTTGGAGTACCATAATAGCTACTGATAATGGTAAACAATTCACCAGTCAGTTGCTTAAAAACTAAATGACTAAATATGAAGTTCAAAATATTTGGTATACTTCAAATCTTACACCACAAGCTAATCATACAGAACGTGTCAATAAATCTATCGTTACTGCCTTACGCTCATATTGTTATGAAGATCATAGATCTTGGGATTTAGAAATTCATAAAATAGCTCAGGCAATTCGTCTTTCTAAGCACGAAGTTACTGATTTTACGCCTTCATTTTTAGTATTTGCTCGTAACGTACCTGTTGTAGGTTCTTTCTATGGAGAAATTGTAGAAAATCCTATTAATAAACCTCAAATATCTGACAAGATTCATAGATTACAGGATACACAAACCATGCCTTCCATATTTGAATCTGTTAGGAAGCGCCTTCATAAAGCATATTTATGTGAAAACAAGTGCTCGTTACAATTTATGTAAAAGGAACATCCAATTCCATCCAGGAGATCATGTTTGGAAAAAAACATATCCTAAATCTGATAAAGCTCAATATATTTCTGCTAAATTCATGCCTAAATACATACATTGTGTAGTAAATGAAGTTATCTCTCCCTTGATTTATGAACTGAAAGATTTGAATGGTAAAAATATGGGTCGTTGGCATATTAAAGACCTAAAGGAAAATATCTTATCTTCTGCTGACTTAAGTGACCACCAGGTGGAAAATTCATCCGAATCCGACTCTGAAATATCTTCTGATTAATTATCTGCTAAGTCGTTTTATCTATTACCTATAAGTTTGGAATTCTTTCCTACTAATATCTACTAATATAATGTGTTCCTTATTTGTCTCTATTTTGATTTGCTATATATATTCAATAAGGGATTAATTAGAGGTAACTATAGGTTATCTGAGATCCTGCTTAGAAATTTGAGGAAATCTGAATAATTCATACTTTCTAGATGATTATTCAAATTTGAAAACTATGCTCAAAGGGAATATCGTGAACCTATGAATGTTGGTGTTCCTAATTATAGTTTTATGTAATGAATTTTTTGGGAGAGCTTTTCCTGAGAATATATCTTACTTTTAGCTTTGTCCTATATGACAAAAGTTGAGAGTACCGATTTTTTTTAGTTATCTGAAGAGGATCAGATCTACTAAAAATTATTTCAATCTTTATAGCATTACAAGGCAGAGGAGCATACATAATTATTACTTGTTTTACCTAATTTTACTTTCCTAATATAACTTATCTATCTCAATTTATTTGTAACTTGAGATAGATAAGTTCAAGAATTATTACCACACCTTTGAGTATGACATGCTTTTGTAACAACATGTTAGTGTCATTCCCTAAATTATTTCCTTCCCTTTCTTGAACAATTCTTCATAATTTTTTCCCTCTCTTCAACAATTCTCTGGTGAAGTTATTTTATTTTAATATTTCTTTAGCTAATTTCATGAGCTCTAAAAAAAACAAAAGAAAATGTACTTGTTCTTAAAGATAGAAAAATTAACTTTACAGAGAGTTGATGATGTAATCATTGTAATATTGATTTTAATTTATTATGAATTATTTTAGCGGTTGGCTTCATAGATTTTGTTTTACAAAAATAACTGAAACTGGAACAAGTATCTTAAAATTGATACATACCTTTAGTCAAGAAAACATATTCGTATTCTGTGTAAATATAATTTATTAAATAGCAGAGCGCTTTCGGCTATTAAGCCATCTTCAGTGCTTACCTGTAAATAAGTAAAAAGAATTTTTGGAAAATATAAAAGAAGTGGATAAAAAAAATTATTACTTACTCGTCAGGTAATACAAGAAACTTGGACAACACATTGACGTCATGAATTAAAATTACATTGAAATTAAAATTAAAATTAAAATGATCCCCTGTTTAGGGTTTGTTGAATCTAAATTTTGAACATTATTGGAAATTTTCTTGAAATTATTTTAAAAAATGAACTCCGAACACGTGTTCATCTAACGGATGTTGAAGTGACACTAACTCAATTTCAAAAAATCAAAATATGACAAATGACAGTGAACATAGAACTCAATTAATCCAACAAACGTTCAAAAAGAAACTGTAGAAATCCTTTACAAATGTCCCAAAACAGACATGTAAACTTCTTAAATGACCTTAAAGAAAATTTGATATTCAAGTCTAATGGGAACCTATCAAATTATAAAATAAAATAATGAAAAAGATTGAGGGTCTAATGAGAACCCATTACTGAATCTAATTCAAAATAAAAATTCACATATATGTCAAGGGACATCCAAAAGTGAACAAATCAATTCAAACAATAAAAAACACAATTAATTAAACATTGTAGTTTATTGGTTACAACCAGACTACAATGTTTATTAGATGTGCGTTGGGCTGCCTGTAGAAAAATCGTTGAATAATGTCAATCAGGCGGAAAAGCCTCGTTGTGAAAATAGCCACAAATCGTGTAAGACATACCATAAATGAACAGCTGATCTTGTGGAATGGTGCAATTCAATCTAAACCCCACTATTAACATATCATGCCTACCAAATTTTCATTAGAATGGGCTTGAAATGTTTCTGTTAAATGAATGTGACTAATCTAATTATCTAGAAAAAATTTGATTTGAATACATTCGGGTAATATCACTGTATATTGTGTAAGTATATTCGAGGTAAACTTTGAAATTACGAAATTGAAATAAGGAATATAAAATAAATATAGTTTGAAAAAAACTAAAAAACACGCTATCATATTAGGATGAACTGAAAAGTAGAAAATAATTTCAATGTATAAATTAATGAACAATAAATAGTATTATTGTGGAACAAATGTGGAGTGCTTTTTTAAGAACAGATATATGGAGCACCCCACGTTTTTTCCACAATAATACTATTTATTGCTTATTAATTTATACAATGAAATTATTTTCTACTTTTCAGCCTATCCTATTATAAAAGCGTGTTTTTTAGTTTTTTAAACTATATTCATTTTCCCCTTTTCAGATTTCGACAATGAAATTTAAGGTGACAAATTTTAAAGTGATACTGGAGCAGGTAGTATAGGGACTCCCCAATGGAGGGCGGACAGTAGTAAAAGTTGTTTCGAGCTAAAGAGATAATTATCATTGATAAATTCTTATCGATTGATAATCGATTATTCAACGAACCTCGTATTAAATTCTTTTCGAAATTATCATCTTTGTATCCTTTACCATCTTTTTCATCAACCCCCGTAATAAAATCTTTTCGAAATTATTATACATGTATCATCTATCATCCTTCGTATTAAATTCTGTTGAAAAAATAAAATCTTTGTATCCTTTACCATCCTTTTGATCGACCCTCGTTTTGCCACAGCAGCTGCCAGAGAGTTACAAACATACAAGCAAGCAAACAAACAAACATACAAGTGGAGCTGATAAGAGCGTGTTAATAAAAGTTAGTCTATTGGAATGTTACATTTTTTAGGCCTTACCTTGCGTTTTTTTAAATACGCAATTTTATTTTTTAGATGTGTAGGGGGGGTCAGTGTTGAGCTAAAACCAAGCTTATGAGGTCGCCATCCTTGTTTTTACGATATATCTCTCAAGCTATTCATCTGATGGAAAAAATTTATTCGAATATTTTGTTGCAAATTGAATTTTTCACAACTTTAATCCAGTCATTTTTTGTTGTAGAACTATACATAGAAAAGTTGTAAGCGAGATGAAATTTATATTTTTCGAAAAAATGGTATCAGACCATTTTTGTTGATCGGTTTTTGAGGAACAACTTTTATTAGCATGGGAGTAACTTTTTTTTATTAGGTGTATTGCTAACGGACAACTTCATCAACATCCAGAAACATGTTCATTATAAAACAAGAATTGGTAACTGTTATGTTCACACAATAAAACACTTTATTGGGAACACGAATTAATTTTTTGATTAGACAAAACCAACAGTGACAGGAGAGCAAAAAACTAAACTAATGTTGTCAAAAATAAATAAAGTCGTTGTTACGGGAAAACACAAATTTGAATTCGAAGTACATAACAGTAACAAAGGTATATCAGTTGTTTAAAGTGAAATTTCATTTAAAGTCGATCGTAAATCTGTTGATTCATATTCAACAGTAATGGTCGAAGTAGTACTGCGGTTTTGTATTATTCATGCTTGCCATGTGATCTAAATTTAAACTGTTATTCTCAAAAAAGGATATAACAATATCTACTATATTTGGTTGCGTAATATCAAGTTAAAACAGGGCGTATAGTATATGCCGTAGTTTAATTGTGATACCCGCAATTTTATTGAATGTCTAGATCCTTGAAAAGAGGCTGCCAAATTGTAAGATTCTTGTTTCACATTCATAATTTACCAATCTTACTATTCGGATCGTGGAATGCCAGTTTTCTTATGAAATGCTTTGAATTATTTTCTGTTTAACAGTCTGACTAGTGATTTGTTGTACATCCTTTGCAGTTATTATATTCTTCCTCTGGAGAATATAATATATGAATATTATAATTAAAGTTGTTCGAGTTTTTCTAAGAATATGTACAGTAACAGGTATCTAGATTTAGAGGACCATGATAGATCTAAAAAGGTAGCAGCAATCTAATCCTTTTGGCTTGTTCACAGTAGCAGAGAAAACACGGCATCAAAGTTCCGGAAAAGTTGCAGCATATCTACACTGAAAATCAGAATTGTTTCTGTCCGATTCTGAATTTTAATATTCACTGCTCTGTTCAGGAATGGGCAGTTAAGAACAACTTTGTTTATGCAACCATGAATAGAAAGGTATTGGAATAAACTTTTAAAAACATCCAAAAAAATGTTCATTATAAAACAAGAATTGGTAACAAAGGGATATCAGTTGTTCAAAGTGAAATTTCATTTAAAGTCGATCGTTAATCTGTTGATTCATATTCAACAGTAATGGTAGAAGTAGTACTGCGGTTTTGTATAATTTATGCTTTCCATGTGATTTAAATTTAAAGTGTTATTCTCAAAAAAGGATATAACAATATCTACTATATCTGGTTGCGTAATATCAAGTTAAAACAAGGCGTATAGTATATGCCGTAGTTTAATTGTGAAACCCGCAATTTTATTGAATGTCTAGATCCTTGAAAAGGGGCTGCCAAATTGTAAGATTCTTGTTTCACATTCATAATTCACCTATTTTACTATTCGGATCGTGGAATGCCAGTTTTCTTATGAAATGCTTTGAATTATTTTCTGTTTAACAGTCTGACTAGTGATTTGTTGTACATCCTTTGCAGTTCCAAACTATATTGAATTCAGTTGTGGACTCCACAGCCTGACGCAGAGAAAATTGTGGCTCAGTTGTTTTAAAAGCTCTGCGATGAGAATAAATAAAACAAGGCGTGCGATTCGGTCCCTCACGCCAGACAAAAAGTTAGAAAAGGTTCTTTCTAACATGTTTTCATCACCCTATTGATGTATTCCCGGTTAATTTTTGCAAAATTTGAAAACAATAACAATATTTAATAGGCAATGAAGTGATCTTCAAAAATATATATCTTCAGTCCAAAGTTTCCTAATGAAACATTGTCACTACTGGAATGGGGCTGGAGGAAAGTGGATTATATTCTTCATCTGGAGAATATAATATATGAATATTATAATTAAAGTTGTTCGAGTTTTTCTAAAAATATGTACAGTAACAGGAATCTAGATTTAGAGGACCATGATAGATCTAAAAAGGTAGCAGCAATCTAATACTTTCGGCTTGTTCACAGTAGTACAGAACACACGGCATCAAAGTCCCGGAAACGTTGCAGCATATCTACACTGAAGATAAGAATTGTTTCTGTCCGATTCTGAATTTTAATATTCACTGCTCTGTATGGGAATGGGCATTTGAGAACAACTTTGTTTATGCAACCATGAATAGAAAGGAATTGAAATAAACTTTTAAAAATATCCAGAAACATGTTCATTATAAAACAAGAATTGGCAACAAAGGTATATCAGTTGTTCGAAGTGAAATTTCATTCAAAGTCAATCGTAAATCTGTTGATTCATGAAGTAGTACTGCGGTTTTGTATAATTTATGCTTGCCATGTGATCTAAATTTAAACTGTTATTCTCAAAAAAGGATATAACAATATCTACTATATTTGGTTGCGTAATATCAAGTTAAAACAAGGCGTATAGTATATGCCGTAGTTTAATTGTGAAACCCGCAATTTTAATGAATGTCCAGATTCTTGAGAAGAGACTGCCAAATTGTAAGATTCTTGTTTCACATTCATAATTTATTCACCTATCTTACTATTCGGATCGTGGAATGCCAGTTTTCTTATGAAATGCTTTGAATTATTTTCTGTTTAACAGTCTGACTAGTGATTTGTTGTACATCCTTTGCACTTCCAAACTATATTATATTCAGTTGTGGACTCCACAGCCTGACGCAGTGGACATTCTGGATCAGTTGAGTATAAGGACCTCCAACCTCCATTCCACTCCACTCTCCTCTCTTGTTTGTCTTAGACCTATTAGTACAATATCTGGTTTTGTGACTCATGTTCATTGGTAAAAACGTCTAGCATGAGTTCGAAATACTTTTTTGAATACATAAAATCCGAATACATCTAAAGGAAGGGTTACTCCAACTGATATGTTCCATCAGATCGCAGTTTTCAAAAATTCAGCCTAAGGTGAGTAGACCGATAGGAATTTTTAGGATCGGTCCTTTTTATATCTAAATATAATGAAGAAAGGACTAATATGAATTCTAATCGAGGGCTTCGCTAGGGCACGATCTCATTACATCTGCTTGTGGAAGATCTAATTATTAATACTCATCTTCCCCTCATTAATATATTACAATTTTCAAAGGAGATTTTTGGGCTCTACACAATTCACGTTATCAATATAAATATGTATCAATGATTTGAATATCCACAAACCGAACCATTCTATCGAATGACACAATTCACATTGGTAACATTTCTTAGTGGAACCGTTTTACTGAAAAAAAGCATTAACGAAAATATGAAAAAAACTGATATCTACTGACCGAGAATTATTTGGGGAAAAATAAATAGTGCGTTACAGTTTGAATGATACAATTGCGTTACTAGACTAGAATTATCAAGTATTAAATTGATTTCTAGTACAGTTGGTCACAAGTATTGGTTCCAATTTTGTACTTCATCTTATAATTTTCATAATATTATATAGTGTCGTTAATTTTCAACTATGCATAGTGGAAAGAAGTTTTTTTGTTGAACGACACACATTATTTTTGTGTGGTAGAATACCTCTTCGATGAAAGATAACATTTTTATCTCTGAATTAATTCATTCCAATCTAAGTATTAGATATTCCTTCCTATGAAAATCTTCCAGTACCGGCCTTACATATAATTAAGAATCCAATTTTCTCTGTATTGATTTATTTATTGAGTGGAACAGCATAACTTTCTGCTAAAACTCAGTCTATTTGAGATCATTAGCATAACTCAGCCAGTTGATTGTTCTTCATTGCTTTGAGACAAATATGCTGGAAATATTTCAGTAAATGTAACATTTTTTCAATTTCAAATAACTGCCTTCAATTTAAACCTGATGAGCTGAACCAAACTGATGTGCCCCATAACCTTAAAACTTCCACATAATCACTAATTCACCTGAATTTTATTTCAAGCACAGCAGCTAGGATACCGTTACATTCAAAAATATCGCTTGAAACACTGGGGTATATCTAGGCCACCTTGAGAGTTCCTGAAATACCTGCTATAGTTAAATGCGCTCTTATCGTGCGGGTAAACAGGTCACTAACCATATTTATCAAATCAGAAAATACAGAGGCTACCAGAATGTGAGATTATACTGGTTGGCGAATTACCACTTCATCTTCCATACTTAAAATAATATATCAGATTAGGTTTTTCACTTCAGGATGTGAGAAAAACGGAAAATTGCTTCTTATTATTCATATTGTCGCTTTAAATTGTCACAAAATTGACATATTTGGATGAAACTTGCAGCTGGTGAAAGACTTTCGAGAGTTGCTGGAAACTAAATTCATATAATCCTTTCCTTTCCCATAAACATTGCATAAGTCTGTCTTATTCGTCTTACGGATTTTATTGGGAAGTTATGATTGAACATAATGAAAGAAATCAAAAGCTGGGAGTATGTCTTTGATGAATCGTATGACCTGCATGATAAGACTGCATTTGACTATAGCACAAGACATTTCAACCTCCACATACCAAACCAGATGCTAGTGCATTTTGAAATCATCTTTACCTTCAGGTACTACCAATTTTTCAAAATTTTTGCCCTTCTTTTATGAAAAAATCAAAAATAACTTCCTTATTCCCTTCTGATGATAAAAAGCTGGTGTAATTGAAACTTGATAAATTTGGCGAATATAGTTGTATCCTCTCCCTCAATTTCTTTTTGGGTAATTCCTAGAACATAATTATTTTTAAATAGCGAGTTATGCATAAATGTGAGTATTTGAATAAGTGAGGATTCTAGATTCCAGTGTTTTGTGATGTTATTCTCATTTATTTAAACAGTTTCCACCGTCGTATAAAATTATACGTTTACTATACCTTATTACTATTGGTTAAACACTTCTTAATGTCCACTAATTCATCCACATCCGGTATAATAATTTTTCCAATTTATCTTTAACACTCAAATATTGTACTACTCACTAATTCACTATCTGTTCACTCACTGTGTACTGAAACTGCTTACCGATTCACAGTATAGTGTAAAACTGTTCGACTCATTCAAAAACCCGCTTATATGGAACTCTTGAAACTTCTGAAATTTATCACATTCCACGTATGCCGAGCTTCCAGAACAACGGGAATATTACTCTGTTAAGGAATCTTCTAGAAAGGTCGCATTTGATAAAATGTATAGTTCACAACAGGACTGGATTCTGAATTGCTGAGTTCGTAACAGTATACTCAAGGATAACAGCGAAAGGTGAGTAATAACATGGAAAAATCATTCAGTAGACAATGTATAAAATGCAAATTATGACCCTTACAGTATCAATAGAATATCAGCTGAACGAATTCAAAGCAATACTGCAGATCTATTAAGATCAGAACGATTGTAAAATATTAATTTAAATGCCTGTATTGGAAACATTCATATAAAGTACTAATATTATTTTGGCTCAGCCTATGAAAAACTGAAAAGATATTCTCTCCGAATGTGAATTTATTCCGGTCTCGAAGATGACAGATGTTCAGTTGAACTTGACATAATATTTAGTTTTAATTCATGGGTATTTGTACATATTGGAAGATGAAAACTTTTTCCTTCAAACGTTAGTAAATATGTCATTTTTCTACTGTGTAGTTTCATTTTTTCTCCACCGGAGCTTTAGTTTTCACTTTCCGCCAGCCGAGGGAAAAGTGTTAACACATAGATAAAAACAACTCAAGATTCATTCAACTAAAAACAAAACTAAAGCTTTTATTTATCATTCAAATGAATATTGAATGCTCTCTGTCAAAACACAAGCGCGTCATGACTAATATCACTTTTCCCCCATATCAAATAATATACTAATGCAACAACTCACAATGTGTAAGGAACGTATGTTCACCGATATATAAGCAGCGGAATGAAATAACACCTGATTGCTTGTATAGAATACAACCGGGTGATATAAAGTGTAGTTGCAGTAGGATCAGCATTCTAATAATATGGAACTAAAATTTTCTCCCAGAACACCAGAAAAATTATGGGAATCTCTTGAAAAGTTGATGAGTATTTTTAGAATTATTTTTATAGCAATGGGTCGGTTAACTTTTCTCCTTTTTTTCTATAACAGCCAAAAACAAATCTAACATCATGACAAAAGCATAAGTACCAAATGTGTTTGATTCATTGTATTTCGAACTATAGATAGTTTGTTTTCCAGTGGTGATTCAGATATTCAAAGTACATGTGTTGGGGTTGTTTCAATTGTTCATCTCCAAATTATTGGAAATTTGCATTCTAATATTATTCAATTTCTTCTAATATCAGCAAATATCTCAATTTATTGAAAAATATTCCTGGCTGCTATTAAATTCACAATGAATATCTTACGGAATTCGATTGACTGCGATCATTGTTTCTTGGCAAGCATTTTCGGATATGTTCTACAGGAATGAAAACACCACCAGTTTGATTTATTATATACTTCAAAAATTCATCAATTTCGTATTTAGTACAAGTATATAAATCCAATAAAACGTTTAAATGGGAAAACTCATTAGAACAATACAAATTTCAGTAGGTAACTATAAAGAGTTTTCTTGGTATTTATGCCTGTTTGTTCACTCCACCCATTATACTTCCTTATCGTTTTAAAGCGGTTCAATTAGTTTCACCTGTTCGTGACCTTATATGTAACGGTATTTTAGAACGTGATTTTTATTCACTCTTAAATATCATTTTAAATTGAAATTTAGCTCACTTATCGGACAATATTTGATTGAGAATATAATTCATAAGGCACGTGACATGTTTTCCATCAATCAATATAGAGAATCTCCCTAGATACATGTCCATCACAGCGATGATAAAAAACAAAAGAAATTATCACCTTATTTTTGTTCGTTGCTAAGGCTAATTTTTCATATTGTCAGTGATTGGCAGTAAATATTTTTTTATCTATAATTGACAGTTCATATTGAAAATATAAAAATGTGTTCTAATCGTTGGGGTAATTGTAATAATAAATTCATTATATCCTCTCATTAAATATGAGCTCGATGATATATCTCGTAAAACCGAAAAAGCACATTTAACTCGTCCTTCGGACTCGTTAAATCTGCAGCTCGGTTTCACTCGAAAATATCATCGATGATTATCATATCACTTGTTATATTACGTATGAGAATATAATTCATATGTCACGTGACATGTTTTCCACCAATCAATATTGAGAATCTCCCTAGATACATGTCTATCACAGCGATGATAAAAAACAAAGAAATTATCACCTTATTTTGGTTCGTTGCTAAGGGTAATTTGTCACATTGACAGTTCCTATTGAAAGTATAAGAAGGTGTTCTAATCGTTTCATATAATATAATTCTATAAATTCATTATATTCTCTCATTGAATATAAGCTCGTGATATGATTAATAATCGAAGATATATCTCGTAAAACCGAAGCAGCACATTTAACTCGTCCTTCGGACTCGTTAAATCTGCAGCTCGGTTTCACACTCGAAAATATCGTCGATGATAATCATATCACTTGTTATATTACGTATGAGAATATAATTCATAAGTCACGTGACATGTTTTCCACCAATCAATATTGAGAATCTCCCTAGATACATGTCTATCACAGCGATGATAAAAAACAAAGAAATTATCACCTTATTTTGGTTCGTTGCTAAGGCTTTTTTTCATATTGACAGTGATTGACAGTAAGTATTTTTTTATCTATGATTGACAGTTCATTTTGAAAATATAAAAATGTGTTCTAATCGTTGGGGTGATTGTAATAATAAATTCATTATATTCTCTCATTAAATATAAGCTCGTGATATGATTAATAATCGATGATAATCATATCACTTGTTATATCACGTATGATTATAAACCTCCATCCGTTTCCAGCCAAATTTCATTTTTCAATCAGGAACAAATTACACTGGTTATTTTTTTCACTTGTCAAAATCTGACATTTTGGTAGTTTTAACCAATAGCAATACATTATTCTAGCCAATCATTCGGTATTATACTGATAATTATGCTTCCTCATCGATAAAACCTTGTTTACATCGAAACGTCAAAATTTTACTTTGAATTTGTCATTATTGACAACTAAAAGCGCTTTCAAAAATCCTTTTAAATTGTTGAAAAAAATAATCTTCCCAAATACAACTCGCTCTTCAAATTTTATCACATAATTTTTTATTTTCATCACTCAAACTTGTTTATTTGAGGCAAAAACATTCAAACAAACCGAATTTAGATAAAATCACTCCTCCTAACGGAGTCGTGATTTTATCAAATCGGTTTGTTTTCATATTTTTGCCAAATAAACAAGTTTTCGTGGAAAAGAAAAAATTATCGATAAAATTTGAAGCACTCGTGGTATTACCTTTGAATATTTTTTTGACATAAGTGGATATATCCCGTCCCACCTGCTACAGCCAATTTTTTATGTTGTTACACATGGTTTCATTTCGTTTTGCCCGCTTTTCGTAGTTAAAATATAGATTATTATGCAGCTTGTTTTCAAACTAAGAGGAGCGATTTGCATTATTTAAGTTGGCATATCTGCAGACCAGGGATTAGTCAGATTGCCGCCCTTTTCACATATTTATTTTTTTGATTTTTATTTACATGAAAAAATATATTTCAAAATTCACTACCATCTTTTCGAGTTTGCTGCTTATCATTCTGTTTGCGTTTGCTATTTCATAATGTGTTTGAGCTAATTTCCTCTTCATTTTTACTGTATGTGTGTTTTTAGCTTCTTATTATTGTGTTGTACTGCTTTGTTAAGTTTCACTAAACTATTTGTTTATGGACCAAATCAAGTAGGTATCAGTGGGAGGGAAATTATCAAGTTCGGGTCACTTATCGCTGACAGAGACGCAAAGTTTATAAGTTTACAAGTAAAATCTTAATTTTAATAATATTTCCACATCAAGTCTTACACACATTACAGTACCTACAATTATATCGTAGTTTCCGATATAAAGAATTGTTTAGTTTTATTTCGTGCTATAATCAAACTTCCAATGTAAATGAAGGAAAATTCAACATATTATAAACATTTAATTCCATTTTATACATACTATACTAATTTATACTTGGAGTATTAAATGATCCTTGGAGTCATTCATAATATTTTACAGAATATAAAGCTTTCACAATAATATGACCTTTGGTAGCTATGTTCGCCATTGTCTGGCCTCATGTCATGGGTCCATTTACGATTTGGTATTCATGCATGCCTTGATCTCTCATTAGCTACGTCAAATGCGTAATGTTGCCGTTATTAAATTGTTATATTTGACATACAGGGTGTGGCGCGACAAGTTTTGATTAAAAGTAATGGCGGATACAGTTATGTTAAAAATCTGAAATTACGTAGCTGTAGGTTTTGGATGACGCTGAGTTCAAATATAATGTTGTCCTGAATGTGGCACTTCCGGTTATACCGGAAATAGACGTCAACTTTGTTATTTTAAATAGAACCTAATATTTTTTATTTTATTTTCGAATTCTACATGAAATTTTAGATAAAATTTGTGAACAATGTCCTATACCAAAAATGAAGTATTTTCGAGATATTTCGTTTTTTTTCAGAATTTTGAAAAAATCCTAGTCCACATTAAATAACGATATCTCCATTAATATCGAAGCTAGTAACGTGAAATTGTAACCAATAAACAACAAGGGCTTGCCCGTTAACTCCATATGTCCAACTCATTGATATTTCATACAGGATGTTTTAAACTTAGCCGCCAACATGCACAATTTAAATCATTTATAAGTTGCTTACTTTAAATAGAACACCCTGTATTTTATTACATTTGCCGATGTATTTTTTTAAGCCAATTCGTGTGGTATGGGTATTCCCTATACCTAAATCCAACCACTTTTAAGATATTTCATTATTTTAGTTAAAACATAACAACACTTAATGATTTCAACATTAGTAAAGGGTAGGCCATGGCTGTCAAAGATTTGATAGTTAGAAGGTTTTTAATTTGACAGTTCACATTTGTATTTTATAGTAAATAATGGCAAATGTAGGATTTAGTAATGATGATTTTTTAAATCTTATTATTATTTACGGTGAGTGTAATAGAATTGTTGAACGGACTTGCCGTGTTTTTGCAGAAAGATATCCATATCGACCAAATGCAACTGGTGATATTGTAAGAAGATTGCTCAAAAACTGCCGTCAGTTTGGTCAATTTAAGCCAAAAATTAATAAAAATAAACCACTAGTGGACAATGACATCAACGAAATTAATGTTTTGGGTTATTTTACGGCCTCTCCAAATGCCTCCATTAGAGATTGTGAGAGAGATCTTACTTTGTCGACGAGAACAATTCATCGCATTTTAAAAAAACACAAATGGAAACCATTTTCTTATAATTTGGTGCAACACTTACAATTATGTGATCTTCCTCGAAGGGTAGAATTCTGTGAATGGTTTTTAATGAAGACCCAAGAGGATGAAAACTTCATAAACAAAGTTATATGGTGTGATGAAGCAAAGTTTAGCAAAAATGGATTATTTAATCGACATAACTCCCATTTTTGGTCTAATGAAAATCCACATGTTAGTAGAGAACGTTATTTCCAAGATAGTTGGAGTTTTAATGTTTTTTGTGCAATAAAAGACGATAAAATTTTAGCATTACAATTTTATGATGAAAATTTAAATGGTGAAAGATATTGCCACATTTTAGAAGCAGCTATACGACCGGCGTTACATGCTTTAAGAAATGGAGAGGCGGCTTCAGCTTGGTATCAGCAAGATGGAGCACCTCCTCATAACTATGGGCCTGTTGCTCAGCATCTTTACGACATGTTTGATGATAGATGGATTGCCAATCAGGGTCCGTTTCGTTGGCCAGCTCGCTCTCCTGACTTGGCTCCTTTAGATTTTGGCATTTGGGGTTACATTAAAAATCAGGTATTTTCCATTCCTGTTACGACAAAGGAAGATATGATGCAGAGAGTCTTACTTGCTTTTAATTCTCTAACACCCGACCATATTTCCAGAATTACAAGACATAACCTAATGAAAAGTATTCATAAATGTTTAGAAGTAGATGGTGCTAATTTTGAACACTTACTATAAAACTTTATTTGTTTAATATTACATTTAGCTTTTTTTTGTACGTTATCTAATTAAATTAATACAAAATACCTTGTCAACGTTTTTGATGATATCCACAATTAATAATCCTTTCATGCTGTTGGTTACTTTTCAGAAGTAATAATATGAAAAATAATAAAATATCACCTTAAATCATGGAAATCATGGCCTACCCTTTACTAATGTTGAAATCATTAAGTGTTGTTATGTTTTAACTAAAATAATGAAATATCTCAAAAGTGGTTGGATTTAGGTATAGGGAATACCCATACCACACGAATTGGCTTAAAAAAATACATCGGCAAATGTAATAAAATACAGGGTGTTCTATTTAAAGTAAGCAACTTATAAATGATTTAAAATGTGCATGTTGGCGGCTAAGTTTGAAACATCCTGTATGAAATATCAATAAGTTGGACATATGGAGTTAACGGGCAAGCCCTTGTTGTTTATTGGTTACAATTTCACGTCACTAGCTTCGATATTAATAGAGATATCGTTATTTAATGTGGACTAGGATTTTTTCAAAATTTTGAAAAAAAACGAAATATCTCGAAAATACTTCATTTTTGGTATAGGACATTGTTCACAAATTTAAGTATCCGCCATTACTTTTAATCAAAACTTGTCGCGCCACACCCTGTATATTGCACACAATTTATGTCAAATATGGGAGAACCCATCCTCAACGCGTTGAAATTTAGCTTAGTTTTCACTATATTTGGTTAAGATCACGAGAGAAGCGAAACGAGAGACACATTTTATCTCGTCTCACGGCAACACTACAAATGCGACATGACAATTCATATTTCACATAAGTGTCAATTAGTTCAATAAATCTGAACACGACGTTTCCGAAACACTTTCCCAATTCAGTAGCTTTCAGTGGTGTGGTTTCTTAAAATGCTTCTCTTAGTTTAAAAACAAGGTATAGGTACATAAATTATTTTTTCTCCGATTGGCAGCAAATATTAATTTTGCTGACTGATATCAATCAGCAAAGTATTACTTTTCCTGCCTAGGCAGCAAATTGACTTCTTTGCTGCCTGTGATTATACATTTCCATAGCAACCAACCAAAATAAAGAGATTGTGTGAATTGTAATAATTTGCAAATACAATATTATGAACAATCGGTGAAAAAATCATATGTTCAGCTCGGCAGCAAAGTAGATTGACTGCCTTAGCTGGAATTCTTGCCTCGCTACGCTTGGCTATGAATTAAGCTTCGGCAGTCAATCTACTACTTTGCTGCCTAGTTAAACAAATAACTATTTCTAACAACCACCATGCAAAACACGCTTTTCTACACAAATTTTCATACGCAAAGCAGGCCTTTTTTTAATTCTTTTGATAACCGTTGTAAAAGTGATGCGAAAAGTACACGCCATGGCAGTTTTCCGTACAGAAATGTCAAACAAAGCTACTCAGGACCTGTCAACTTTTTTTGACAATTCAACCTAATAGTGAATTTTTTATTGGTATACAATTTTCAAATTCAAACCAACAGTATTTATTTCAATTTATTAATTATATCATAATATTATTATTGAGCATTATTTGGGACAACATAACTTTCTGCTATAACTCAGTCTATTTGAGATCATTAGCATAACTCAGCCAGTTGGTTGTTTTTTATTGCTTTGAGACAAATATGCTGGAAATATTTCAGTAAATGTAACATTTTTTCAATTTCAAACAACTGCCTTCAATTTAAACCTGATGAGCTGAACCAAACTGATGTGTCCCATAACCTTAAAACTCCCACATAATCCCTAATTCACCTGAATTTTATTTCAAGCACAGCAGCTAGGATACCGTTTCATTCGAAAATATCGCTTGAAACACTGGGGTATATCTAGGCCACCTTGAGAGTTCCTGAAATACCTGCTGAAATGCCTGTATTGGAAACATTCATATAAAGTACTTACATCATTTTGGCTCAGCCTATGAAAAACTGAAAAGATATTCTCTCCGAATGTGAATTTATTCCGGTCTCGAAGATGACAGATGTTCAGTTGAACTCAACATAATATTTAGTTTTAATTCATGGGTATTTGTATTGGAAGATGAAAACTTTTTCCTCCAAACGTTAGTAAATATGTCATTTTTCTACTGTGTAGGCGACCGTGAAGTTTCATTTTTCCTCCACCGGAGCTTTGGTTTTCACTTTCCCGCCAGCCGAGGGAAAAGTGTTATCACATAGA
This sequence comes from Galerucella nymphaeae, assembly GCA_963978555.1. NCBI lineage: Eukaryota > Metazoa > Arthropoda > Insecta > Coleoptera > Chrysomelidae > Galerucella > Galerucella nymphaeae. The sequence goes on from OZ021708.1 coordinate 10,225,289, forward strand.
TAGAAACAAGAAAACAAGCTTCAACAACTAAAGATTCATTCAAATAACAACAGAACTAAGACTTTCATTTATCATTCAAATGAATATTAAATGCTCTCTCTCAAGACACGAGCGCGTCATGAAAAATATCACTTTTCCTCCATATCAAATAATATACTATGGCAACAACTCACAATGTGTAAGGAACGTATGTTCACCGGTATATAAGCAGCGGAATGGAATAACACCTGGTTGCTTGTATAGAATACAACCGAGTGACATAAATTGTAGTTGCAGTAGGATCAGCATTATAATAATATGAAACTAAAATTTTCTCCCAGAACACCAGAAAAATTATGGGAATCTCTTGAAAAGTTGATGAGTATTTTTAGAATTATTTTTATAGCAATGGGTCGGTTAACTTTTCTCCTTTTTTTTTCTATAACAGCTAAAAACAAATCTGACATCATGACAAAAGCGCAAGTACCAAATGTGTTTGATTCATTGTATTTCGAACTATAGATAGTTTGTTTTCCAGTGGTAATTCAGATATTCAAAGTACATGTATTAGGGTTGTTTTAATTGTTAATCGTCAAATTATTGAATTGCATTCTAATATTATTCAATTTCTTCTAATATCACCAAATATCTCAATTTATTGAAAAATATTCCTGGCTGCTATTAAATTCACAATGAATATCTTACGGAATTCGATTGACTGCGATCATTGTTTTTTGGCCAGCATTCTCGGATATGTTCTACAGGAAGGAAGACACCGCCAGTTTGATTTATTATATACTTCAAAAATTCATCAATTTCCTATTTAGTACAAGTATATAAATCCAATAGAACGTTGAAATGGGAAAACTCATTAGAACAATACAAATTTCACTAGGTAACTATAAAAAGTTTTCTTGGTATTTATGCCTGTTTGTTTTCATCACGTAATGAGACAATGAAATTGATTTCAATTTCTTGCTACGAGTAATAAAAAGAAATTATGTTTCGTAATTTGCATGCTATTAAAATTTTATTATTCCACTCCACCCATTATACTTCCTTATCGTTTTAAAGCGGTTCAATTAGTTTCACCTGTTCGTGACCTTATATGTAACGGTATTCTAGAACGTGATTTTCATTCACTCTTAAATATCATTTTAAATTGAAATTTATCTATCGGACAATAGTTGATTGATTATAAACCTCCATCCGTCCCACGGATATATCCCGTCCCACCTGCTACAGCCAATTTTTTATGTTGTCACACATGGTTTCATTTCGTTTTGCCCGCTTTTCGTAGTAAAAATATAGATTATTATGCAGCTTGTTTTCAAACTAAGAGGAGCGATTTGCATTATTTAAGTTGGCATATCTGCAGACTAGGGATTAGTCAGATTGCCGCCCTTTCCACATATTTATTTTTTTGATTTTTATTTACATAAAAAAATATATTTCAAAATTCACTACCATCTTTTCGAGTTTGCTGCTTATCATTCTGTTTGCGTTTGCTATTCCATAATGTGTTTGAGCTTATTCCCTCTGCATTATTACTGTATTTGTGTTTTTTGCTTCTTATTATTGTGTTGTATTGGTTTGTTAAGTTTTACTAAACTATTTGTTTATGAACCAAATCAAGTAGGTATCAGTGGGTGGGAAATTATCAAGTTCGGGTCACTTATCGCTGACAGAGACGCAAAGTTTATAAGTTTACAAGTAAAATCTCAATTTTAATAATATTTCCACATCAAGTCTTATACACATTACAGTACCTACAGTTTTATCGTATTTTCCGATATAAAGAATTGTTTAGTTTTATTTCGTGCTATAATCAAACTTCCAATGTAAATGAAGAATAATTCAACATATTATGAAAATTTAATTCCATTTTATACATACTATACTAATTTATACTTGAAGTATTAAATGATCCTTGGAGTCATTCATAATATTTTACAGAATATAAAGCTTTCACAATAATATGACCTTTGGTAGCTATGTTCGCCATTGTCTGGCCTCATGTCATGGATCCATCCACGATTTGGTATTCATGCATGCCTTGATCTCTCATTAGCTACGTCAAATGCGTAATGTTGCCGTTATTATGTTGTTATATTTGACATATATTGCACACAATGTATGTCAAATATGGAAGAACCCAACCTCAACGCGTTGAAATTTAGCTTAGTTTTTACTTTATTTGGTTGATATCACGAGAAAAGCGAAGCGAGAGACATATTTTATCTCGTCTCACGGCAACACTACAAATGCGACATGACAATACATATTTCACATAAGTGTCAATTAGTTCAATTAATCTGAACAAGACGTTTTCGAAACACTTTCCCAATTTAGTAGCTTTCAGTGGTATGGTTCCTTAAAATGCTTCTCTTAGTTTAAAAACAAGGTATAGGTACATAAATTATTTTTCCTCCAATTGGCAGCAAATATTAATTTTGCTGACTGATATCAGTCAGCAAAGTATTACTTTTCCTGCCTAGGCAGCAAATTGACTTCTTTGCTGCCTGTGATTATACATTTCCATAGCAACCAACCAAAATAAAGAGATTGTGTGAATTGTAATAATTTGCAAAAACAATATTATGAATAATCGGTGAAAAAATTATATGTTCAACTTGGCAGCAAAGTAGATTGACTGCCTTGGCTGGAATCCTTGCCTCGCTACGCTTGGCGATGAATTAAGCTTCGGCAGTCAATCTACTACTTTGCTGCCTAGTTAAACAAATAACTATTTCTAACAACCACCATGCAAAACACGCTTTTCTACACAAATCTTCATACGCAAAGCAGGCCTTTTTTTAATTCTTTTGATAACCGTTGTAAAAGTGATGCGAAAAGTACACGCCATGGCAGTTTTCCGTACAGAAATGTCAAACAAAGCTACTCAGGACCTGTCAACTTTTCTTGACAATTCAACCTAATAGTGAATTTTTTATTGGTATACAATTTTCAAATTCAAACCAACAGAATTTATTTCAATTTATTAATTATATCATAATATTATTATTGAGCATTATTTAAGCAATCATGAGCCAGGATCAAAATAATAATTGAACATTGTTCAAATTCCACAATTAATCATACATTCAACAGGTTTTTCTATTTATTTTCATATTGTAAGCTCTTTCTTCTCAAAAATAACTGTATAAATTACTGTATTTCTTCGTAGAAAAAATATTGTGTACAGATTGTACGCAAATCACTTCTCCCACTAGATTAGCGCTCGTTACGAAAAGTGAAGCTTTGCACACTATTTGTACAAACTACTATTGGAAATCTCCCATTTCGTTGTATGTTTTCGTCTCTTACGGTATATAATCTGACCATATACCACTCGAGGTATATGAATTTTGTATTGAGTTTATTCTCCGCAAAATTTCTGAGCTCCCCTGTCGGAATATTTCTAAAAGAATTTTTGCTCCGCGCAATTTTTACAGAAATATTACACAGCATTGTCAAGAAATATTCAAAAAATATTCACCTCTTAATTTAACAAGTGGATATATTCCAATAACCTTTCCAAGATCATCTGAGCTGACGATAATTTTATGATATTTCATAATTCACCATTTTTACTATCTACTGGGTAATGTATAGTGGAGATGATAGCGATACTAATCAGGAATGAGTACTGAAAATACGCTTTTATGGCAGTATCAACGTACGGAGCTTGATATCAAATGATGAAATAAACAATTCAAGAAACGAGAAAGCTACTGTGTTAGCGAAACGTGTCATAATTTTAAGCTCAAGATTATTGTAGATCTTAACGAATTAAATTGTTCCGTCCACGACTATTTGATAATTTCAACATATTAAATGTGCTTCTTCAAGTAAAATGATGTACATAATTCACCCGTGCATAAAAGGTGTGATTAATAGGTGTTTATAATGAAAAGTGTCAGACAAAAATTTCATAGTGATGAATATGGGACGCTAGCAACTAACTCTTGCTTAAATTATTTGAAATGTTTCAACAATATGTGGATAAATTGGAAATAGGGCTCTAGGAAATTATTGGTATTTTTGCAAGGTTGTCTCGTGGACTGATTGGTCTGCTTCACCGTTTTGATTGAGTCCAGACACATTTACTCATTCATATTTTCAATACTTTTGCTCTTATTTTCAGCAGTTTGGATAAAAATGAAAAATATTGATTGAAAAAATAAATTTCACATTATCTGAGTACTTTCATATTTCGGTTTAGGTACAAATAAAAAAGTTCTCTACTCACCCTCCAGTCTTCTATTTCGCTTAGTCTATTAGCAACAACACATCCTGCACTACCAGCACCAACGACAATAAAATCGTATTCCTCCACGTTAGCCTTATCAGTTCCAAAGGGATTATAAAAATCCGAAAACGAATAATCTAATCCGTACGAATTTTTTTGATCCAATGAATATCCGAATAAATTAGCTACCAACTGTAAAAATAAAAAAGTCGATGGTTGACAAGTTGTTAAATTACTATGCACCGAACATGGCTGACGGAGATCGGGAGGCATCCATCCCTGTACCATTGTTTAAAGTCTAAAAAAAAAGTTATTGCACCTAAGCTGACTAGAACAGAAGTGAACGGTTTGCGTTAAACGAAACTTATCTGTTACGGAGTTTTGTACAATTAAAAGTAACTAGGGGGAATTAGTAGCGATACATATATTTACAAGTCAATTCAATTTATTGTTAAAACAAAAACCCCAATTTCAATAGGCATAACCACATTTAATTTTGGATATTTAACTATTGATTAAAATAGGCCAGTACGATGACATTTTATTCAGTCATACATTTCCTTTCTCTCCTCCAGTACTTTCATTGTAATCCAGAGTTCATTCCCATTATATTTAGTATATTTTCAGCTTTCTATGAATTTAGATAAATCCACTGAACTTGGATTGGAATAGGTTCATTTTTTCCTGAGGATACAAAATTCTTTGAATTTGTGAATTTACAAACAAAAATCATAAGACAATAAAATCAAATCAAAAAAGACAATAAAAAAACCAAATGAGGTTAAAGAAAAAAACCTAGCAAGCAGAACAAAAAAGAAATATGGATATTACAAAACAGAAGGGGGAAACAGGAGAATCAATAACTGCCTATGAATATCTCTAATGGGAAAAGTTCGGGAAAAAAATGTAAAACTATTGCACTGGATATATATGTCGTTGAAAACAAAGAAAAGGTGGAGAATTATAAACAGAAGGAAAAGAAATTATGGAATGATGAATAGAGTATTATCAGGGTCTTCTCAACGACCCGCAAGAACTGAACAATGACGAAGCTGAAACAAACTGACATTTACAAAACATCAGATAAATGAGGATTGGATAGAATTATCAATAACTGAGGAGAGAACACTAGAAGAAAATCATATTCGGATTCAGAAATGACAGAAGTACACAGGATATTAACAACAGAACAAATAACTCAAAAAGCAATAGAAAAAAAGGAAAACTTTTATGGAATTTCTAGGCCTTGGTAAAGGTTTTGTTGAACAAACATTTTTAGTTGGACATCAATGAAACGAAAAGATTGAGATAGGCGTTATATTATATTGAAGTATAAGTGGATATTAAGGTCTTCAAAACATGAGCGATATTATGTGTCAAACAGTATAGAGCAGAAAAATGTTTTCAAAATTCATATGAAAATTACCAATATTATTTCCAGAGTAAATTTCACAATAATGCTCGTATTGGGTGAAACAGTTTTTGAAGAGCATACGAAAAAACTCGGATTTTCAATCTGGTAAATTTTCAAAAAACTTCACATTCAAACTTGTCGAAATAGAGCAAGTGTTTTAGAGACCAGTTATCCACGAATACTTTACGCTATTTTTTTATTGGTGCACTTTGAAATTATAAATACTGGTATCTATTACTACTATAAGGAAAATAAATTGGAATAACTGATAATGTAGAATGGTTGAATTCGTGATTACATTAGTTTACCTTGCGTTGTCATGGAAATGTTAAGTTAATAGTATCATATTAAATACCATTTCCTCCAATTTCAAAAATCGAAATATTAATATCTCAAAAAATATCAACTTTGTTTTGATCCTTCCCATTGTCATTTATGAAATTTAAATTGTTGAATATTGTTCAAATGAAGGTTTTGACTTTACAAAGTACCTACTCCAGTCAGATCAATATTATGAAAAATTATCATTTAGATTAGACCATTAGATGTTGCCATGCTAACTTAAAAACGTGCGTGTTTGAAAGCTCGATTTAAAAACGCTCAGGCGTGCCCTAAATAGGTGAAAGGGTTCACCAATGAAAAAAATGTTTGTGAAAATATCGCAGGTTCTTGCCTAACTAACCGATTAAATTTGGTAGTAAGCCACTTCGCACGGCTATGTTACCTTATTGATCTTGAGAAAAAATTCAGCGGAAATAAAAAAAAAAGGGAAAGCAATTTCAGGGCACCATTTTCTTTCCTAGGAAAAAATTGGAAAGAAAATCAAATTTGGAGGTTAGCTAACTATTAATCTGTTAGTTCACAAAAAAATATTAAAAAAAAGAGCTTGACGTTTCTGTGTAATGAATAAAAAACGTATATATTTACTGTCTTGCTCGAAATCACAATGATTTTCCAAGACATAAATTATGGGAGGTACTTACTGACAGAAAAATAAATCGTTAAATTATATGATTAACGCGGAAAATGAATAAGAAAAACGGAAACATAATTATAAAAAAAATAATGTCAGAATGATTCAATACAGTTAGAGAGTATGTGAATGGAGGTTTCTTCTTTCTCCACTACTTTTAGCTTTTCAGGCGTCTATTCAGCCGACAATGACCCGTTAGGATTATCGTTGAAACTCTTAGCGCAGTTTTACTTTGACTTATGCCCTAGATTTTTCCAATGGTCCGATATTCTCTTTTTTTGCTTCACCTATTTGTTACATTAGAGCTGATTGATTCCGCGCCTAACGGAGTCGTGATTTTACCAAATCGGTTTGTTTTCATATTTTTGCCAAATAAACAAGTTTTCGTGGAAAAGAAAAAATTATCGATAAAATTTGAAGCACTCGTGGTATTACCTTTGATAATAATATTTAAACAGTGAACCATACCATATCCAGTCGACGGTACTAGACGAAAATGAAATGTTTACGCAAGTTTTATATCTGTATTCCAGGCAGAAATTTACGTGGGTAAAGGATAGTCAGGCAGCACTGAAATTATCAACATGTCCACAAATCAGATCTGGACAGGTCTTGAACTGCCTACAGAAAACTAGTAGCCCTGGCTTAAGGCAGACACCTCAACAAAGGTAGGGATATCCCATCGGTTACCAGTCATGGGACTCGGAGAAAGCACGTGTGTACAATCGGCATATATAGGGAGAAACCTTTCTGTCGGTTGTGCATGGTAGAGAAGGAAACAGCCTTCCACATTATCTCCTATTGTGAAGTATTATCTCATTGGAGATAAAGACTCCTGAAACTAGAGCTTCCAAGGAAAGATGTTTCCAAGAAGTTCTAGTGAAAAAACTGTTAAGTCTAATAAGGGCCAATGGTCTCGTCACGGCACAACCAAGAGCACAAAAACTCAGGACTCTAAGCCTTTGACCACCATAAGTACCTTATCAATCAATCAAGTACTGAACTTTTGACCTAGGTGAGGTTTATCGAAAATCAATTGCAGAAGCGAAGAACAGGTTTGTATAACTAACATATTATGTTTAATCAAACGAAAAACTCGGCAATCGTAGCTTCGTTTCACTTTCACTCTCTCAAGGTACGTTTTCCTCCACATTTGCAGGTCATTAACGACTGCGACCAAAGTAGCAAAGCAAAAATTTTGTAAAGAGATGTTCTCCTCCGATTTGTCAACAAATCTTATTCCAAAGCAGTCGCTTGTAAATTAATAATTATTGTATTAACATATTCCTCAGCTACACCTTTAATAATAAAATGAATATTTCTAAACAAAGAGTGATTTCAATAACAAATGAGGATGATAAATTTCGGGATGATTAGATACCTGATCCACAAGCCGTTCTGATTATCTACCAACATTGTGCCTAGAAGTGAAAAAAAAAAATCCAAGAAATTAATACATTTTTGATCAAATAAGTGATACAGCATAACCTTTAAAACACTATTTTACCTGAAAAATCGTCACGGATCAGTCGCTTGTCTGCTCTCAGAGAGGTTTGGCGACCGGCGACTGAGCGACTAGAGACTAAATTTGGGTAGCAGCTACTTAGTAGCGAGTAGGAAAACATTTTTTTCGCGGCTACTAGCGACTGGCGAATGTGGAGGAGAACAAACTTTGGGAAATCGTGTCAACTCTGGTACGATACAATTATCCAATAAATCGTAACACTTTAGACTATTTAATAACAAGATTCTTGCACACTGGAATGTATTATAATCGATCCGCTTCCGAGGTAATTGATTGTAATTAATTGTATAATAATAATTGTACAATAATTGATATTAAATAGGTAAGTATGCGAATTGTAACTATTTATCAAGTCAACTGTATCATGTAAAAACTGCAAAAATACATTTCTAGCGTGGAATATACAATTTTATTCAATTAAGTAATTGCGTATTGAAAAAAGCATGGACGTATAAATAAAGATAGACCTAGCGCGCCAATACACACTACATGCAGACCTATGAAGCCAAATAAACGATGCTTTGTTATTGTTCTCTAGCAGTCGGAGTGGGAATTCACATACTGTGGACAGTGGCGTTTCATTGGGATGGATACATTCATGATTGTAGGAATATAAATACATCACATTCCAAGCTTTGAAATTGAATATGAACTTTTTTATTATAATAATAAATTAATGGAAGGGTAAGGGTAATGTTAATTTTATAACTGAAACAAGAAAAGCTACAGACAAAATTATACCACAAAAGTCTTAGATGTTTTATTTAGATCATTAGAGGTAACATACATGGAAAAAATAGTAGTTCGTAAAAAATAATACAGATAATACAAAAATTACTGATTTTCGAATAAAATTGCTTTTGTGAGATGTTGGCGAATAGTGTTTTCTCTGTATTTGTGGCAGCTTCATGGTGGATTCGAATTTTAAAATACTTTTTAAATATCAACTCCACCATTTGAATCCTATGATTTTCTATAGGGTCATCATCCTTAGAATCATCTTAAATGGAGTTAAGCAAATTGGCAATTATACCAGAAATTAAGAATAACTCCAAATTCTTAAAATTTCCAATAAAAATATTTTTTGTCTTGTCAGAAAATCTGAAATATTTTTCAGCAAATTCACACACTGTAATGACTAACTGTGACGCATTAGTTAACCAACTACATCTAAAACATAAGTTCCATGTACTTGAAACTGAATAATCAAACTCTTTAACAAGCTCTTCAATTGAGGTTCCAAATTCTGTATATTCCACGATAACACCATTTTCACTTTCTGAATTACCTGCTTCATGTTATTGAAAGTTTGAATAATTGAGATATAATAACAATTCATTTCAGAAAAATTTTCTCTGGATTACCTTTCCACTAAAAATCTTGGTTTGAAATGTGCACAACAAATATGAGCCAGTTTTGGCATATCTTCTTCCAGAATTTCAAGTACAGGATAGCCACTTTCTTCTCTCTTCCATATTTGTACGAAGCCTGTTATTTCACAATTTAAATATTTATTTATTATAATTTTCAATTCCATAAACACAACTTTGCATGTTCATGAACGCCACTGATACTCACCTATGAAATGAGAGGTTAGAATTCAAATAACCAAGTTTTAAACAAACTAAACATTGTCGCACCATTACTGTAGTGTTGAGTCACTATCTGTATTATGTTATCTATGGTCACTATCACAATATCCAAGCTTTTATAATAAATTAACTGGGTTAAATATAACAAACCACGCACCGAAAATTCAATAAACAAAGGCAGCCATCTTCTCACAAACACAAGAGGGAAACAAACAGTGTTGCTTAGTTTACATTTGTTTCTCCATATTACAGGCTAGGGACATCGTGTACATCACTTTAAAATTATAGTAGTAGCTAAATGCTGTACATTTTTACATTTAAAACAGATGAAAAGTCTCAAAATTGAAAGTCTTTTTGGATTTCAATAAAATTGAGTTGTTTGAATCAAACTATTTAAACTAAAACTTGGCCTGATATTACAAAAATTTAAAACGAAATGTGACAACAGCGATGTTTACTTTCATATTGGCTTCAAATAAATTCTAGCATGCTAAGTCCATCTTCATTTATACGTCCATGGAAAAAAAAGCTGCTCACATCATACAATCAATTTATGCAAGGTCAATCGTCCTTTCAATACACACAAAATCATTTAATTAATGGACTGAGCTGTCATACACGTGGTGGCGCATTAGAAACAGTTCACTTCAAATATTGTTGTCGGGGTAAGATTTTACGACAAACCCAGAGACACGTCGATTTTCTTTTCGAGTAGGACAACTTTTGATAGTTAACTTATGGTTCTACGATCATCTCTCCAAAAGAGGTGACTACCCCTTCGAGAATCTTTAATGGGATGGAGGGTCGATTGGCACATAATTTGAAAGGTATTTCGAATTTTTTAAAGACATGCTAACATTTTTGTTAAGTGTTGAAATTAATGACAAAAATCAGCTGGAAGTGTGAGTAAAAGGAATAAAGCGAAAGTTGCCGAACAAGTTTAATCGAAGTTAGCGTTCAAATTGTGGTCCGTTAACTTTATAACAGTTATAGGACTTTGTTCAATACTGTTCCGAACACTTTGTAGCATAACAGGAGTTATTTCACCACATGTCACATTTATCCGGTGGCGGAGATCTTTTAAAGAGTTCGGTTGTATTTTGAAAACAACACTTTTTAAATAACCCCATAAGAAAAAGTCTAGCGGTGATCGATCAGGCGATGTTGGGGGTCATTCAATAGAATCTCTCCTACCAATCCAATGTCGGGAAAATGTTGATCCAAAAATTACAAGAGCTGTATAGTTTGGTGAAGCGCCATCCTATCGAAAAAAAAAATCATTTTCTGGGATCTGATAATTGTTTTCCATTACCTCCACAATTTGAGGGTAGATGAGGTCTTCAAGAAAATTAAGATAAGATTCACCCGTTAAGTTATCGGGTAGGGAAAACGGACGAACAATATTATTTCCAGAAACCCCAGCCCACACATCCAATGTTTTCAATTTTTGTGGAGCCTGTGATGTTGTTCTCACAACAGGATCTGCATTACTCCAGCATCTGAAATCTGCAATTATGTTTGTTCACGTGACCATTAAGAGAGAACGTGAATTTGTCAGAAAAGCATATCGAATATAAAAAGCGAGGGCTGTCCACCTGTCTCACAAAATATCGTCTTCGTTGAGCTCTTGTACTAGATAAATCTCGTGCTTGTAGTGGAATCCAATGCAACATATCTCAAAGGTGCAACCTATGTAGCCTCGTCGGTAACAGGATGTTGTCTTTCATATTATCTGTCAGAAACATCTCCGGTCTCCATGAACTTGGACATTTAGGATCTCTCACATTCTTACCAGGATAACGTTCATTAAAAACTCTTGCAACTGTCAAGAATATCAAGAATGTCAGATTCTCTGCAGTGGTATAAGCCATGATAAGGTTCATTAACTTTGGACTAGAGAATGAAGAAATTTCTCTAAAATAGAACTGGGTACTGCTAGGTACTCGTGAAATTCTACTAAAAACCATTATCTTATCAGGTCAATAGCTGACAAACATCTTTTTTGCTATTTCAGTGATAAATGAGAATAGGTTTATAATTTAAAAGTTATGAGAGGTTCAATTTTATTTGTAGTAGGTATTTATAGACTTTCATGAATTTATATTTTTAACCTTTTTTTTCATTTGTCTTTTTTTTAAATAATAACATTTCATTGTAATGTTCTTACCTATTCTTCAACGGAGATTTCAATCTGGTTTTTCCATTAATATAAAGTGTTCAAATTGTGATCCGTTAACTTCATAACAGTAATAAGACTTTGTTTAAAACTGTTCCGAACACTTTGTAGCATAACAGGAGTTATTTCACCACATGTCACAGTTATCCGGTGGCGGAGATCTTTTAAAGAGTTCGGTTGTATTTTGTAAACAACACTTTTTGAATAACCCCATAAGAAAAAGTCCAGCGTTGATCGATCAGGCGATGTTGGGGGTCATTCAATAGAATCTGTCCTACCAATCCAATGTCGGGAAAATGTTGATCTGAAAATTACAAGAGCTGTATAGTTTGGTGAAGCGCCATCCTATCAAAAATAAAAATAATTATCTGGGATCTGATAATTGTTTTCCATTACCTCCTACGCCTCGTTAGTAACAGGATGTTGTCTTTCATATTATCTGTTAGAAACATCTCCGGTCTCCATGAACTTGGACATTTAGGATCTCTCACATTCTTACCGGGATAACGTTCATTAAAAACTCTTGCAGCTGTCCGTGCAGGCTCGTTGTTTCGAAAACAGTGTACAAGAATGTCAGATTCTCCGCAGTGGTATAAGCCATGATAAGGTTCATTTACTTTGGACTAGAGAATGAAGAAATTTCCTTAAAATAGAACTGGGTACTGCTAGGTACCCGTAAAATTCTACTAAAAACCATTATCTTATCAGGTCAATAGCTGACAAACATCTTTTTTGCTATTTCAGTGATAAATGAGAATAGGTTTATAATTTAAAAGTTATGAGAGGTTCAATTTTATTTGTAGTAGGTATTTATAGACTTTCATGAATTTATATTTCCAACCTTTTTTTCATTTGTCTTTTCTTTAAATAATAACATTTCATTGTAAGGTTCTTACCTATTCTCCAACGGAGATTTCAATCTGGTTTTTTCCATTAATTTAAACACAACAGAAAAATGCAAGCATGTCTTTGAAGAGAATCGAAATACCTTTCAAATTATGTGCCCCTCGACCCCATGCCGTTCAAGATTATCGCCCCTTTTAGGGGGATGACCGTACGGCGTGAAACCATGAATTAACTATTAAAATTTGTCCCCATCGAAAGCAAAACCGAGGTGTCTCAGAGTTTGCCGCAAAAACCTTTCGCGTCAACAATATTTGAGGTGAACTGTTTCTAATGCGCCACCCCGTTCAGAGTGTCACCAAAGTTAAAGTAACTCTTGGCTCAGCCATGAAATTTTTATTAATTAATAACTAATCAGTTTACGATTATGCCACTTTCGTGATTATAGAATCGTGGAAATGGCATATCTGAGAATGTCTAATTAACAGGACAGTACTTAATTCCTATTTTTGTACCTGACATAACGTCAAATTTAGTAAGTGGTTTGCTTTTAAAATAAATAAAATGTGGGACAAAATAATAGGTTGAAGTTCATGCAAGGGAATATAATAATTGTCAATAGAACAGTTACCCAATGAATGATAACGATTTAATTAGCAACGAAAGAGTTAGGGTTAGTTTAGATTTGTGGTGAGTGGATTTATTAGAGCTTCCACTGCAACTTGAGAGAGTTTATTAAAGATTACACCTATCTATATTTCACGAGAGGAATTCAGATGGGAAAAAATCCTTCGCGTGTATTTGGTGAATGGTATTAGAGGTTTGGGGGCTAGAGAAAGAAACCAAGCATCAGATGCCTGTGGAATTACATTTTGTCCAGAGCTTTTCTTAAAAGAGCCCTCAGATGCCTAAAACTCAATAAGATGTCAATTGCGGTCTCTAGTGTATTCCTTTGGGAAATATTATTTTTCTGGAGTTTGATCCATTCTCAAATAAATGGCGTAAATTTTCGCCTGAAATACTGCTGCGTACTGCATATGGTTTTGGGAAAGGGTGACATTTTTGTCAAATTTCTGCGATTTAAGCCTGTAGTTGTATGAGATCGCTATTAGTGAATAATGAAACCTACATTCCACATGGGCTACCGGACTTATTAGAGGGTGTCGATTACAGTTTTGGGCAAAATTTCTGAGGTCCTTTGCTTAGTAATGTGATTCCGTATAAAGCTGGTTTTTTGAGACTAGGCGCAATTTTATGCTGTACATTATTAAGCTTTTTGTCAGGAAAAATACGGAGAATAAATAGGACCAGAACGGTTTTTATGACTGCTAATGGCAATTTGATGTTTGCTCATTCATTTTAAAAACAGCACTCCGTATACTTATTATCGCATTTTCGGATTATTGTAGTGGTAGGTCCGTTGTTAAGTATGTTACCAAGCCATTTTGTTTTTCTATAAGTGGTCCACAAAAAAAGCTCCATTCATCGAGAATTCATTTAACAAACCACATTGTAAAGTTGGTACCTACCTAGGTACTTAATCTGTTTGTCGAGATTTATGTGATATCCTTAACTAGAAAATGGTTCCATTCCACTATCGAATGTTACTTTATTGCTCTGTTTAATATCGTGACTGTTGAAGTCATATATGAAATGTACCTACTAGTACGAGTTACAATTATGTTCGGTGTGCCTTTTTTGTTTATAACAAAAATGAGCTGAATGAAGAGAAAGTCATACAGGGTGTTTTATTAAAAATATTTCCGGTGCCCATTAAAAAGTACCACTCTGGAGTGAATGATTTGATGAACTGTAAAGTGGAGGATATACAGGGAGCGGCATTAGTGCAAGGTGGATCAATTACACTTTGGCAGGTTTATCTGAAGCCGTGAAAGGAATGAAATCGAAAACATACGTGAGAGATACGAAACTTCATTTGGATTGAAGTCAAGCCATACATAGGACCATATTTTGCAAATTTCAAATATACTTGGCTACCCATATTGGCAGGATGAACCCAACTTACTTTCAGAAAACCTTGTATATTTTTATTTCCCTTGATTTTTCTGTTTCCGTGATATAAGGTATTCCAATGTTATACGTGGTAATTTAAAATATATATACGATTTTTTAAATAGAACAGCAAGGAAACTTTTGAATAACCTCATAAGAAAAAGTCCAGCGGTGATCGATCAGGCGATGTTGGGGGTCATTCAATATAATCTCTCCTACCAATCCAATGTCGGGAAAATGTTGATCTAAAAATTACAAGAGCTGTATAGTTTGGTGAAGCGCCATCCTATCGAAAAAAAATCATTTTCTGGGATCTGATAATTGTTTTCCATTATCTCCACAATTTGTGGGTAGATGAGGTCTTCAAGAAAATTAAGATAAGATTCACCCGTTAAGTTATCGGGTAGGGAAAATGGACAAACAATATTATTTCCAGAAACCCCAGCCCACACATCCAATGTTTTCAATTTTTGTGGAGCCTGTGATGTTGTTCTCTAATAATTGCAGGATCTGCATTACTTCAGCATCTGAAATCTGCAATTATGTTTGTTCACGTGACCATTAAGAAAGAACGCGAATTTGTCAGAAAAGCATATCGAAAATAAAAAGCGAGGGACTGTCCACCTGTCTCACAAAATATCGTCTTCGTTGAGCTCTTGTACGAGATAAATCTTAAAAGGATAGAATTTATGCTGTTTCAAGACCCTATGAATGCTTCTACGTGGAATTCCTGAAGCTGCTGCTATTTGTCTCGTGCTTGTAGTGGAATCCAATGCAACATATCCCAAAGGTGCAACCTATGTAGCCTCGTTAGTAACAGGATGTTGTCTTTCATATTATCTGTCAGAAACATTTCCGGTCTCCATGAACTTGGACATTTAGGATCTCTCACATTCTTACCAGGATAACGTTCATTGAAAACTCTTGCAGCTGTCAAGAATATCAAGAATGTCAGATTCTCTGCAGTGGTATAAGCCATGATAAGGTTCATTTACTTTGGACTAGAGAATGAAGAAATTTCTCTAAAATAGATCTGGGTACTGCTAGGTACCCGTAAAATTCTACTAAAAACCATTATCTTATCAGGTCAATAGCTGACAAACATCTTTTTTGCTATTTCAGTGATAAATGAGGATAGGTTTATAATTTAAAAGTTATGAGAGGTTCAATTCTATTTGTAGTAGGTATTGAGATTTTCATGAATTTATATTTCTAACCTATTTTTTCATTTGTCTTTTTTTTTAAATAATAACATTTCATTGTAGTGTTATTACCTATTCTTCAACGGAGATTTCAATCTGGTTTTTCCATTAATTTAAACACAACAGAAAAATGCAAGCATGTCTTTGAAGAGAATCGAAATACCTTTCAAATTATGTGCCCCTCGACCCCATGCCGTTCAAGATTATCGCCCCTTTTAGGGGGATGACCGTACGGCGTGAACCAATGAATTAACTATCAAAATTTGTCCCCATCGAAAGCAAAACCGAGGTGTCTCAGGGTTTGCCGCAAAAACCTTTCGCGTCAACAGTATTTGAGGTGAACTGTTTCTAATGCGCCACCCCGTTTAGAGTGTCACCTAAGTAAAAGTAACTCTTGGCTCAGCCATGAAATTTTTATTAATTAATAACTATTCAGCTTACGATTATGTCACTTTCGTGATTATAGAATCGTGAAAATGGCATATTTGAGAATGTCTAATTAACAGGACAGTACTTAATTCCTATTTTCGAACCTGACATAACGTCAAATTTTGTAAGTGGTTTGCTTTTAAAATAAATAAAATGTTGAAGTAGGTTGAAGTTCATGCAAGGGAATATAATAATCGTCAATAGAACAGTTACCCAATGAATGATAACGATTTCAGTAGCAACGAAAGAGTTAGGGTTAGGTTAGATATGTGGTGAGTGGATTTATTAGAGCTTCCACTGCAACTTGAGAGAGTTTATTGAGGATTACACCTATTTATATTTCACGAAAGAAATTCAGATAGGAAAAATCCTTCGCGTTTATTCGTTGAATGGTATTAGAGGTTTGGGTGCTAGAGTAAGAAACCAAGCATCAGATGTGCCGAGGCAGTCAATCTACTTTGCTGCCGAGTTTAACATATAATTTTTTCTCCGATTGTTCATAATGAGGATATTGTATTTGAAAATTATTACAATTCCCATTCTCTTTATTTTGGTTGATTGCTATGGAAATGTATAATCACAAACAGCAAAGTAACCACTTTACTGCCTATGCAGGAAAAGTAATACTTTGCTGATTGATATCAGTCAGAAAAATTAATATTTGTTGCCAATCGAAGAAAATAATAATTTGTTTAACTAGGCAGCAAAGTAGTAGATTGACTGCCAAGTTGAACATATAATTTTTTTGTTTGTTGTTGTTCATGAGGATATTGTATTTACAAATTATTACAATTCCCAGAATCTCTTTATTTCAGTTGGTTGCTATGGAAATGTATAATCACAGGCAGCAAAGTAATCACTTTCGTGCCTAGGCAGCAAAGAGACCACTTTGCTGCCTAGGCAGGAAAAGTAATACTTTGCTGATTGATATCAGTCAGCAAAATTAATATTTGCTGCCAATTGGAGGAAAAAGTATTTTCCGAAAACTGATAATGCGTAATGATATTATTCCACTATCATCTTTGACAAGTATTTATTTGATTAATTTTTTTGAAGTTCGAATTTAAACGTTATTTCTTTTTGTTCTCAAACCATTTGTTTTGTTTTATTGCCACTTCTGCACTTGATAAACGATTTTTACGGGCTCGATAACAGCGCATCTCTACTCCAGTCCAGAATTATGCTCTCATAGCTTCTGGAAAAATCTCAACAAGTTGTAGTCACTCAAAGATTTTTCTGGGCGACTACAACCTCTTGAGATCAAATGCGCAAATACGCCGAAACCGGTTCACAAGAGATGTCACTCCAGATCACATATCAGAATAGTTGGTTATATCTTGCAAATATACCAGCTCAGTTCAACTTCAACTAGGAGTGTAATTCAATATATTTTGTGACACATAGCCATGGAGTGAATGTTGAATTAGGTACTTCCCAGTTAACAATCTGCTCTTTGGAATGTAATTTTCAAATTTGTAAGGCGTTATAGTAGTATTTGACATCTATTGATAACAAACTTCACTTAAATATAACAATAATTGTTATAGAAAACATGTGTTCAAGTGAATATTGTTAATTTGAAAACTCATACAATCTACGAGATACATTATAGTTGAAGGAATTTCACATTGTTTCCAAACTGTAGCGAATATTTTTGCAATTCAGGCCGAGAAAAACTTTTTCCTCCTACCCCTATAGAAAGTACACACTTTCCTTCATCGAATCAGGGAGGAAGGTATTTTTCCTCCCTCTCATTTCAAGTAAGTTGTAAACGATAAAACTTGTGAATTCATTATATTCATATTGTTTCCATAATTTCTAGAACATCCTGTATATCCTGTTTTTTGGTAAAAATCAAACATTAATGGTACTTCAACGTAGTTCTTCAATACAAATTTCAACTTAAGGAATCTTAGATAGGTATACGTTTTTTGAGTTCAGAATAAGAAAAGCATAGTATGCTGTGGCTCACTGACAGTAAACACGGCGATTGACTTTTGAGGTGCAAAGTCGCTACATTCATTAAACTTAGTTGAATTTTTTAAAAATGGAGAGCGATTCAAGTGATTTTGAATTTCCAAATACACCACCTAATATTAAGGCACAAGCTAACATAGCGTCATTAACCTTACTAACTACAAAAATCTAAAGATAGGTATGAAAAACAATATACACAATATAAGCAATGGGCTGAATTATATTCGTTACCTATTTGTGTCGTGAATAAATTTTCAAAAAAAAAGTGGGTAGGAGGAAAAATCATATGTATCACATGGGAGTAAAGTGCCTTTTCCTCCCTTGGATGTTTACTGCCCTCTGCTTCGCGTCGTGCAGTAAACTACATCCTGCGGGAGGAAAAGTGGCACTTTCCTCCCTAGTAATATAAATAGCTATTATTTCTGAAGGTTATAGATCTCATTCGTCTACCTGCTAAACTTTTCTAATAATTCTTCTCGGTTATATTTAAATATCAGATTCTTTTGAAATAACGTGGTGTATCTCTCTTGATATCAACATTTTTTTTGGCTAGTTGGTTTAAATGGCAATATTCTGAAGTGCGAAGATTGTACTGTACTTTTATGTACAATTATTCAAGGACCACCCTGTATTATGTCTAATAAAATTGTTGAACTGAAGAAGGAAGGTCTTGGCTCTTAGATTTTTTATGGAATGTCTGTGTTATATAATAATTCGTACGATCAAAGTCTTGAAGGAATAAATTGTTTTATTTGTGTTCATAAACTATTCCCTTATACATAGGTATTGCTGTTCGCGCTAATATTATTGTAGCAGTTTTTCATTATTACTTTTCTCTCAGTATAGAACAATCGAATAAGTAGTTTTAGATTGGTTGATCCTTTAAGTCCTTATCATGGGAAATAAAAAATATTTCACAGATGGATAGCATAGAACTGACGTGAGACATTGTATGGCAATATTGGACAGTGTATCCAAAAATTTTATCAAAATACAGAATTATTAGGCAATTTTCAGCCTGGAGTAATTATCACTTGGTTTTAACCAAATCATTTCTGCGGTGACGGCTTCAACCAAAGTAGGGGAAATTGTTACGTCTCAGATCAGCTGATTTGCTTTTGGTTTTTAATAACCAATTATAACCCAACTTTGGACTTGTGTTATCCTTTCGGTTACAGCTTCTCAGGTTATTCTCGAATAACAGATACTGTTGTTTGTATTCTCTTGAAACCACTGGAGAGCCTACAAGGTTGTTTTATGCATTTCAATGTATAGAGTTCATTCATGGTGCCAACTTAAAACTAGTGTACAAGTTTTTTTCCTATAAAAATCGTGAGTACTGCCTCATGGCACCGAATAAAGCTGTGTCCTTATCATGCAACTATATATATATATATTGTTATGGTATGAATATAACCAAAAATAAATTACTTATTCAAAAATAGTCATAAAACAATACAACCATAAATAAATACAATTTTATTATTACTCATTTCATTGTTCCATAAACTTTATTAATACACCCTGTAGAATATAATTTCATTGAAGTCTCTTAATAACATTAAAACAAAATAATGTCAAACAATCTAAAAAATTATGTCAACCAATCAAAAGATGTGACTGTCAAATGGATTGAAAATTATAAACTCTAATGTCATTTATTATTAATTATTGATTTTAAAATTACTCTGTTATTAATATTTCCAATTTCCTGTACATATTTTAACATAATAAGTTTAATTTAAGTAAAACTAGTTCAATGTGTCAAAATTTGATATCCAATAGAAATTTGTTAATTTAACAAAAGAAAATAAATGATCAGGATTGGATGATGGTAACGAAGAGGAAACTAAGGGGTTGTTAATATTAAAAATGCCGAATGGTGAGAAGTTTTAAAATAAAGATAAAAATTTGAAATGCAAAATTAAATTGCAAAATAGTTAAAATTTAGTGCTTGAGTCATTAGGAAGGACTGTGGAATAATTGGTCCATATTTCCAGTGATTCTACAACAAATATTACCAGAATTGGTAAGCCAAATTAACATAAATTTACGTAACTTACCTGAACGAGAGAAGCAGATGTGGTATATTTATGAATATTTTCTAAATAACAGTACGTGTGTAATATTTTGATACCATTCGATACAAAATTTGGTCCACCACCGTTAATTTTCCTGGAATGCAGATAGGATAGAGCGATATTTGAAAGAGTGCGACAACAAGGTTGGAATAAGGTTATGTTATAAGTGTTTTAAAGGTTATTTGCGTAAATAAGTACCATTGATTAAATAAGATAGATTTTAGGTTGTTCAAATTAGCATAATTATTTATTTACCTTATGAAGGGTGACGTCATTCTTAGATATTTATAGAAATTTCGTTCATGTTTAATTTTCGTTCTTTTACTTAATACCATTTTCGCCATTTTTATATAATTTCACAAAACTTACATTATTGCCACATTGCAGAAGAAACGAGATTTCTCTTCACACTGTTGCCATTTGTAAAATTTTTCAAATATTAATAACAGACGTATTTTTATATCTTTATTTTGTTACATCAATTACAAGAAATAAAAGTTTAGACGTTTATCAATTCAAAATTAAATAAAAACAAGTTTCATTTCAAGAGACAACTCTTTTGGTGATGGTGGTTGCCTATTTTGAACTCTCCTTTATTTAAGAGATTTCATGAAAACCGACTGAGCTAAATATTTTAATTGTTAGTTGGAGCAAAATTAAATAATCATAATACATACATAAACAACATAATACACATACAACTCATACACTATAATAAATTCACATTTCATTTAATAAACTTAATCAATTGGCGCTCAACACAACTCATTAAATTTACACTATAATAATAAATAAATCACACATAAATAATAAAGTAAAAACAAATAATTCATAACAATTGTCGTACCCAACGTGGGGCATAACAAAAGTAGGCATAACAAAAGTAGGCATAACAAAAGTAGGCATAACAAAAGTGGGCATAACAAAAGTAGGCATAACAAAATTTGGCATAAAAGAAGTGACAGTAAAAACAAATTAAAACAAGAAAAATGGAAGAAAGAATGACACTCAGAGATGGTAAAAAAATAAGAGCAGAGGTAGATTCAGTTGGAAAAGAACAGGAAGAAGAAAGGAGACATGGAAAGGGTGATTTTCAAGTACAATACATGGAACAAGGACAAAACACTAAAATAGAGGAACAAATAGAAAGTCAAGTAGCTGAAAAATCAAAGGAAAAGAAAGAGGAGATGGATGTAATGAGTATGTTCCAGATTATGATAAACAAAATGGATGAATCTAAAAAAGAAATGAATACAAAATTGGACAAAAATAAAGAAGAAATAAAACGAGAAATGAAAACAAATAGTCAAAGAATGGAAGAGAAAATAGAAGATATGAGAAAACAATTAGAAGAATCAAGAAGATACACAGAAGAAAGGATACAAGAAACAAAACAAGAAATTCGAGATGAAATGTTAGGAAGATTAATGGAAGTGGAAGAAATACAATCCAGAGAAATGGAAAATATAAAGAAAAACGAAAATGAATTAAAAATGGAAATAGGTGGGAATAGTAAGAAAATAGAAATAAATACCGAAAATATAAAGAAATTAGATAGAGAAATAATGAAAACAAATAAAACCTTACAAGATATGGAGGAAGAGATGAACAAGGAAATCAAAATGAATTTCAAGATAGCAGAAGAAGAGAACTATAAAACAAAAAGGGAATTTAAAATGGAAATAAAGAACATACAAGGAAAGGTAGAGCAAATCGAGAAAAAAGGGTTGAATATGGAATATGTTGGAGGAGTAAAAACAATCTATGGAACAACTAGTCAAAAATTTGACGGAAATATCAAGAAACTGCATCCAAAAATATTCATAAGAATTTTGAAAAATCGAGTAAGAGGAATAAATAATATTGAAGACATGAAGGAAATAATAAGAGATCATTTAGAAAATCATGCGTTAATATGGTTTGCTGCCAGGGAAAAAGATATGTCACAATTTCAAGAATTTGAAACGGCATTTTTACAATATTTCTGGGGAGAAAATGCTCAATCAACCATCAGGGAAAATTTATATTTTGGAAAGTTCCATGAAAATAGGAGCCATAGTTTAAACAATTATGCAATCCAACTACATGCGATGACACAATATTTGGAACCACCAATTCCTGAGGAGGAAATTGTTATGTTCATAGCAAGGCATTTCAAGGCAGAATTGGCTGAAACCATTGCCATACAAAATATAAGAAAATTGGATCAATTATCTATGTATTTACAAAGAGTAGAAAGAAATTTAATAAGACAAGAAAATTCACAACAAAATAGACGAACAAATTATATAAACAATGAGAATAATCAGAGAAACAACAATCAAAATAACAATTGGACAAATAATAGATTTAATAATAATGCACAAAATAATAATAACAATAATTACAATAGCAATAATTACAATAACAGAAACTACAATACTAATAATAGAAACAATAATGATTCATACAGACAAAATAATTACAATGACAGGAACAATAGACAATATAGAGAACCAGAGAGAAGAAAATCTGAAGCAAACATACAAAGAGGAAATGGAGATCAAGAAACAAGAAAAGTAAATTATCAAAGAATTAATCAAGACAGAAGAAGCAGATCAGAAAACAGAGAGGATGATATAACAAATTTAAACGAGACATCAAGATTACAAACAGCACAAATACATAGGGAAAATACGAGACAGACAACTGAACAAATAAATGACAATGAAAATTTTTAAATATGCACACATCAAATAAACAAAATCTATATATCTGTAAATATGAAAATCCAAATGAATTTATAAAAATAAATGAAAATATAGACACAGATGAGAATAATAGTTTAATTATTATAAATGGGTTAATTAACAATTTAGAAGCTAAATTACTAATTGATACTGGATCGGAAGCATCAATAATTAATCAAAATTTTGTTGAAAAATTAAATATTCCTACAAATAAAATTATTAAAATCCCAAAAATAAATTTAATAGGTGCTAACTCAAAGAAAATATGTGAAATTAATAGATTAATAAATATAAGCGCAAATATTAAGGGAAAAGAATTTAATTTACAAGTATTAATTGCTCCAAATATTGAAACTGAACTAATAATAGGATATGATGAGCTAGAAAAACATAACGCCATAATAGATATTGAAGAAAGAAAATTAAAATTGGATGGAACATGGATTAACTTTGAAATAATAGCTTTGAAAAAGAAAGGTAAAGTAGTAAGTAATATGTACAAGGAAGAAATGAACAAAAATTATGATGATGAAAAAGAAGGGGAAGATGGAATTATAATGGATTGTCCAGAGGACAGAAAAGAAGTAATAAAAATGTTGATGAATAAATATGATAATTTATTTTCAAAGGAAAATAGAATTGCGAAAGATTATGTACATAAAATAGAAGTGAATGAAGATATTAAGAATTTCAAAGCTAAAACCTATCCTATTCCATACAAGTATAAAGATCAAGTGAGAAGAAGCATAAAAGAATTATTGGAAAATAAAATAATAGAAAGAAGCAACTCACAATACATTAATCCTATTGTTGTGGTAGTAAAAAAGAATGGAGAATTAAGACTTTGCTTAGATGCAAGAAATATAAATAAATTTTCAAAACCTCAATATGAAGCACCTATGTCAGTTGAATCTATTTTGGGACGTATAACAAGAACATCTATATTTTCAAGACTAGACTTGAAACATAGTTTTTGGCTAATTCCTTTACATGAGGATAGTCGGGATTTTACAGCTTTTTCCATAGACGGAGAAATCTATAGATTTTGTGTTGTGCCATTTGGTGTACAAAGTGCATGTAGTTCATTAGTAAGGGCACTAAATAAAATATTAAATAAACATGAATCATTTGTTCTTCATTATGTGGATGATATTTTGATTTTTTCCAAAAATATAGAAGAACATCAATTTCATCTTGAAACCATTTTGAAAGATCTTGATTCTGCAGGCCTTAAATTAAATAAAGAAAAATGTGAATTTTACAAAAATGAGATAATATATTTGGGATACAAAATAAACCAAAATGTTATACAATTAGATCCTCAAAGAATACAGATAATTCAAGAATATGCTAGACCTAAAAATTTAAAGACTTTAAGAGGTTTCTTAGGAATGTTAAATTATTATAAGAGAATGATTCCTGATTTAAGCAATAAAGAAATACCATTAATAGAGCTGCTGAAGAAAAATGTAAAATGGCAATGGACGGAACAAAGAGAAAATGCTTTTCAAGAAATTAAGGAACAATTTGCAGAAAACCTAAAGATTTATCATCCCAGGTATGATATTCCATTTGTATTAAGAACTGATGCATCTATCAATAGACTGGCTGGAGTATTGATACAAGAACAGGAAGAAGGGGAAGTTCCTATTTGTTTTGTTTCTAGAACAACAAAGAAAAGTGAAAGAAACTATAGTGTGAGTGAACTTGAACTTGCAAGCATCATATTTGCCATAAAGAAATTAAGATTCTATTTAATTGGGAATCATTTTGCCATAGAAACTGATAATCAAGCGTTAACATCTATCTTGAATAATAAATTTGGTAATAATAGAATCCATCGTTGGGCATTGTTACTACAGGAATATGATTTCACAATTAAATATATTCCTGGAAAGTTAAATGTGGTACCAGATGCCATTACCAGAATGGAAGAAAAATCAAGAGATAATGGAAGACAAATTAAAATAGGTGTGAATATTTTAAAAGAAATAGAAGGATTATTTTCGACAAAAAGAATTTTAGAAGACCAAACAAAATTGACCCAAAAGGAAAAATCAAGGGCATTATGTGAAAATCATTTATTTTACAAAATTGTGAACGACATAGAATTATATTTAATTACAAAGGAATTGGCAGAAGAGATTTTAAGGGAATTGCATATAAAATATGGACATATTGGAAGTAGGAAAACATGGCTAACTTTTCGAGAAAACTATATAGCAAAAGGAGATTTATCCATTATAAAAAATATAATAAAGAGTTGTAAAATTTGCCAAATGACAAAAGAAAAGAATATACAGAATCAAAATAAACCAAAATATATAAAAGTAACAAAACCTTTGGAAATATTAGCAATTGATTTCATGTCAAATTTAATTCCAAGTGAAATTAATGGAAATGTACATATTTTAATAGTATTAGATAATTTTACAAAATATATAAAATTATACCCAACAAAAAGAACAAACACAAAGGTTGTGCAACAATGTTTAACAAATTATTTCTTAGAGATTGGTATACCAGAGAACTGTATAATGGATAATGCAACTTACTTTAATAATAAAAGAATCCAAACTTGGTTAAGAAAATCTAATATTAATCCCATATATACCAGTGTAAGGCATCCTTGTTCAAATCCATCAGAGAGATACATACGAGAAGTGATAAAATATCTTAGAATCTTAACACATAATCATCATGAACAATGGGAACAACAGCTTCCAAGCATTGAAGAATATTTAAATGGAATACCAAATACAGTTACTGAAATTTCTCCTATTGTTTTAATGAAACAAATTTTGCCAAATAGACCATGGATACCTAAAAACACAGAAAAATATGATGAATTAGTGGAAAAGGTAAATTTGAAGCTGAAAAGAGCTGGAGAAAAATTTGTAAAAAGAAAATCAAAAGAAATAAAAAGAAGAGTAACATTTAAGAAAGGAGATCTAGTAATTTTAAAAGCGTTAATGGTACCAAATAGAAGAGACAATAAATGTGCTAAGCTACAATTGCCATTTGAAGGTCCTTATGTAATTAGTAATGAGGAAGGAATCAACAGCTACATTTTGAAAGACCCCATTAGTGATAGAATAAGAGGAATCTTCCACATTAATCAATTATATCGATTTTCTACATAAAACCAAAAGAACATGACTGATAAAGTTATTAACATTTCATCACTACTCGATAAATGTTATTGGAATGAAATACTAGGTATAATAGAGAATAAATTATAAAGAAGAATTAAAATTTGGTTTTCTCATTTCTTTTATAAATAAAATAAACCTAGAAAACAAATTTTGGGAATGTTGTTATGGTATGAATATAACCAAAAATAAATTACTTATTCAAAAATAGTCATAAAACAATACAACCATAAATAAATACAATTTTATTATTACTCATTTCATTGTTCCATAAACTTTATTAATACACCCTGTAGAATATAATTTCATTGAAGTCTCTTAATAACATTAAAACAAAATAATGTCAAACAATCTAAAAAATTATGTCAACCAATCAAAAGATGTGACTGTCAAATGGATTGAAAATTATAAACTCTAATGTCATTTATTATTAATTATTGATTTTAAAATTACTCTGTTATTAATATTTCCAATTTCCTGTACATATTTTAACATAATAAGTTTAATTTAAGTAAAACTAGTTCAATGTGTCAAAATTTGATATCCAATAGAAATTTGTTAATTTAACAAAAGAAAATAAATGATCAGGATTGGATGATGGTAACGAAGAGGAAACTAAGGGGTTGTTAATATTAAAAATGCCGAATGGTGAGAAGTTTTAAAATAAAGATAAAAATTTGAAATGCAAAATTAAATTGCAAAATAGTTAAAATTTAGTGCTTGAGTCATTAGGAAGGACTGTGGAATAATTGGTCCATATTTCCAGTGATTCTACAACAAATATTACCAGAATTGGTAAGCCAAATTAACATAAATTTACGTAACTTACCTGAACGAGAGAAGCAGATGTGGTATATTTATGAATATTTTCTAAATAACAGTACGTGTGTAATATTTTGATACCATTCGATACAAAATTTGGTCCACCACCGTTAATTTTCCTGGAATGCAGATAGGATAGAGCGATATTTGAAAGAGTGCGACAACAAGGTTGGAATAAGGTTATGTTATAAGTGTTTTAAAGGTTATTTGCGTAAATAAGTACCATTGATTAAATAAGATAGATTTTAGGTTGTTCAAATTAGCATAATTATTTATTTACCTTATGAAGGGTGACGTCATTCTTAGATATTTATAGAAATTTCGTTCATGTTTAATTTTCGTTCTTTTACTTAATACCATTTTCGCCATTTTTATATAATTTCACAAAACTTACATTATTGCCACATTGCAGAAGAAACGAGATTTCTCTTCACACTGTTGCCATTTGTAAAATTTTTCAAATATTAATAACAGACGTATTTTTATATCTTTATTTTGTTACATCAATTACAAGAAATAAAAGTTTAGACGTTTATCAATTCAAAATTAAATAAAAACAAGTTTCATTTCAAGAGACAACTCTTTTGGTGATGGTGGTTGCCTATTTTGAACTCTCCTTTATTTAAGAGATTTCATGAAAACCGACTGAGCTAAATATTTTAATTGTTAGTTGGAGCAAAATTAAATAATCATAATACATACATAAACAACATAATACACATACAACTCATACACTATAATAAATTCACATTTCATTTAATAAACTTAATCAATTGGCGCTCAACACAACTCATTAAATTTACACTATAATAATAAATAAATCACACATAAATAATAAAGTAAAAACAAATAATTCATAACAATATATATATATATATATATATATATATAGTAGGTGAAAAATGAATCCACTCACTGCAACCCATCATGTTTAGATCATCCCCAAAGAAAATCTCTTCGATTTTCGATAAAAACGAGAGATTCCGCTTCATTCTTTGTACTTGAACGAAAAAAAAACAACAACATGCCACACAGGATAATTTTGGAGTATTCAGTCATTTTATTCCTCTTGTAAATAAATTGTATTTTGTTTCGTAAATATCAACAGATTTTTGGGGCAATTATTTAAAGTATTTCAAATAATTTTCTTAAAGATGGTGAGAGGAATCTATCATGTTTATAATTATATGTAGTTACCTCCTACTTATTACGTTTAAAAAAAATCATCATATTTTTCCTAAAAACTGAGAATGTTTAATAGTCCACTACGCCAAATGATAGGTGAATATCTTTGACAAAAATCCTAGTAGAAAACTGGTGATGTCATCATATAGACGACATTGCGTAGTATCATTTTGATATGCAAATGATGCCTTAGTAGTTGTTGACTGGTTCACCAAGTTTACCTTAATTCATACTATGCCTTAAGATACCGCTCCAGCCATTTGTAAATTTTTAGAAATTAATGTCTTTTTAATTTTTGGAGTACCTCAAATTATAGCTACTGATAATGGTAAACAATTCACCAGTCAGTTGCTTAAAAACTAAATGACTAAATATGAAGTTCAAAATATTTGGTATACTTCAAATCTTACACCACAAGCTAATCATACAGAACGTGTCAATAAATCTATCGTTACTGCCTTACGCTCATATTGTTATGAAGATCATAGATCTTGGGATTTAGAAATTCATAAAATAGCTCAGGCAATTCGTCTTTCTAAGCACGAAGTTACTGATTTTACGCCTTCATTTTCAGTATTTGCTCGTAACGTACCTGTTGTAGGTTCTTTCTATGGAGAAATTGTAGAAAATCCTATTAATAAACCTCAAATATCTGACAAGATTCATAGATTACAGGATACACAAACCATGCCTTCCATATTTGAATCTGTTAGGAAGCGCCTTCATAAAGCATATTTATGTGAAAACAAGTGCTCGTTACAATTTACGTAAAAGGAACATCCAATTCCATCCAGGAGATCATGTTTGGAAAAAAACATATCCTAAATCTGATAAAGCTCAATATATTTCTGCTAAATTCATGCCTAAATACATACATTGTGTAGTAAATAAAGTTATCTCTCCCTTGATTTATGAACTGAAAGATTTGAATGGTAAAAATATGGGTCGTTGGCATATTAAAGACCTAAAGGAAAATATCTTATCTTCTGCTGACTTAAGTGACCACCAGGTGGAAAATTCATCCGAATCCGACTCTGAAATATCTTCTGATTAATTATCTGCTAAGTCGTTTTATCTATTACCTATAAGTTTGGAATTCTTTCCTACTAATATCTACTAATATAATGTGTTCCTTATTTGTCTCTATTTTGATTTGCTATATATATTCAATAAGGGATTAATTAGAGGTAACTATAGGTTATCTGAGATCCTGCTTAGAAATTTGAGAAAATCTGAATAATTCATACTTTCCAGATGATTATTCAAATTTGAAAACTATGCTCAAAGGGAATATCGTGAACCTATGAATGTTGGTGTTCCTAATTATAGTTTTATGTAATGAACTTTTTGGGAGAGCTTTTCCTGAGAATATATTTTACTTTTAGCTTTGTCCTATATGACAAAAGTTGAGAGTACCGATTTTTTTTAGTTATCTGAAGAGGATCAGATCTACTAAAAATTATTTCAATCTTTATAGCATTACAAGGCAGAGGAGCATACATAATTATTACTTGTTTTACCTAATTTTACTTTCCTAATATAACTTATCTATCTCAATTTATTTGTAACTTGAGATAGATAAGTTCAAGAATTATTACCACACCTTTGAGTATGACATGCTTTTGTAACAACATGTTAGTGTCATTCCCTAAATTATTTCCTTCCCTTTCTTGAACAATTCTTCATAATTTTTTCCCTCTCTACAACAATTCTCTGGTGAAGTTATTTTATTTTAATATTTCTTTAGCTAATTTCATGAGCTCTAAAAAAAAAACAAAAGAAAATGTACTTGTTCTTAAAGATAGAAAAATTAACTTTACAGAGAGTTGATGATGTAATCATTGTAATATTGATTTTAATTTATTATGAATTATTTTAGCGGTTGGCTTCATAGATTTTGTTTTACAAAAATAACTGAAACTGGAGCAAGTATCTTAAAATTGATACATACCTTTAGTCAAGAAAACATATTCGTATTCTGTGTAAATATAATTTATTAAATAGCAGAGCGCTTTCGGCTATTAAGCCATCTTCAGTGCTTACCTGTAAGTAAGTAAAAAGAATTTTTGGAAAATATAAAAGAAGTGGATAAAAAAAATTATTACTTACTCGTCAGGTAATACAAGAAACTTGGACAACACATTGACGTCATGAATTAAAATTACATTGAAATTAAAATTAAAATTAAAATGATCCCCTGTTTAGGGTTTGTTGAATCTAAATTTTGAACATTATTGGAAATTTTCTTGAAATTATTTTAAAAAATGAACTCCGAACACGTGTTCATCTAACGGATGTTGAAGTGACACTAACTCAATTTCAAAAAATCAAAATATGACAAATGACAGTGAACATAGAACTCAATTAATCCAACAAACGTTCAAAAAGAAACTGTAGAAATCCTTTACAAATGTCCCAAAACAGACATGTAAACTTCTTAAATGACCTTAAAGAAAATTTGATATTCAAGTCTAATGGGAACCTATCAAATTATAAAATAAAGTAATGAAAAAGATTGAGGGTCTAATGAGAACCCATTACTGAATCTAATTCAAAATAAAAATTCACATATATGTCAAGGGACATCCAAAAGTGAACAAATCAATTTAAACAATAAAAACACAATTAAATATACATTGTAGTCTATTTGTAACCAATAACAAATAACAAATCTAATTAAGGAAAATTAATTTGATTGAAGTCTAATGAGAACTCAATACTAAAATCTAATTCCAAAAACAAATAAGATTAAGGGTCTAATGAGAACCCCTTTCCAAATCTAACTCAAACTAGATAATTAATTAAAAGTTAAAGGAAACTCCAAATACAATAACCGTTCAAGCAATGAAGTACATAGAACTAAATCAATCTAACAAAAGTTTAAAAATGACCCTGTAGAAAACCTATTCAAATGTCCCAAAACAGACATGTGAACTTCTTAATGAAATCAAAGAAAATTTGATATTAAGGTCTAATGGGAACCTATCAAATTATAAAATAAAATACTGAAAAAGATTGAAGGTCTAATGAGAACCCATTACTGAATCTAATTCAAAATAAAAATTCACATATATGTCAAGGGACATCCAAAAGTGAACAAATCAATTTAAACAATAAAAAACACAATTAAATAAACATTGTAGTTTATTGGTTACAACCAGACTACAATGTTTATTTAATTGTGTTTTTTATTGTTTAAATTGATTTGTTCATTTTTGGATGGATCAGACTACAATGTTTATTTAATTGTGTTTTTTATTGTTTAAATTGATTTGTTCACTTTTGGATGTCCCTTGACATATATGTGAATTTTTATTTTGAATTAGATTCAGTAATGGGTTCTCATTAGACCTTCAATCTTTTTCAGTATTTTATTTTATAATTTGATAGGTTCCCATTAGACCTTAATATCAAATTTTCTTTAATTTCATTAAGAAGTTCACATGTCTGTTTTGGGACATTTGAATAGGTTTTCTACAGGGTCATTTTTAAACTTTTGTTAGATTGATTTAGTTCTATGTACTTCATTGCTTGAACGGTTATTGTATTTGGAGTTTCCTTTAACTTTTAATTAATTATCTAGTTTGAGTTAGATTTGGAAAGGGGTTCTCATTAGACCCTTAATCTTATTTGTTTTTGGAATTAGATTTGAGTATTGAGTTCTCATTAGACTTCAATCAAATTAATTTTCCTTAATTAGATTTGTTATTTGTTATTGGTTACAACTAGACTACAATGTATATTTAATTGTGTTTTTATTGTTTAAATTGATTTGTTCACTTTTGGATGTCCCTTGACATATATGTGAATTTTTATTTTGAATTAGATTCAGTAATGGGTTCTCATTAGACCCTCAATCTTTTTCATTATTTTATTTTATAATTTGATAGGTTCCCATTAGACTTGAATATCAAATTTTCTTTAAGGTCATTTAAGAAGTTTACATGTCTGTTTTGGGACATTTGTAAAGGATTTCTACAGTTTCTTTTTGAACGTTTGTTGGATTAATTGAGTTCTATGTTCACTGTCATTTGTCATATTTTGATTTTTTGAAATTGAGTTAGTGTCACTTCAACATCCGTTAGATGAACACGTGTTCGGAGTTCATTTTTTAAAATAATTTCAAGAAAATTTCCAATAATGTTCAAAATTTAGATTCAACAAACCCTAAACAGGGGATCATTTTAATTTTAATTTTAATTTCAATGTAATTTTAATTCATGACGTCAATGTGTTGTCCAAGTTTCTTGTATTACCTGACGAGTAAGTAATAATTTTTTTTATCCACTTCTTTTATATTTTCCAAAAATTCTTTTTACTTACTTACAGGTAAGCACTGAAGATGGCTTAATAGCCGAAAGCGCTCTGCTATTTAATAAATTATATTTACACAGAATACGAATATGTTTTCTTGACTTTCGAGTCATGTGTACTCAGCTATAAAGTATTCACCATTCAACATACCTTTAAGCCAATTTTATGGTTTCATAAGTACCTATGGACTTCGAGGCATACCTCCACTGCTGAGGGAACATTAATTTGGCCTGATACCAAAGAAGGCAGGGAGGCTTCAAAACTAGTACTTTCGTTAAGATAAGTACCTAAGTATATCTACAACAGAAGTTTTCACCAAAGTCAACCTTTCAAGCTGAAAATTCATATCTCGCATCATTTGTGAACTTAAGGGCTTCACCCACTGTTATTCTATAATTTGTAAACTTGAGGGCTTCACCCACTGTAATTCTATAATTTGTAAACTTAAGGGCTTCACCCACTGTAATTCTATAATTTGTAAACTAAAGGGCTTCACCCACTAACATAGTTAATATATATATTTTTTTAGGATAGATTTGACATAAATTCTATATTTTTCACATTAAGCACTAATTAAATCCATATTTATTGTTATTGCTTAACTTGTGGAATTTTATTCCAACTTCCTTCCTACTGAATTTATATACACACAATTCAAATTATCAAATAGTGAATGCTTAACTAATAGTACAGAACTATATATTCATAGTTTCGGGGTTAACCTATTCTTTTCATAAAAAAAGGAAGAAAACCACGTGGCGCTCAACTTTATTAACTACTTTCTTTTAAGCTATAGTTCTGTTATTGTTAAGTTCGGAGAAAGCCACCCCTGAGAATCATTTTTTTGGGTACAATTATTTTTTCAATCTATATAACTTTGCATTTAACACCAAGTAAAGTATGTTTCATTTGGCGCCCAAGCCAACGTAGTTTAATTTATGTTTCACCTCGCAAAATAATTTCGGTGGTAGGTCAATAATCCACCACCTTGATGTAGGTGAAATAATATACTGTCAACAGACCCCACTTCATAGAATTTTACCAATGGCTAGAAAAATTGACAAAAATTTCTATGGCAAAAGAGACAAAAACAAATAAATAACCGTTGGCAGCTATCGTGTTCAAAAAACTACCTGTAAAAAAAATCATTAACACTTCAATGAGGTAATTCTGAAAAAATATATTTGTTGTCATAAAATCACTTGAAAAATCTATTAAAATAATTGTGAAAGTCCAAGAGACTACTACCACTTCCGACAAATTTCTCAGGTTCATCTCCCTGATGAATTTCTTCCAACCAGCTTTGTTTAATTAAATCACTTCCTTTTTCACCTATCATAATCGTCGGAGCATTCGTATTACCTCTAACAATTTTAGGCATAATAGAGGCATCTATAACTCTCAACGATTTTATACCGTGCACCCTTAACTCCGGATCCACCACCGCGCTTTCATCCGAATGGGGACCCATCTTGCAAGTACCAACTGGATGGAAAATAGTAGTAGTATACGCCATAGCAACACAAGCCCAATATTCATCGGTTGCAAAATGTTTATGTCTACAAGCAGGCAAAGGAGTTCTCACCAATTCTATTCCGGCGTGTTTGAAGTAACTTGTATGCTCAAGATTCAAACTCTGCTTCACACCGTCGATTATCCTTAACAAATCGACTTCTTCAAAGAAGGTATTGGGAAAAATAAGTGGTGTACCATGAACAGGATCGGTATCGTTTAACAAAATTCTACCTCTAGACTTTGGATTCAGTAGAATAGGTCTCGCCATCATACCACTATAATAAGACAAAGGTAAAATGGCTGTATTATAACTGAGTATAGGATCAGTGAAAAAATTATCAGTGTTAACAGCATCGATAGATAGTTGTATATCAGGTTTGTGTGAACTATGTTCATATTTAGTTTGTATGAAAGCGTTGGCTTGTGTAGATCCTGTTGAAGCTAATGGACCATTTCTGGTTTTCTTCCAATGGAAAGTATCTGCTTTCATTTGGTCTTCATTAACTAAGGTGGAAGTGTGATTCATTAACCTAAAAACCACTCCATCTATAGTAGTATGGTCCTGAAGATTGAACCCAACAGCTGAGTCTTTTATGACATTAATGTTGTGTGATTTCAAGTGATCGGATGGTCCAACACCGCTCAACATCAGTATAATTGGGGAATTAATGGAGCCAGCTGAAAGAATAACTTCTTTCTTTGCTATAGCTTGAACCAACTTTCCGTTTCTATAATATTCAACACCATAAGCAGTCTTAGTTTTGGGATCAATTAGGACTCTTGTTACGTGCGCGTTGGACTGTACACGTAAATTTTTCCGTTTATTTCGAATGGGTCTAATGAAAGCAACGTTAGTACTTTGTCGTTCACCGTCTTTCGTAGTATATTGTAGAAGCATGGTTCCCAAAAGATGCTCAGTATTTTGATCTAATTTTTTTAATCCTAGCTCGTGGAAGGAATGAACAAGTCCTATTGTATTTTCGTCTTGATAAGGAAAAAATTCAACGGTTTGATAACCTCCTACCCCGTGATAATGCGGATCGACTTTCTCGCTGTCGTGATTTCTGTTATCTTCGGACTTTTTAAAGTACGGTAAGATGTGGTGGTACGACCAGCCATAGTTACCCATACTAGCCCATTCATCGTAATCCTCTGGGTGTCCTCGTATGTATATCATATAGTTGATAGTCGAAGATCCTCCCATAACTTTTCCTCTCGCCCAAGCGCATCGACCTTCTACTCTGGCGAGACAACTTTTTGGAGATGGTTGAGTTTTGTAACCCCAGTCTAAGCTTGATCCTTGTAGCATTGGTGCGAAAGCTGGAACGTCAGCTACGACGGGTTCTTCATCGCCGGCTTCTAATAATAGTACCTAGAACAAAACAAGTTTCAGAAATTTCTTCAAGACAAATCCAGAGTGCAAGGTGATATAAAATATGAATTGAGTGATTTGTCATTCAATTTTGAGACTAAAAAATTAATTTTCCACACTCAAATGTGGAAACAGTATATTTCGTAACGGAATTTTTCACACGAGTGGGAAGTATTGTCTCACGAGCGCAAGCCGACTGACCCAATCTTACGTGTGTGAAAAATCACTTCCGCACAAGCTATGTACACTATTTTTCTACAACCACGCGATATACTCCAACCGAATCAGGCATGTACATTATGTACAATCTTGCGTTTTGATGTAGATGTGAAAGGTTTTACGTAAGTCAGTTAGAATAAATATTGGTAAACAAAATATTAGGAACATTTATTTTAACAACTAACAACAGTTGGAAATAGAACATCAGAAATTGAACTGTTTTTGTTACAAAAATATTGCGATTCAGAATTAATTATCCATTTAAATCACTGTAAAAATTAAAAGTAATAAATTATATTATATCAACTTAGGAAATACGCATTTGACACATACATAAATTTGCGGGGTAAATAGACTAGCATTCAATTTGACAACTTTTTTATCCGTACGCGTATGAATGAAGGCCACTTTCCATAGAACTAGACAGTGCGAAATATGTCACTTTCCTATGTGATCGTAGGAAAATTCAATTTTTAGCCCGCTCGTAGAAAAATATACTTAATGTATACGATGTGCGTTGGGCTGCCTGTAGAAAAATCGTTGAATAATGTCAATCAGGCGGAAAAGCCTCGTTGTGAAAATAGCCACAAATCGTGTAAGACATACCATAAATGAACAACTGATCTTGTGGAATGGTGCAATTCAATCTAAACCCCACTATTAACATATCATGCCTACCAAATTTTCATTAGAATGGGCTTGAAATGTTTCTGTTAAATGAATGTGACTAATCTAATTATCTAGAAAAAATTTGATTTGAATACATTCGGGTAATATCACTGTATATTGTGTAAGTATATTCGAGGTAAACTTTGAAATTACGAAATTGAAATAAGGAATATAAAATAAATATAGTTTGAAAAAAACTAAAAAACACGCTATCATATTAGGATGAACTGAAAAGTAGAAAATAATTTCAATGTATAAATTAATGAACAATAAATAGTATTATTGTGGAACAAATGTGGAGTGCTTTTTTAAGAACAGATATATGGAGCACCCCACGTTTTTTCCACAATAATACTATTTATTGCTTATTAATTTATACAATGAAATTATTTTCTACTTTTCAGCCTATCCTATTATAAAAGCGTGTTTTTTAGTTTTTTAAACTATATTCATTTTCCCCTTTTCAGATTTCGACAATGAAATTTAAGGTGACAAATTTTAAAGTGATACTGGAGCAGGTAGTATAGGGACTCCCCAATGGAGGGCGGACAGTAGTAAAAGTT
Source organism: Galerucella nymphaeae (assembly GCA_963978555.1). NCBI lineage: Eukaryota > Metazoa > Arthropoda > Insecta > Coleoptera > Chrysomelidae > Galerucella > Galerucella nymphaeae. The sequence goes on from OZ021708.1 coordinate 10,262,285, forward strand.
GTTTCGAGCTAAAGAGATAATTATCATTGATAAATTCTTATCGATTGATAATCGATTATTCAACGAACCTCGTATTAAATTCTTTTCGAAATTATCATCTTTGTATCCTTTACCATCTTTTTCATCAACCCCCGTAATAAAATCTTTTCGAAATTATTATACATGTATCATCTATCATCCTTCGTATTAAATTCTGTTGAAAAAATAAAATCTTTGTATCCTTTACCATCCTTTTGATCGACCCTCGTTTTGCCACAGCAGCTGCCAGAGAGTTACAAACATACAAGCAAGCAAACAAACAAACAAACAAACATACAAGTGGAGCTGATAAGAGCGTGTTAATAAAAGTTAGTCTATTGGAATGTTACATTTTTTAGGCCTTACCTTGCGTTTTTTAATATACGCAATTTTATTTTTTAGATGTGTAGGGGGGGTCAGTGTTGAGCTGAAACCAAGCTTATGAGGTCGCCATCCTTGTTTTTACGATATATCTCTCAAGCTATTCATCTGATGGAAAAAATTTATTCGAATATTTTGTTGCAAATTGAATTTTTCACAACTTTAATCCAGTCATTTTTTGTTGTAGAACTATACATAGAAAAGTTGTAAGCGAGATGAAATTTATATTTTTCGAAAAAATGGTATCAGACCATTTTTGTTGATCGGTTTTTGAGGAACAACTTTTATTAGCATGGGAGTAACTTTTTTTTATTAGGTGTATTGCTAACGGACAACTTCATCAACATCCAGAAACATGTTCATTATAAAACAAGAATTGGTAACTGTTATGTTCACACAATAAAACACTTTATTGGGAACACGAATTTATTTTTTGATTAGACAAAACCAACAGTGACAGGAGAGCAAAAAACTAAACTAATGTTGTCAAAAATAAATAAAGTCGTTGTTACGGGAAAACACAAATTTTAATTCGAAGTACATAACAGTAACAAAGGTATATCAGTTGTTTAAAGTGAAATTTCATTTAAAGTCGATCGTAAATCTGTTGATTCATATTCAACAGTAATGGTCGAAGTAGTACTGCGGTTTTGTATAATTCATGCTTGCCATGTGATCTAAATTTAAACTGTTATTCTCAAAAAAGGATATAACAATATCTACTATATTTGATTGCGTAATATCAAGTTAAAACAAGGCGTATAGTATATGCCGTAGTTTAATAGTGATACCCGCAATTTTATTGAATGTCTAGATCCTTGAAAAGAGGCTGCCAAATTGTAAGATTCTTGTTTCACATTCATAATTTACCAATCTTACTATTCGGATCGTGAAATGCCAGTTTTCTTATGGAATGCTTTGAATTATTTTCTGTTTAACAGTCTGACTAGTGATTTGTTGTACATCCTTTGCAGTTATTATATTCTTCCTCTGGAGAATATGATATATGAATATTATAATTAAAGTTGTTCGAGTTTTTCTAAAAATATGTACAGTAACAGGTATCTAGATTTAGAGGACCATGATAGATCTAAAAAGGTAGCAGCAATCTAATCCTTTTGGCTTGTTCACAGTAGCAGAGAAAACACGGCATCAAAGTTCCGGAAAAGTTGCAGCATATCTACACTGAAAATCAGAATTGTTTCTGTCCGATTCTGAATTTTAATATTCACTGCTCTGTTCAGGAATGGGCAGTTAAGAACAACTTTGTTTATGCAACCATGAATAGAAAGGTATTGAAATAAACTTTTAAAAACATCCAAAAAAATGTTCATTATAAAACAAGAATTGGTAACAAATGGATATCAGTTGTTCAAAGTGAAATTTCATTTAAAGTCGATCGTAAATCTGTTGATTCATATTCAACAGTAATGGTAGAAGTAGTACTGCGGTTTTGTATAATTCATGCTTGCCATGTGATTTAAATTTAAAGTGTTATTCTCAAAAAAGGATATAACAATATCTACTATATCTGGTTGCGTAATATCAAGTTAAAACAAGGCGTATAGTATATGCCGTAGTTTAAACCCGCAATTTTATTGAATATCTAGATCCTTCAAAAGGGGCTGCCAAATTGTAAGATTCTTGTTTCACATTCATAATTCACCTATTTTACTATTCGGATCGTGGAATGCCAGTTTTCTTATGAAATGCTTTGAATTATTTTCTGTTTAACAGTCTGACTAGTGATTTGTTGTACATCCTTTGCAGTTCCAAACTATATTGAATTCAGTTGTGGACTCCACAGCCTGACGCAGAGAAAATTGTGGCTCAGTTGTTTTAAAAGCTCTGCGATGAGAATAAATAAAACAAGGCGTGCGATTCGGTCCCTCACGCCAGACAAAAAGTAAGAAAAGGTTCTTTCTAACATGTTTTCATCACCCTATTGATGTATTCCCGGTTAATTTTTGCAAAATTTGAAAACAATAACAATATTTAATAGGCAATGAAGTGATCTTCAAAAATATATATCTTCAGTCCAAAGTTTCCTAATGAAACATTGTCACTACTGGAATGGGGCTGGAGGAAAGTGGATTATATTCTTCCTCTGGAGAATATAATATATGAATATTATAATTAAAGTTGTTCGAGTTTTTCTAAAAATATGTACAGTAACAGGAATCTAGATTTAGAGGACCATGATAGATCTAAAAAGGTAGCAGCAATCTAATACTTTCGGCTTGTTCACAGTAGTACAGAACACACGGCATCAAAGTCCCGGAAACGTTGCAGCATATCTACACTGAAGATAAGAATTGTTTCTGTCCGATTCTGAATTTTAATATTCACTGCTCTGTATGGGAATGGGCATTTAAGAACAACTTTGTTTATGCAACCATGAATAGAAAGGAATTGAAATAAACTTTTAAAAATATCCAGAAACATGTTCATTATAAAACAAGAATTGGCAACAAAGGTATATCAGTTGTTCGAAGTGAAATTTCATTCAAAGTCAATCGTAAATCTGTTGATTCATGAAGTAGTACTGCGGTTTTGTATAATTTATGCTTGCCATGTGATCTAAATTTAAACTGTTATTCTCAAAAAAGGATATAACAATATCTACTATATTTGGTTGCGTAATATCAAGTTAAAACAAGGCGTATAGTATATGCCGTAGTTTAATTGTGAAACCCGCAATTTTAATGAATGTCCAGATTCATGAGAAGAGACTGCCAAATTGTAAGATTCTTGTTTCACATTCATAATTTATTCACCTATCTTACTATTCGGATCGTGGAATGCCAGTTTTCTTATGAAATGCTTTGAATTATTTTCTGTTTAACAGTCTGACTAGTGATTTGTTGTACATCCTTTGCACTTCCAAACTATATTATATTCAGTTGTGGACTCCACAGCCTGACGCAGTGGACATTCTGGATCAGTTGAGTATAAGGACCTCCAACCTCCATTCCACTCCACTCCACTCTCCTCTCTTGTTTGTCTTAGACCTATTAGTACAATATTTGGTTTTGTGACTCATGTTCATTGGTAAAAACGTCTAGCATGAGTTCGAAATACTTTTTTGAATACATAAAATCCGAATACATCTAAAGGAAGGGTTACTCCAACTGATATGTTCCATCAGATCGCAGTTTTCAAAAATTCAGCCTAAGGTGAGTAGACCGATAGGAATTTTTAGGATCGGTCCTTTTTATATCTAAATATAATGAAGAAAGGACTAATATGAATTCTAATCGAGGGCTTCGCTAGGGCACGATCTCATTACATCTGCTTGTGGAAGATCTAATTATTAATACTCATCTTCCCCTCATTAATATATTACAATTTTCAAAGGAGATTTTTGGGCTCTACACAATTCACGTTATCAATATAAATATGTATCAATGATTTGAATATCCACAAACCGAACCATTCTATCGAATGACACAATTCACATTGGTAACATTTCTTAGTGGAACCGTTTTACTGAAAAAAAGCATTAACGAAAATATGAAAAAAACTGATATCTACTGACCGAGAATTATTTGGGGAAAAATAAATAGTGCGTTACAGTTTGAATGATACAATTGCGTTACTAGACTAGAATTATCAAGTATTAAATTGATTTCTAGTACAGTTGGTCACAAGTATTGGTTCCAATTTTGTACTTCATCTTATAATTTTCATAATATTATATAGTGTCGTTAATTTTCAACTATGCATAGTGGAAAGAAGTTTTTTTGTTGAACGACACACATTATTTTTGTGTGGTAGAATACCTCTTCGATGAAAGATAACATTTTTATCTCTGAATTAATTCATTCCAATCTAAGTATTAGATATTCCTTCCTATGAAAATCTTCCAGTACCGGCCTTACATATAATTAAGAATCCAATTTTCTCTGTATTGATTTATTTATTGAGTGGAACAGCATAACTTTCTGCTAAAACTCAGTCTATTTGAGATCATTAGCATAACTCAGCCAGTTGATTGTTCTTCATTGCTTTGAGACAAATATGCTGGAAATATTTCAATAAATGTAACATTTTTTCAATATCAAATAACTGCCTTCAATTTAAACCTGATGAGCTGAACCAAACTGATGTGCCCCATAACCTTAAAACTCCCACATAATCACTAATTCACCTGAATTTTATTTCAAGCACAGCAGCTAGGATACCGTTACATTCAAAAATATTGCTTGAAACACTGGGGTATATCTAGGCCACCTTGAGAGTTCCTGAAATACCTGCTATAGTTAAATGCGCTCTTATCGTGCGGGTAAACAGGTCACTAACCATATTTATCAAATCAGAAAATACAGAGGCTACCAGAATGTGAGATTATACTGGTTGGCGAATTACCACTTCATCTTCCATACTTAAAATAATATATCAGATTAGGTTTTTCACTTCAGGATGTGAGAAAAACGGAAAATTGCTTCTTATTATTCATATTGTCGCTTTAAATTGTCACAAAATTGACATATTTGGATGAAACTTGCAGCTGGTGAAAGACTTTCGAGAGTTGCTGGAAACTAAATTCATATAATCCTTTCCTTTCCCATAAACATTGCATAAGTCTGTCTTATTCGTCTTACGGATTTTATTGGGAAGTTATGATTGAACATAATGAAAGAAATCAAAAGCTGGGAGTATGTCTTTGATGAATCGTATGACCTGCATGATAAGACTGCATTTGACTATAGCACAAGACATTTCAACCTCCACATACCAAACCAGATGCTAGTGCATTTTGAAATCATCTTTACCTTCAGGTACTACCAATTTTTCAAAATTTTTGCCCCTCTTTTATGAAAAAATCAAAAATAACTTCCTTATTCCCTTTTGATGATAAAAAGCTGGTGTAATTGAAACTTGATAAATTTGGCGAATATAGTTGTATCCTCTCCCTCAATTTCTTTTTGGGTAATTCCTAGAACATAATTATTTTTAAATAGCGAGTTATGCATAAATATGAGTATTTGAATAAGTGAGGATTCTAGATTCCAGTGTTTTGTGATGTTATTCTCATTTATTTAAACAGTTTCCACCGTCGTATAAAATTATACGTTTACTATACCTTATTACTATTGGTTAAACACTTCTTAATGTCCACTAATTCATCCACATCCGGTATAATAATTTTTCCAATTTATCCTTAACACTCAAATATTGTACTACTCACTAATTCACTATCTGTTCACTCACTGTGTACTGAAACTGCTTACCGATTCACAGTATAGTGTAAAACTGTTCGACTCATTCAAAAACCCGCTTATATGGAACTCTTGAAACTTCTGAAATTTATCACATTCCACGTATGCCGAGCTTCCAGAACAACGGGAATATTACTCTGTTAAGGAATCTTCTAGAAAGGTCGCATTTGATAAAATGTATAGTTCACAACAGGACTGGATTCTGAATTGCTGAGTTCGTAACAGTATACTCAAGGATAACAGCGAAAGGTGAGTAATAACATGGAAAAATCATTCAGTAGACAATGTATAAAATGCAAATTATGACCCTTACAGTATCAATAGAATATCAGCTGAACGAATTCAAAGCAATACTGCAGATCTATTAAGATCAGAACGATTGTAAAATATTAATTTAAATGCCTGTATTGGAAACATTCATATAAAGTACTAATATTATTTTGGCTCAGCCTATGAAAAACTGAAAAGATATTCTCTCCGAATGTGAATTTATTCCGGTCTCGAAGATGACAGATGTTCAGTTGAACTTGACATAATATTTAGTTTTAATTCATGGGTATTTGTACATATTGGAAGATGAAAACTTTTTCCTTCAAACGTTAGTAAATATGTCATTTTTCTACTGTGTAGTTTCATTTTTTCTCCACCGGAGCTTTAGTTTTCACTTTCCGCCAGCCGAGGGAAAAGTGTTAACACATAGATAAAAACAACTCAAGATTCATTCAACTAAAAACAAAACTAAAGCTTTTATTTATCATTCAAATGAATATTGAATGCTCTCTGTCAAAACACAAGCGCGTCATGACTAATATCACTTTTCCCCCATATCAAATAATATACTAATGCAACAACTCACAATGTGTAAGGAACGTATGTATGTATGTTCACCGGTATATAAGCAGCGGAATGAAATAACACCTGATTGCTTGTATAGAATACAACCGGGTGATATAAAGTGTAGTTGCAGTAGGATCAGCATTCTAATAATATGGAACTAAAATTTTCTCCCAGAACACCAGAAAAATTATGGGAATCTCTTGAAAAGTTGATGAGTATTTTTAGAATTATTTTTATAGCAATGGGTCGGTTAACTTTTCTCCTTTTTTTTCTATAACAGCCAAAAACAAATCTAACATCATGACAAAAGCATAAGTACCAAATGTGTTTGATTCATTGTATTTCGAACTATAGATAGTTTGTTTTCCAGTGGTGATTCAGATATTCAAAGTACATGTGTTGGGGTTGTTTCAATTGTTAATCTCCAAATTATTGAAAATTTGCATTCTAATATTATTCAATTTCTTCTAATATCAGCAAATATCTCAATTTATTGAAAAATATTCCTGGCTGCTATTAAATTCACAATGAATATCTTACGGAATTCGATTGACTGCGATCATTGTTTCTTGGCAAGCATTTTCGGATATGTTCTACAGGAATGAAAACACCACCAGTTTGATTTATTATATACTTCAAAAATTCATCAATTTCGTATTTAGTACAAGTATATAAATCCAATAGAACGTTGAAATGGGAAAACTCATTAGAACAATACAAATTTCAGTAGGTAACTATAAAAAGTTTTCTTGGTATTTATGCCTGTTTGTTTTCATCACGTAATGAGACAATGAAATTGATTTCAATTTCTTGCTACGAGTAATAAAAAGAAATTATGTTTCGTAATTTGCATGCTATTAAAATTTTATTATTCCACTCCACCCATTATACTTCCTTATCGTTTTAAAGCGGTTCAATTAGTTTCACCTGTTCGTGACCTTATATGTAACGGTATTCTAGAACGTGATTTTCATTCACTCTTAAATATCATTTTAAATTGAAATTTATCTATCGGACAATAGTTGATTGATTATAAACCTCCATCCGTCCCACGGATATATCCCGTCCCACCTGCTACAGCCAATTTTTTATGTTGTCACACATGGTTTCATTTCGTTTTGCCCGCTTTTCGTAGTAAAAATATAGATTATTATGCAGCTTGTTTTCAAACTAAGAGGAGCGATTTGCATTATTTAAGTTGGCATATCTGCAGACTAGGGATTAGTCAGATTGCCGCCCTTTCCACATATTTATTTTTTTGATTTTTATTTACATAAAAAAATATATTTCAAAATTCACTACCATCTTTTCGAGTTTGCTGCTTATCATTCTGTTTGCGTTTGCTATTCCATAATGTGTTTGAGCTTATTCCCTCTGCATTATTACTGTATTTGTGTTTTTTGCTTCTTATTATTGTGTTGTATTGGTTTGTTAAGTTTTACTAAACTATTTGTTTATGAACCAAATCAAGTAGGTATCAGTGGGTGGGAAATTATCAAGTTCGGGTCACTTATCGCTGACAGAGACGCAAAGTTTATAAGTTTACAAGTAAAATCTTAATTTTAATAATATTTCCACATCAAGTCTTATACACATTACAGTACCTACAGTTTTATCGTATTTCCCGATATAAAGAATTGTTTAGTTTTATTTCGTGCTATAATCAAACTTCCAATGTAAATGAAGAATGATTCAACATACTATACTAATTTATACTTGAAGTATTAAATGATCCTTGGAGTCATTCATAATATTTTACAGAATATAAAGCTTTCACAATAATATGACCTTTGGTAGCTATGTTCGCCATTGTCTGGCCTCATGTCATGGATCCATCCACGATTTGGTATTCATGCATGCCTTGATCTCTCATTAGCTACGTCAAATGCGTAATGTTGCCGTTATTATGTTGTTATATTTGACATATATTGCACACAATGTATGTCAAATATGGAAGAACCCAACCTCAACGCGTTGAAATTTAGCTTAGTTTTTACTTTATTTGGTTGATATCACGAGAAAAGCGAAGCGAGAGACACATTTTATCTCGTCTCACGGCAACACTACAAATGCGACATGACAATACATATTTCACATAAGTGTCAATTAGTTCAATTAATCTGAACAAGACGTTTTCGAAACACTTTCCCAATTTAGTAGCTTTCAGTGGTATGGTTCCTTAAAATGCTTCTCTTAGTTTAAAAACAAGGTATAGGTACATAAATTATTTTTTCTCCAATTGGCAGCAAATATTAATTTTGCTGACTGATATCAATCAGCAAAGTATTACTTTTCCTGCCTAGGCATCAAATTGACTTCTTTGCTGCCTGTGATTATACATTTCCATAGCAACCAACCAAAATAAAGAGATTGTGTGAATTGTAATAATTTGCAAAAACAATATTATGAATAATCGGTGAAAAAATTATATGTTCAACTTGGCAGCAAAGTAGATTGACTGCCTTGGCTGGAATCCTTGCCTCGCTACGCTTGGCGATGAATTAAGCTTCGGCAGTCAATCTACTACTTTGCTGCCTAGTTAAACAAATAACTATTTCTAACAACCACCATGCAAAACACGCTTTTCTACACAAATTTTCATACGCAAAGCAGGCCTTTTTTTAATTCTTTTGATAACCGTTGTAAAAGTGATGCGAAAAGTACACGCCATGGCAGTTTTCCGTACAGAAATGTCAAACAAAGCTACTCAGGACCTGTCAACTTTTTTTGACAATTCAACCTAATAGTGAATTTTTTATTGGTATACAATTTTCAAATTCAAACCAACAGAATTTATTTCAATTTATTAATTATATCATAATATTATTATTGAGCATTATTTAAGCAATCATGAGCCAGGATCAAAATAATAATTGAACATTGTTCAAATTCCACAATTAATCATACATTCAACAGGTTTTTCTATTTATTTTCATATTGTAAGCTCTTTCTTCTCAAAAATAACTGTATAAATTACTGTATTTCTTCGTAGAAAAAATATTGTGTACAGCTTGTACGCAAATCACTTCTCCCACTAGATTAGCGCTCGTTACAAAAAGTGAAGCTTTGCACACTATTTGTACAAACTACTATTGGAAATCTCCCATTTCGTTGTATGTTTTCGTCTCTTACGGTATATAATCTGACCATATACCACTCGAGGTAGATATATGAATTTTGTATTGAGTTTATTCTCCGCAAAATTTCTGAGCTCCCCTGTCGGAATATTTCTAAAAGAATTCTTGCTCCGCGCAATTTTTACAGAAATATTACACAGCATTGTCAAGAAATATTCAAAAAATATTCACCTCTTAATTTAACAAGTGGATATATTCCAATAACCTTTCCAAGATCATCTGAGCTGACGATAATTTTATGATATTTCATAATTCACCATTTTTACTATCTACTGGGTAATGTATAGTGGAGATGATAGCGATACTAATCAGGAATGAGTACTGAAAATACGCTTTTATGGCAGTATCAACGTACGGAGCTTGATATCAAATGATGAAATAAACAATTCAAGAAACGAGAAAGCTACTGTGTTAGCGAAACGTGTCATAATTTTAAGCTCAAGATTATTGTAGATCTTAACGAATTAAATTGTTTCGTCCACGACTTTTTGATAATTTCAACATATTAAATGTGCTTCTTCAAGTAAAATGATGTACATAATTCACCCGTGCATAAAAGGTGTGATTAATAGGTGTTTATAATGAAAAGTGTCAGACAAAAACTTCATAGTGATGAATATGGGACGCTAGCAACTAACTCTTGCTTAAATTATTTGAAATGTTTCAACAATATGTGGATAAATTGGAAATAGGGCTCTAGGAAATTATTGGTATTTTTGCAAGGTTGTCTCGTGGACTGATTGGTCTGCTTCACCGTTTTGATTAAGTCCAGACACATTTACCCATTCATATTTTCAATACTTTTGCTCTTATTTTCAGCAGTTTGGATAAAAATGAAAAATATTGATTGAAAAAATACATTTCACATTATCTGAGTACTTTCATATTTCGGTTTAGGTACAAATAAAAAAGTTCTCTACTCACCCTCCAGTCTTCTATTTCGCTTAGTCTATTAGCAACAACACATCCTGCACTACCAGCACCAACGACAATAAAATCGTATTCCTCCACGTTAGCCTTATCAGTTCCAAAGGGATTATAAAAATCCGAAAACGAATAATCTAATCCGTACGAATTTTTTTGATCCAATGAATATCCGAATAAATTAGCTACCAACTGTAAAAATAAAAAAGTCGATGGTTGACAAGTTGTTAAATTACTATGCACCGAACATGGCTGACGGAGATCGGGAGGCATCCATCCCTGTACCATTGTTTAAAGTCTAAAAAAAAAGTTATTGCACCTAAGCTGACTAGAACAGAAGTGAACGGTTTGCGTTAAACGAAACTTATCTGTTACGGAGTTTTGTACAATTAAAAGTAACTAGGGGGAATTAGTAGCGATACATATATTTACAAGTCAATTCAATTTATTGTTAAAACAAAAACCCCAATTTCAATAGGCATAACCACATTTAATTTTGGATATTTAACTATTGATTAAAATAGGCCAGTACGATGACATTTTATTCAGTCATACATTTCCTTTCTCTCCTCCAGTACTTTCATTGTAATCCAGAGTTCATTCCCATTATATTTAGTATATTTTCAGCTTTCTATGAATTTAGATAAATCAACTGAACTTGGATTGGAATAGGTTCATTTTTTCCTGAGGATACAAAATTCTTTGAATTTGTGAATTTACAAACAAAAATCATAAGACAATAAAATCAAATCAAAAAAGACAATAAAAAAACCAAATGAGGTTAAAGAAAAAAACCTAGCAAGCAGAACAAAAAAGAAATATGGATATTACAAAACAGAAGGGGGAAACAGGAGAATCAATAACTGCCTATGAATATCTCTAATGGGAAAAGTTCGGGAAAAAATTGTAAAACTATTGCACTGGATATATATGTCGTTGAAAACAAAGAAAAGGTGGAGAATTATAAACAGAAGGAAAATAAATTATGGAATGATGAATAGAGTATTATCAGGGTCTTCTCAACGACCCGCAAGAACTGAACAATGACGAAGCTGAAACAAACTGACATTTACAAAACATCAGATAAATGAGGATTGGATAGAATTATCAATAACTGAGGAGAGAACACTAGAAGAAAATCATATTCGGATTCAGAAATGACAGAAGTACACAGGATATTAACAACAGAACAAATAACTCAAAAAGCAATAGAAAAAAAGGAAAACTTTTATGGAATTTCTAGACCTTGGTTAAGGTTTTGTTGAACAAACATTTTTAGTTGGACATCAATGAAACGAAAAGATTGAGATAGGCGTTATATTATATTGAAGTTTAAGTGGATATTAAGGTCTTCAAAACATGAGCGATATTATGTGTCAAACAGTATAGAGCAGAAAAATGTTTTCAAAATTCATATGAAAATTACCAATATTATTTCCAGAGTAAATTTCACAATAATGCTCGTATGGGTGAAACAGTTTTTGAAGAGCATACGAAAAAACTCGGATTTTCAATCTGGTAAATTTTCAAAAAACTTCACATTCAAACTTGTCGAAATAGAGCAAGTGTTTTAGAGACCAGTTATCCACGAATACTTTACGCTATTTTTTTATTGGTGCACTTTGAAATTATAAATACTGGTATCTATTACTACTATAAGGAAAATAAATTGGAATAACTGATAATGTAGAATGGTTGAATTCGTGATTACATTAGTTTACCTTGCGTTGTCATGGAAATGTTAAGTTAATAGTATCATATTAAATACCATTTCCTCCAATTTCAAAAATCGAAATATTAATATCTCAAAAAATATCAACTTTGTTTTGATCCTTCCCATTGTCATTTATGAAATTTAAATTGTTGAATATTGTTCAAATGAAGATTTTGACTTTACAAAGTACCTACTCCAGTCAGATCAATATTATGAAAAATTATCATTTAGATTAGACCATTAGATGTTGCCATGCTAACTTAAAAACGTGCGTGTTTGAAAGTTCGATTTAAAAACGCTCAGGCGTGCCCTAAATAGGTGAAAGGGTTCACCAATGAAAAAAATGTTTGTGAAAATATCGCAGGTTCTTGCCTAACTAACCGATTAAATTTGGTAGTAAGCCACTTCGCACGGCTATGTTACCTTATTGATCTTGAGAAAAAATTCAGCGGAAATAAAAAAAAAAAGGAAAGCAATTTCAGGGCACCATTTTCTTTCCTAGGAAAAAATTGGAAAGAAAATCAAATTTGGAGGTTAGCTAACTATTAATCTGTTAGTTCACAAAAAAATATTAAAAAAAAGAGCTTGACGTTTCTGTGTAATGAATAAAAAACGTATATATTTACTGTCTTGCTCGAAATCACAATGATTTTCCAAGACATAAATTATGGGAGGTACTTACTGACAGAAAAATAAATCGTTAAATTATATGATTAACGCGGAAAGTGAATAAGAAAAACGGAAACATAATTATAAAAAAAATAATGTCAGAATGATTCAATACAGTTATAGAGTATGTGAATGAAGGTTTCTTCTTTCTCCACTACTTTTAGCTTTTCAGGCGTCTATTCAGCCGACAATGACCCGTTAGGATTATCGTTGAAACTCTTAGCGCAGTTTTACTTTGACTTATGCCCTAGATTTTTCCAATGGTCCGATATTCTCTTTTTTTGCTTCACCTATTTGTTACATTAGAGCTGATTGATTCCGCGCCTAACGGAGTCGTGATTTTATCAAATCGGTTTGTTTTCATATTTTTGCCAAATAAACAAGTTTTCGTGGAAAAGCAAAAATTATCGATAAAATTTGAAGCACTCGTGGTATTACCTTTGATAATAATATTTAAACAGTGAACCATACCATAACCAGTCGACGGTACTAGACGAAAATGAAATGCTTACGCATTGTTGGGAAGTTTCATATCTGTATTCCAGGCAGAAATTTACGTGGGTAAAGGATAGTCAGGCAGCACTGAAATTATCAACATGTCCACAAATCAGATCTGGACAGGTCTTGAACTGCCTACAGAAAACTAGTAGCCCTGGCTTAAGGCAGACACCTCAACAAAGGTAGGGATATCCCATCGGTTACCAGTCATGGGACTCGGAGAAAGCACGTGTGTACAATCGGCATATATAGGGAGAAACCTTTCTGTCGGTTGTGCATGGTAGAGAAGGAAACAGCCTTCCACATTATCTCCTATTGTGAAGTATTATCTCATTGGAGATAAAGACTCCTGAAACTAGAGCTTCCAAGGAAGGATGTTTCCAAGAAGTTCTAGTGAAAAAACTGTTAAGTCTAATAAGGGCCAATGGTCTCGTCACGGCACAACCAAGAGCACAAAAACTCAGGACTCTAAGCCTTTGACCACCATAAGTACCTTATCAATCAATCAAGTACTGAACTTTTGACCTAGGTGAGGTTTATCGAAAATCAATTGCAGAAGCGAAGAACAGGTTTGTATAACTAACATATTATGTTTAATCAAACGAAAAACTCGGCAATCGTAGCTTCGTTTCACTTTCACTCTCTCAAGGTACGTTTTCCTCCACATTTGCAGGTCATTAACGACTGCGACCAAAGTAGCAAAGCAAAAATTTTGTAAAGAGATGTTCTCCTCCGATTTGTCAACAAATCTTATTCCAAAGCAGTCGCTTGTAAATTAATAATTATTGTATTAACATATTCCTCAGCTACACCTTTAATAATAAAATGAATATTTCTAAACAAAGAGTGATTTCAATAACAAATGAGGATGATAAATTTCGGGATGATTAGATACCTGATCCACAAGCCGTTCTGATTATCTACCAACATTGTGCCTAGAAGTGAAAAAAAAATCCAAGAAATTAATACATTTTTGATCAAATAAGTCATACATCATAACCTTTAAAACACTATTTTACCTGAAAAATCGTCACGGATCAGTCGCTTGTCTGCTCTCAGAGAGGTTTGGCGACCGGCGACTGAGCGACTAGAGACTAAATTTGGGTAGCAGCTACTCAGTAGCGAGTAGGAAAACATTTTTTTCGCGGCTACTAGCGACTGGCGAATGTGGAGGAGAACAAACTTTGGGAAATCGTGTCAACTCTGGTACGATACAATTATCCAATAAATCGTAACACTTTAGACTATTTAATAACAAGATCTTGCACACTGGAATGTATTATAATCGATCCGCTTCCGAGGTAATTGATTGTAATTAATTGTATAATAATAATTGTACAATAATTGATATTAAATAGGTAAGTATACGAATTGTAACTATTTATCAAGTCAACTGTATCATGTAAAAACTGCAAAAATACATTTCTAGCGTGGAATATACAATTTTATTCAATTAAGTAATTGCGTATTGAAAAAAGCATGGACGTATAAATAAAGATGGACCTAGCGCGCCAATACACACTACATGCAGACCTATGAAGCCAAATAAACGATGCTTTGTTATTGTTCTCTAGCAGTCGGAGTGGGAATTCACATACTGTGGACAGTGGCGTTTCATTGGGATGGATACATTCATGATTGTAGGAATATAAATACATCACATTCCAAGCTTTGAAATTGAATATGAACTTTTTTATTATAATAATAAATTAATGGAAGGGTAAGGGTAATGTTAATTTTATAACCGAAACAAGAAAAGCTACAGACAAAATTATACCACAAAAGTCTTAGATGTTTTATTTAGATCATTAGAGGTAACATACATGGAAAAAATATTAGTTCGTAAAAAATAATACAGATAATACAAAAATTACTGATTTTCGAATAAAATTGCTTTTGTGAGATGTTGGCGAATAGTGTTTTCTCTGTATTTGTGGCAGCTTCATGGTGGATTCGAATTTTAAAATACTTTTTAAATATCAACTCCACCATTTGAATCCTATGATTTTCTATAGGATCATCATCCTTAGAATCATCTTAAATGGAGTTTAGCAAATTGGCAATTATACCAGAAATTAAGAATAACTCCAAATTCTTAAAATTTCCAATAAAAATATTTTTTGTCTTGTCAGAAAATCTGAAATATTTTTCAGCAAATTCACACACTGTAATGACTAACTGTGACGCATTAGTTAACCAACTACATCTAAAACATAAGTTCCATGTAAATTTCTGAGGTCCTTTGCTTAGTAATGTGATTCCGTATAAAGCTGGTTTTTTGAGACTAGGCGCAATTTTATGCTGTACATTATTAAGCTGTTTGTCAGGAAAAATACGGAGAATAAATAGGACCAGAACGGTTTTTATGACTGCTAATGGCAATTTGATGTTTGCTCATTCATTTTAAAAACAGCACTCCGTATACTTATTATCGCATTTTCGGATTATTGTAGTGGTAGGTCCGTTGTTAAGTATGTTACCAAGCCATTTTGTTTTTCTATAAGTGGTCTACAAAAAAAGCTCCATTCATCGAGAATTCATTTAACAAACCACATTGTAAAGTTGGTACCTACCTAGGTACTTAATCTGTTTGTCGAGATTTATGTGATATCCTTAACTAGAAAATGGTTCCATTCCACTATCGAATGTTACTTTATTGCTCTGTTTAATATCGTGACTGTTGAAGTCATATATGAAATGTACCTACTAGTACGAGTTACAATTATGTTCGGTGTGCCTTTTTTGTTTATAACAAAAATGAGCTGAATGAAGAGAAAGTCATACAGGGTGTTTTATTAAAAATATTTCCGGTGCCCATTAAAAAGTACCACTCTGGAGTGAATGATTTGATGAACTGTAAAGTGGAGGATATACAGGGAGCGGCATTAGTGCAAGGTGGATCAATTACACTTTGGCAGGTTTATCTGAAGCCGTGAAAGGAATGAAATCGAAAACATACGTGAGAGATACGAAACTTCATTTGGATTGAAGTCAAGCCATACATAGGACCATATTTTGCAAATTTCAAATATACTTGGCTACCCATATTGGCAGGATGAACCCAACTTACTTTCAGAAAACCTTGTATATTTTTATTTCCCTTGATTTTTCTGTTTCCGTGATATAAGGTATTCCAATGTTATACGTGGTAATTTAAAATATATATACGATTTTTTAAATAGAACAGCAAGGAAACTTTTGAATAACCTCATAAGAAAAAGTCCAGCGGTGATCGATCAGGCGATGTTGGGGGTCATTCAATATAATCTCTCCTACCAATCCAATGTCGGGAAAATGTTGATCTAAAAATTACAAGAGCTGTATAGTTTGGTGAAGCGCCATCCTATCGAAAAAAAATCATTTTCTGGGATCTGATAATTGTTTTCCATTATCTCCACAATTTGTGGGTAGATGAGGTCTTCAAGAAAATTAAGATAAGATTCACCCGTTAAGTTATCGGGTAGGGAAAATGGACAAGCAATATTATTTCCAGAAACCCCAGCCCACACATCCAATGTTTCCAATTTTTGTGGAGCCTGTGATGTTGTTCTCTAACAATTGCAGGATCTGCATTACTCCAGCATTTGAAATCTGCAATTATGTTTGTTCACGTGACCATTAAGAAAGAACGCGAATTTGTCAGAAAAGCATATCGAATATAAAAAGCGAGGGACTGTCCACCTGTCTCACAAAATATCGTCTTTGTTGAGCTCTTGTACGAGATAAATCTTAAAAGGATAGAATTTATGCTGTTTCAAGACCCTATGAATGCTTCTTCGTGGAATTCCTGAAGCTGCTGCTATTTGTCTCGTGCTTGTAGTGGAATCCAATGCAACATATCCCAAAGGTGCAACCTATGTAGCCTCGTTAGTAACAGGATGTTGTCTTTCATATTATCTGTCAGAAACATCTCCGGTCTCCATGAACTTGGACATTTAGGATCTCTCACATTCTTACCAGGATAACGTTCATTGAAAACTCTTGCAGCTGTCAAGAATATCAAGAATGTCAGATTCTCTGCAGTGGTATAAGCCATGATAAGGTTCATTTACTTTGGACTAGAGAATGAAGAAATTTCTCTAAAATAGAACTGGGTACTGCTAGGTACCCGTAAAATTCTACTAAAAACCATTATCTTATCAGGTCAATAGCTGACAAACATCTTTTTTGCTATTTCAGTGATAAATGAGGATAGGTTTATAATTTAAAAGTTATGAGAGGTTCAATTCTATTTGTAGTAGGTATTGAGATTTTCATGAATTTATATTTCTAACCTATTTTTTCATTTGTCTTTTTTTTTAAATAATAACATTTCATTGTAGTGTTATTACCTATTCTTCAACGGAGATTTCAATCTGGTTTTTCCATTAATTTAAACACAACAGAAAAATGCAAGCATGTCTTTGAAGAGAATCGAAATACCTTTCAAATTATGTGCCCCTCGACCCCATGCCGTTCAAGATTATCGCCCCTTTTAGGGGGATGACCGTACGGCGTGAAACCATGAATTAACTATCAAAATTTGTCCCCATCGAAAGCAAAACCGAGGTGTCTCAGGGTTTGCCGCAAAAACCTTTCGCGTCAACAGTATTTGAGGTGAACTGTTTCTAATGCGCCACCCCGTTTAGAGTGTCACCTAAGTAAAAGTAACTCTTGGCTCAGCCATGAAATTTTTATTAATTAATAACTATTCAGTTTACGATTATGTCACTTTCGTGATTATAGAATCGTGAAAATGGCATATTTGAGAATGTCTAATTAACAGGACAGTACTTAATTCCTATTTTCGAACCTGACATAACGTCAAATTTTGTAAGTGGTTTGCTTTTAAAATAAATAAAATGTTGAAGTAGGTTGAAGTTCATGCAAGGGAATATAATAATCGTCAATAGAACAGTTACCCAATGAATGATAACGATTTCAGTAGCAACGAAAGAGTTAGGGTTAGGTTAGATATGTGTTGAGTGGATTTATTAGAGCTTCCACTGCAACTTGAGAGAGTTTATTGAGGATTACACCTATTTATATTTCACGAAAGAAATTCAGATAGGAAAAATCCTTCGCGTTTATTCGTTGAATGGTATTAGAGGTTTGGGTGCTAGAGTAAGAAACCAAGCATCAGATGTGCCGAGGCAGTCAATCTACTTTGCTGCCGAGTTTAACATATAATTTTTTCTCCGATTGTTCATAATGAGGATATTGTATTTGAAAATTATTACAATTCCCATTCTCTTTATTTTGGTTGATTGCTATGGAAATGTATAATCACAAACAGCAAAGTAACCACTTTACTGCCTATGCAGGAAAAGTAATACTTTGCTGATTGATATCAGTCAGAAAAATTAATATTTGTTGCCAATCGAAGAAAATAATAATTTGTTTAACTAGGCAGCAAAGTAGTAGATTGACTGCCAAGTTGAACATATAATTTTTTTGTTTGTTGTTGTTCATGAGGATATTGTATTTACAAATTATTACAATTCCCAGAATCTCTTTATTTCAGTTGGTTGCTATGGAAATGTATAATCACAGGCAGCAAAGTAATCACTTTCGTGCCTAGGCAGCAAAGAGACCACTTTGCTGCCTAGGCAGGAAAAGTAATACTTTGCTGATTGATATCAGTCAGCAAAATTAATATTTGCTGCCAATTGGAGGAAAAAGTATTTTCCGAAAACTGATAATGCGTAATGATATTATTCCACTATTATCTTTGACATGTATTTATTTGATTAATTTTTTTGAAGTTCGAATTTAAACGTTATTTCTTTTTGTTCTCAAACCATTTGTTTTGTTTTATTGCCACTTCTGCACTTGATAAACGATTTTTACGGGCTCGATAACAGCGCATCTCTACTCCAGTCCAGAATTATGCTCTCATAGCTTCTGGAAAAATCTCAACAAGTTGTAGTCACTCAAAGATTTTTCTGGGCGACTACAACCTCTTGAGATCAAATGCGCAAATACGCCGAAACCGGTTCACAAGAGATGTCACTCCAGATCACATATCAGAATAGTTGGTTATATCTTGCAAATATACCAGCTCAGTTCAACTTCAACTAGGAGTGTAATTCAATATATTTTGTGACACATAGCCATGGAGTGAATGTTGAATTAGGTACTTCCCAGTTAACAATCTGCTCTTTGGAATGTAATTTTCAAATTTGTAAGGCGTTATAGTAGTATTTGACATCTATTGATAACAAACTTCACTTAAATATAACAATAATTGTTATAGAAAACATGTGTTCCAGTGAATATTGTTAATTTGAAAACTCATACAATCTACGAGATACATTATAGTTGAAGGAATTTCACATTGTTTCCAAACTGTAGCGAATATTTTTGCAATTCAGGCCGAGAAAAACTTTTTCCTCCTACCCCTATAGAAAGTACACACTTTCCTTCCTCGAATCAGGGAGGAAAGTATTTTTCCTCCCTCTCATTTCAAGTAAGTTGTAAACGATAAAACTTGTGAATTCATTATATTCATATTGTTTCCATAATTTCTAGAACATCCTGTATATCCTGTTTTTTGGTAAAAATCAAACATTAATGGTACTTCAACGTAGTTCTTCAATACAAATTTCAACTTAAGGAATCTTAGATAGGTATACGTTTTTTGAGTTCAGAATAAGAAAAGCATAGTATGCTGTGGCTCACTGACAGTAAACACGGCGATTGACTTTTGAGGTGCAAAGTCGCTACATTCATTAAACTTAGTTGAATTTTTGAAAAATGGAGAGCGATTCAAGTGATTTTGAATTTCCAAATACACCACCTAATATTAAGGCACAAGCTAACATAGCGTCATTAACCTTACTAACTACAAAAATCTAAAGATAGGTATGAAAAACAATATACACAATATAAGCAATGGGCTGAATTATATTCGTTACCTATTTGTGTCGTGAATAAATTTTCAAAAAAAAAGTGGGTAGGAGGAAAAATCATATGTATCACATGGGAGTAAAGTGCCTTTTCCTCCCTTGGATGTTTACTGCCCTCCGCTTCGCGTCGTGCAGTAAACTACATCCTGCGGGAGGAAAAGTGGCACTTTCCTCCCTAGTAATATAAATAGCTATTATTTCTGAAGGTTATAGATCTCATTCGTCTACCTGCTAAACTTTTCTAATAATTCTTCTCGGTTATATTTAAATATCAGATTCTTTTGAAATAACGTGGTGTATCTCTCTTGATATCAACATTTTTTTTGGCTAGTTGGTTTAAATGGCAATATTCTGAAGTGCGAAGATTGTACTGTACTTTTATGTACAATTATTCAAGGACCACCCTGTATTATGTCTAATAAAATTGTTGAACTGAAGAAGGAAGGTCTTGGCTCTTAGATTTTTTATGGAATGTCTGTGTTATATAATAATTCGTACGATCAAAGTCTTGAAGGAATAAATTGTTTTATTTGTGTTCATAAACTATTCCCTTATACATAGGTATTGCTGTTCGCGCTAATATTATTGTAGCAGTTTTTCATTATTACTTTTCTCTCAGTATAGAACAATCGAATAAGTAGTTTTAGATTGGTTGATCCTTTAAGTCCTTATCATGGGAAATAAAAAATATTTCACAGATGGATAGCATAGAACTGACGTGAGACATTGTATGGCAATATTGGACAGTGTATCCAAAAATTTTATCAAAATACAGAATTATTAGGCAATTTTCAGCCTGGAGTAATTATCACTTGGTTTTAACCAAATCATTTCTGCGGTGACGGCTTCAACCAAAGTAGGGGAAATTGTTACGTCTCAGATCAGCTGATTTGCTTTTGGTTTTTAATAACCAATTATAACCCAACTTTGGACTTGTGTTATCCTTTCGGTTACAGCTTCTCAGGTTATTCTCGAATAACAGATACTGTTGTTTGTATTCTCTTGAAACCACTGGAGAGCCTACAAGGTTGTTTTATGCATTTCAATGTATAGAGTTCATTCATGGTGCCAACTTAAAACTAGTGTACAAGTTTTTTTCCTATAAAAATCGTGAGTACTGCCTCATGGCACCGAATAAAGCTGTGTCCTTATCATGCAACTATATATATATATATATATATATATATATATATATATATATATATATATAGTAGGTGAAAAATGAATCCACTCACTGCAACCCATCATGTTTAGATCATCCCCAAAGAAAATCTCTTCGATTTTCGATAAAAACGAGAGATTCCGCTTCATTCTTTGTACTTGAACGAAAAAAAAACAACAACATGCCACACAGGATAATTTTGGAGTATTCAGTCATTTTATTCCTCTTGTAAATAAATTGTATTTTGTTTCGTAAATATCAACAGATTTTTGGGGCAATTATTTAAAGTATTTCAAATAATTTTCTTAAAGATGGTGAGAGGAATCTATCATGTTTATAATTATATGTAGTTACCTCCTACTTATTACGTTTAAAAAAAATCATCATATTTTTCCTAAAAACTGAGAATGTTTAATAGTCCACTACGCCAAATGATAGGTGAATATCTTTGACAAAAATCCTAGTAGAAAACTGGTGATGTCATCATATAGACGACATTGCGTAGTATCATTTTGATATGCAAATGATGCCTTAGTAGTTGTTGACTGGTTCACCAAGTTTACCTTAATTCATACTATGCCTTAAGATACCGCTCCAGCCATTTGTAAATTTTTAGAAATTAATGTCTTTTTAATTTTTGGAGTACCTCAAATTATAGCTACTGATAATGGTAAACAATTCACCAGTCAGTTGCTTAAAAACTAAATGACTAAATATGAAGTTCAAAATATTTGGTATACTTCAAATCTTACACCACAAGCTAATCATACAGAACGTGTCAATAAATCTATCGTTACTGCCTTACGCTCATATTGTTATGAAGATCATAGATCTTGGGATTTAGAAATTCATAAAATAGCTCAGGCAATTCGTCTTTCTAAGCACGAAGTTACTGATTTTACGCCTTCATTTTCAGTATTTGCTCGTAACGTACCTGTTGTAGGTTCTTTCTATGGAGAAATTGTAGAAAATCCTATTAATAAACCTCAAATATCTGACAAGATTCATAGATTACAGGATACACAAACCATGCCTTCCATATTTGAATCTGTTAGGAAGCGCCTTCATAAAGCATATTTATGTGAAAACAAGTGCTCGTTACAATTTACGTAAAAGGAACATCCAATTCCATCCAGGAGATCATGTTTGGAAAAAAACATATCCTAAATCTGATAAAGCTCAATATATTTCTGCTAAATTCATGCCTAAATACATACATTGTGTAGTAAATAAAGTTATCTCTCCCTTGATTTATGAACTGAAAGATTTGAATGGTAAAAATATGGGTCGTTGGCATATTAAAGACCTAAAGGAAAATATCTTATCTTCTGCTGACTTAAGTGACCACCAGGTGGAAAATTCATCCGAATCCGACTCTGAAATATCTTCTGATTAATTATCTGCTAAGTCGTTTTATCTATTACCTATAAGTTTGGAATTCTTTCCTACTAATATCTACTAATATAATGTGTTCCTTATTTGTCTCTATTTTGATTTGCTATATATATTCAATAAGGGATTAATTAGAGGTAACTATAGGTTATCTGAGATCCTGCTTAGAAATTTGAGAAAATCTGAATAATTCATACTTTCCAGATGATTATTCAAATTTGAAAACTATGCTCAAAGGGAATATCGTGAACCTATGAATGTTGGTGTTCCTAATTATAGTTTTATGTAATGAACTTTTTGGGAGAGCTTTTCCTGAGAATATATTTTACTTTTAGCTTTGTCCTATATGACAAAAGTTGAGAGTACCGATTTTTTTTAGTTATCTGAAGAGGATCAGATCTACTAAAAATTATTTCAATCTTTATAGCATTACAAGGCAGAGGAGCATACATAATTATTACTTGTTTTACCTAATTTTACTTTCCTAATATAACTTATCTATCTCAATTTATTTGTAACTTGAGATAGATAAGTTCAAGAATTATTACCACACCTTTGAGTATGACATGCTTTTGTAACAACATGTTAGTGTCATTCCCTAAATTATTTCCTTCCCTTTCTTGAACAATTCTTCATAATTTTTTCCCTCTCTACAACAATTCTCTGGTGAAGTTATTTTATTTTAATATTTCTTTAGCTAATTTCATGAGCTCTAAAAAAAAAACAAAAGAAAATGTACTTGTTCTTAAAGATAGAAAAATTAACTTTACAGAGAGTTGATGATGTAATCATTGTAATATTGATTTTAATTTATTATGAATTATTTTAGCGGTTGGCTTCATAGATTTTGTTTTACAAAAATAACTGAAACTGGAACAAGTATCTTAAAATTGATACATACCTTTAGTCAAGAAAACATATTCGTATTCTGTGTAAATATAATTTATTAAATAGCAGAGCGCTTTCGGCTATTAAGCCATCTTCAGTGCTTACCTGTAAGTAAGTAAAAAGAATTTTTGGAAAATATAAAAGAAGTGGATAAAAAAAATTATTACTTACTCGTCAGGTAATACAAGAAACTTGGACAACACATTGACGTCATGAATTAAAATTACATTGAAATTAAAATTAAAATTAAAATGATCCCCTGTTTAGGGTTTGTTGAATCTAAATTTTGAACATTATTGGAAATTTTCTTGAAATTATTTTAAAAAATGAACTCCGAACACGTGTTCATCTAACGGATGTTGAAGTGACACTAACTCAATTTCAAAAAATCAAAATATGACAAATGACAGTGAACATAGAACTCAATTAATCCAACAAACGTTCAAAAAGAAACTGTAGAAATCCTTTACAAATGTCCCAAAACAGACATGTAAACTTCTTAAATGACCTTAAAGAAAATTTGATATTCAAGTCTAATGGGAACCTATCAAATTATAAAATAAAGTAATGAAAAAGATTGAGGGTCTAATGAGAACCCATTACTGAATCTAATTCAAAATAAAAATTCACATATATGTCAAGGGACATCCAAAAGTGAACAAATCAATTTAAACAATAAAAACACAATTAAATATACATTGTAGTCTATTTGTAACCAATAACAAATAACAAATCTAATTAAGGAAAATTAATTTGATTGAAGTCTAATGAGAACTCAATACTAAAATCTAATTCCAAAAACAAATAAGATTAAGGGTCTAATGAGAACCCCTTTCCAAATCTAACTCAAACTAGATAATTAATTAAAAGTTAAAGGAAACTCCAAATACAATAACCGTTCAAGCAATGAAGTACATAGAACTAAATCAATCTAACAAAAGTTTAAAAATGACCCTGTAGAAAACCTATTCAAATGTCCCAAAACAGACATGTGAACTTCTTAATGAAATCAAAGAAAATTTGATATTAAGGTCTAATGGGAACCTATCAAATTATAAAATAAAATACTGAAAAAGATTGAAGGTCTAATGAGAACCCATTACTGAATCTAATTCAAAATAAAAATTCACATATATGTCAAGGGACATCCAAAAGTGAACAAATCAATTTAAACAATAAAAAACACAATTAAATAAACATTGTAGTTTATTGGTTACAACCAGACTACAATGTTTATTTAATTGTGTTTTTTATTGTTTAAATTGATTTGTTCATTTTTGGATGGATCAGACTACAATGTTTATTTAATTGTGTTTTTTATTGTTTAAATTGATTTGTTCACTTTTGGATGTCCCTTGACATATATGTGAATTTTTATTTTGAATTAGATTCAGTAATGGGTTCTCATTAGACCTTCAATCTTTTTCAGTATTTTATTTTATAATTTGATAGGTTCCCATTAGACCTTAATATCAAATTTTCTTTAATTTCATTAAGAAGTTCACATGTCTGTTTTGGGACATTTGAATAGGTTTTCTACAGGGTCATTTTTAAACTTTTGTTAGATTGATTTAGTTCTATGTACTTCATTGCTTGAACGGTTATTGTATTTGGAGTTTCCTTTAACTTTTAATTAATTATCTAGTTTGAGTTAGATTTGGAAAGGGGTTCTCATTAGACCCTTAATCTTATTTGTTTTTGGAATTAGATTTGAGTATTGAGTTCTCATTAGACTTCAATCAAATTAATTTTCCTTAATTAGATTTGTTATTTGTTATTGGTTACAACTAGACTACAATGTATATTTAATTGTGTTTTTATTGTTTAAATTGATTTGTTCACTTTTGGATGTCCCTTGACATATATGTGAATTTTTATTTTGAATTAGATTCAGTAATGGGTTCTCATTAGACCCTCAATCTTTTTCATTATTTTATTTTATAATTTGATAGGTTCCCATTAGACTTGAATATCAAATTTTCTTTAAGGTCATTTAAGAAGTTTACATGTCTGTTTTGGGACATTTGTAAAGGATTTCTACAGTTTCTTTTTGAACGTTTGTTGGATTAATTGAGTTCTATGTTCACTGTCATTTGTCATATTTTGATTTTTTGAAATTGAGTTAGTGTCACTTCAACATCCGTTAGATGAACACGTGTTCGGAGTTCATTTTTTAAAATAATTTCAAGAAAATTTCCAATAATGTTCAAAATTTAGATTCAACAAACCCTAAACAGGGGATCATTTTAATTTTAATTTTAATTTCAATGTAATTTTAATTCATGACGTCAATGTGTTGTCCAAGTTTCTTGTATTACCTGACGAGTAAGTAATAATTTTTTTTATCCACTTCTTTTATATTTTCCAAAAATTCTTTTTACTTACTTACAGGTAAGCACTGAAGATGGCTTAATAGCCGAAAGCGCTCTGCTATTTAATAAATTATATTTACACAGAATACGAATATGTTTTCTTGACTTTCGAGTCATGTGTACTCAGCTATAAAGTATTCACCATTCAACATACCTTTAAGCCAATTTTATGGTTTCATAAGTACCTATGGACTTCGAGGCATACCTCCACTGCTGAGGGAACATTAATTTGGCCTGATACCAAAGAAGGCAGGGAGGCTTCAAAACTAGTACTTTCGTTAAGATAAGTACCTAAGTATATCTACAACAGAAGTTTTCACCAAAGTCAACCTTTCAAGCTGAAAATTCATATCTCGCATCATTTGTGAACTTAAGGGCTTCACCCACTGTTATTCTATAATTTGTAAACTTGAGGGCTTCACCCACTGTAATTCTATAATTTGTAAACTTAAGGGCTTCACCCACTGTAATTCTATAATTTGTAAACTAAAGGGCTTCACCCACTAACATAGTTAATATATATATTTTTTTAGGATAGATTTGACATAAATTCTATATTTTTCACATTAAGCACTAATTAAATCCATATTTATTGTTATTGCTTAACTTGTGGAATTTTATTCCAACTTCCTTCCTACTGAATTTATATACACACAATTCAAATTATCAAATAGTGAATGCTTAACTAATAGTACAGAACTATATATTCATAGTTTCGGGGTTAACCTATTCTTTTCATAAAAAAAGGAAGAAAACCACGTGGCGCTCAACTTTATTAACTACTTTCTTTTAAGCTATAGTTCTGTTATTGTTAAGTTCGGAGAAAGCCACCCCTGAGAATCATTTTTTTGGGTACAATTATTTTTTCAATCTATATAACTTTGCATTTAACACCAAGTAAAGTATGTTTCATTTGGCGCCCAAGCCAACGTAGTTTAATTTATGTTTCACCTCGCAAAATAATTTCGGTGGTAGGTCAATAATCCACCACCTTGATGTAGGTGAAATAATATACTGTCAACAGACCCCACTTCATAGAATTTTACCAATGGCTAGAAAAATTGACAAAAATTTCTATGGCAAAAGAGACAAAAACAAATAAATAACCGTTGGCAGCTATCGTGTTCAAAAAACTACCTGTAAAAAAAATCATTAACACTTCAATGAGGTAATTCTGAAAAAATATATTTGTTGTCATAAAATCACTTGAAAAATCTATTAAAATAATTGTGAAAGTCCAAGAGACTACTACCACTTCCGACAAATTTCTCAGGTTCATCTCCCTGATGAATTTCTTCCAACCAGCTTTGTTTAATTAAATCACTTCCTTTTTCACCTATCATAATCGTCGGAGCATTCGTATTACCTCTAACAATTTTAGGCATAATAGAGGCATCTATAACTCTCAACGATTTTATACCGTGCACCCTTAACTCCGGATCCACCACCGCGCTTTCATCCGAATGGGGACCCATCTTGCAAGTACCAACTGGATGGAAAATAGTAGTAGTATACGCCATAGCAACACAAGCCCAATATTCATCGGTTGCAAAATGTTTATGTCTACAAGCAGGCAAAGGAGTTCTCACCAATTCTATTCCGGCGTGTTTGAAGTAACTTGTATGCTCAAGATTCAAACTCTGCTTCACACCGTCGATTATCCTTAACAAATCGACTTCTTCAAAGAAGGTATTGGGAAAAATAAGTGGTGTACCATGAACAGGATCGGTATCGTTTAACAAAATTCTACCTCTAGACTTTGGATTCAGTAGAATAGGTCTCGCCATCATACCACTATAATAAGACAAAGGTAAAATGGCTGTATTATAACTGAGTATAGGATCAGTGAAAAAATTATCAGTGTTAACAGCATCGATAGATAGTTGTATATCAGGTTTGTGTGAACTATGTTCATATTTAGTTTGTATGAAAGCGTTGGCTTGTGTAGATCCTGTTGAAGCTAATGGACCATTTCTGGTTTTCTTCCAATGGAAAGTATCTGCTTTCATTTGGTCTTCATTAACTAAGGTGGAAGTGTGATTCATTAACCTAAAAACCACTCCATCTATAGTAGTATGGTCCTGAAGATTGAACCCAACAGCTGAGTCTTTTATGACATTAATGTTGTGTGATTTCAAGTGATCGGATGGTCCAACACCGCTCAACATCAGTATAATTGGGGAATTAATGGAGCCAGCTGAAAGAATAACTTCTTTCTTTGCTATAGCTTGAACCAACTTTCCGTTTCTATAATATTCAACACCATAAGCAGTCTTAGTTTTGGGATCAATTAGGACTCTTGTTACGTGCGCGTTGGACTGTACACGTAAATTTTTCCGTTTATTTCGAATGGGTCTAATGAAAGCAACGTTAGTACTTTGTCGTTCACCGTCTTTCGTAGTATATTGTAGAAGCATGGTTCCCAAAAGATGCTCAGTATTTTGATCTAATTTTTTTAATCCTAGCTCGTGGAAGGAATGAACAAGTCCTATTGTATTTTCGTCTTGATAAGGAAAAAATTCAACGGTTTGATAACCTCCTACCCCGTGATAATGCGGATCGACTTTCTCGCTGTCGTGATTTCTGTTATCTTCGGACTTTTTAAAGTACGGTAAGATGTGGTGGTACGACCAGCCATAGTTACCCATACTAGCCCATTCATCGTAATCCTCTGGGTGTCCTCGTATGTATATCATATAGTTGATAGTCGAAGATCCTCCCATAACTTTTCCTCTCGCCCAAGCGCATCGACCTTCTACTCTGGCGAGACAACTTTTTGGAGATGGTTGAGTTTTGTAACCCCAGTCTAAGCTTGATCCTTGTAGCATTGGTGCGAAAGCTGGAACGTCAGCTACGACGGGTTCTTCATCGCCGGCTTCTAATAATAGTACCTAGAACAAAACAAGTTTCAGAAATTTCTTCAAGACAAATCCAGAGTGCAAGGTGATATAAAATATGAATTGAGTGATTTGTCATTCAATTTTGAGACTAAAAAATTAATTTTCCACACTCAAATGTGGAAACAGTATATTTCGTAACGGAATTTTTCACACGAGTGGGAAGTATTGTCTCACGAGCGCAAGCCGACTGACCCAATCTTACGTGTGTGAAAAATCACTTCCGCACAAGCTATGTACACTATTTTTCTACAACCACGCGATATACTCCAACCGAATCAGGCATGTACATTATGTACAATCTTGCGTTTTGATGTAGATGTGAAAGGTTTTACGTAAGTCAGTTAGAATAAATATTGGTAAACAAAATATTAGGAACATTTATTTTAACAACTAACAACAGTTGGAAATAGAACATCAGAAATTGAACTGTTTTTGTTACAAAAATATTGCGATTCAGAATTAATTATCCATTTAAATCACTGTAAAAATTAAAAGTAATAAATTATATTATATCAACTTAGGAAATACGCATTTGACACATACATAAATTTGCGGGGTAAATAGACTAGCATTCAATTTGACAACTTTTTTATCCGTACGCGTATGAATGAAGGCCACTTTCCATAGAACTAGACAGTGCGAAATATGTCACTTTCCTATGTGATCGTAGGAAAATTCAATTTTTAGCCCGCTCGTAGAAAAATATACTTAATGTATACGATGTGCGTTGGGCTGCCTGTAGAAAAATCGTTGAATAATGTCAATCAGGCGGAAAAGCCTCGTTGTGAAAATAGCCACAAATCGTGTAAGACATACCATAAATGAACAACTGATCTTGTGGAATGGTGCAATTCAATCTAAACCCCACTATTAACATATCATGCCTACCAAATTTTCATTAGAATGGGCTTGAAATGTTTCTGTTAAATGAATGTGACTAATCTAATTATCTAGAAAAAATTTGATTTGAATACATTCGGGTAATATCACTGTATATTGTGTAAGTATATTCGAGGTAAACTTTGAAATTACGAAATTGAAATAAGGAATATAAAATAAATATAGTTTGAAAAAAACTAAAAAACACGCTATCATATTAGGATGAACTGAAAAGTAGAAAATAATTTCAATGTATAAATTAATGAACAATAAATAGTATTATTGTGGAACAAATGTGGAGTGCTTTTTTAAGAACAGATATATGGAGCACCCCACGTTTTTTCCACAATAATACTATTTATTGCTTATTAATTTATACAATGAAATTATTTTCTACTTTTCAGCCTATCCTATTATAAAAGCGTGTTTTTTAGTTTTTTAAACTATATTCATTTTCCCCTTTTCAGATTTCGACAATGAAATTTAAGGTGACAAATTTTAAAGTGATACTGGAGCAGGTAGTATAGGGACTCCCCAATGGAGGGCGGACAGTAGTAAAAGTTGTTTCGAGCTAAAGAGATAATTATCATTGATAAATTCTTATCGATTATTCAACGAACCTCGTATTAAATTCTTTTCGAAATTATCATCTTTGTATCCTTTACCATCTTTTTCATCAACCCCCGTAATAAAATCTTTTCGAAATTATTATACATGTATCATCTATCATCCTTCGTATTAAATTCTGTTGAAAAAATAAAATCTTTGTATCCTTTACCATCCTTTTGATCGACCCTCGTTTTGCCACAGCAGCTGCCAGAGAGTTACAAACATACAAGCAAGCAAACAAACAAACAAACAAACATACAAGTGGAGCTGATAAGAGCGTGTTAATAAAAGTTAGTCTATTGGAATGTTACATTTTTTAGGCCTTACCTTGCGTTTTTTTAAATACGCAATTTTATTTTTTAGATGTGTAGGGGGGGTCAGTGTTGAGCTAAAACCAAGCTTATGAGGTCGCCATCCTTGTTTTTACGATATATCTCTCAAGCTATTCATCTGATGGAAAAAATTTATTCGAATATTTTGTTGCAAATTGAATTTTTCACAACTTTAATCCAGTCATTTTTTGTTGTAGAACTATACATAGAAAAGTTGTAAGCGAGATGAAATTTATATTTTTCGAAAAAATGGTATCAGACCATTTTTGTTGATCGGTTTTTGAGGAACAACTTTTATTAGCATGGGAGTAACTTTTTTTTATTAGGTGTATTGCTAACGGACAACTTCATCAACATCCAGAAACATGTTCATTATAAAACAAGAATTGGTAACTGTTATGTTCACACAATAAAACACTTTATTGGGAACACGAATTTATTTTTTGATTAGACAAAACCAACAGTGACAGGAGAGCAAAAAACTAAACTAATGTTGTCAAAAATAAATAAAGTCATTGTTACGGGAAAACACAAATTTTAATTCGAAGTACATAACAGTAACAAAGGTATATCAGTTGTTTAAAGTGAAATTTCATTTAAAGTCGATCGTAAATCTGTTGATTCATATTCAACAGTAATGGTCGAAGTAGTACTGCGGTTTTGTATAATTCATGCTTGCCATGTGATCTAAATTTAAACTGTTATTCTCAAAAAAGGATATAACAATATCTACTATATTTGATTGCGTAATATCAAGTTAAAACAAGGCGTATAGTATATGCCGTAGTTTAATAGTGATACCCGCAATTTTATTGAATGTCTAGATCCTTGAAAAGAGGCTGCCAAATTGTAAGATTCTTGTTTCACATTCATAATTTACCAATCTTACTATTCGGATCGTGAAATGCCAGTTTTCTTATGGAATGCTTTGAATTATTTTCTGTTTAACAGTCTGACTAGTGATTTGTTGTACATCCTTTGCAGTTATTATATTCTTCCTCTGGAGAATATGATATATGAATATTATAATTAAAGTTGTTCGAGTTTTTCTAAAAATATGTACAGTAACAGGTATCTAGATTTAGAGGACCATGATAGATCTAAAAAGGTAGCAGCAATCTAATCCTTTTGGCTTGTTCACAGTAGCAGAGAAAACACGGCATCAAAGTTCCGGAAAAGTTGCAGCATATCTACACTGAAAATCAGAATTGTTTCTGTCCGATTCTGAATTTTAATATTCACTGCTCTGTTCAGGAATGGGCAGTTAAGAACAACTTTGTTTATGCAACCATGAATAGAAAGGTATTGAAATAAACTTTTAAAAACACACAAAAAAATGTTCATTATAAAACAAGAATTGGTAACAAATGGATATCAGTTGTTCAAAGTGAAATTTCATTTAAAGTCGATCGTAAATCTGTTGATTCATATTCAACAGTAATGGTAGAAGTAGTACTGCGGTTTTGTATAATTCATGCTTGCCATGTGATCTAAATTTAAACTGTTATTCTCAAAAAAGGATATAACAATATCTACTATATCTGGTTGCGTAATATCAAGTTAAAACAAGGCGTATAGTATATGCCGTAGTTTAATTGTGAAACCCGCAATTTTATTGAATGTCTAGATCCTTGAAAAGGGGCTGCCAAATTGTAAGATTCTTGTTTCACATTCATAATTCACCTATTTTACTATTCGGATCGTGGAATGCCAGTTTTCTTATGAAATGCTTTGAATTATTTTCTGTTTAACAGTCTGACTAGTGATTTGTTGTACATCCTTTGCAGTTCCAAACTATATTGAATTCAGTTGTGGACTCCACAGCCTGACGCAGAGAAAATTGTGGCTCAGTTGTTTTAAAAGCTCTGCGATGAGAATAAATAAAACAAGGCGTGCGATTCGGTCCCTCACGCCAGACAAAAAGTTAGAAAAGGTTCTTTCTAACATGTTTTCATCACCCTATTGATGTATTCCCGGTTAATTTTCGCAAAATTTGAAAACAATAACAATATTTAATAGGCAATGAAGTGATCTTCAAAAATATATATCTTCAGTCCAAAGTTTCCTAATGAAACATTGTCACTACTGGAATGGGGCTGGAGGAAAGTGGATTATATTCTTCCTCTGGAGAATATAATATATGAATATTATAATTAAAGTTGTTCGAGTTTTTCTAAAAATATGTACAGTAACAGGAATCTAGATTTAGAGGACCATGATAGATCTAAAAAGGTAGCAGCAATCTAATCCTTTCAGCTTGTTCACAGTAGTACAGAACACACGGCATCAAAGTCCCGGAAACGTTGCAGCATATCTACACTGAAGATAAGAATTGTTTCTGTCCGATTCTGAATTTTAATATTCACTGCTCTGTATGGGAATGGGCATTTAAGAACAACTTTGTTTATGCAACCATGAATAGAAAGGAATTGAAATAAACTTTTAAAAATATCCAGAAACATGTTCATTATGAAACAAGAATTGGCAACAAAGGTATATCAGTTGTTCGAAGTGAAATTTCATTCAAAGTCAATCGTAAATCTGTTGATTCATGAAGTAGTACTGCGGTTTTGTATAATTTATGCTTGCCATGTGATCTAAATTTAAACTGTTATTCTCAAAAAAGGATATAACAATATCTACTATATTTGGTTGCGTAATATCAAGTCAAAACAAGGCGTATAGTATATGCCGTAGTTTAATTGTGATACCCGCAATTTTATTGAATGTCTAGATCCTTGAAAAGAGGCTGCCAAATTGTAAGATTCTTGTTTCACATTCATAATTTACCAATCTTACTATTCGGATCGTGAAATGCCAGTTTTCTTATGGAATGCTTTGAATTATTTTCTGTTTAACAGTCTGACTAGTGATTTGTTGTACATCCTTTGCAGTTATTATATTCTTCCTCTGGAGAATATGATATATGAATATTATAATTAAAGTTGTTCGAGTTTTTCTAAAAATATGTACAGTAACAGGTATCTAGATTTAGAGGACCATGATAGATCTAAAAAGGTAGCAGCAATCTAATCCTTTTGGCTTGTTCACAGTAGCAGAGAAAACACGGCATCAAAGTTCCGGAAAAGTTGCAGCATATCTACACTGAAAATCAGAATTGTTTCTGTCCGATTCTGAATTTTAATATTCACTGCTCTGTTCAGGAATGGGCAGTTAAGAACAACTTTGTTTATGCAACCATGAATAGAAAGGTATTGAAATAAACTTTTAAAAACATCCAAAAAAATGTTCATTATAAAACAAGAATTGGTAACAATTCTCTCCAAGGACCCTAATCAGACTATACACGCTATCAAAAAAGATAACGGACAGTATACAGAAAATGGAAAAGAAACCTTGGAAGAGCTACTCAAGGTACACTTCCCTGGATCAATACCCACCATTCCGCCGCAGAACTCTCCAGCGACAGAACTGGATAGACCACGATGGGCATCCAGGATAGACTGGCAAACAGCGAAGGCTGTGGTAGATGCGGAAAAGACAGAATGGGCTATTAACAGCTTCAAACCATATAAATCACCGGGACCAGACGGGATTTATCCTATCCTACTCCAAAAAGGAGGAAGCACACTGCACAACAGGGTAAGTGAACTGCTCAGAGCCAGCTTAGCTCTGGGGCATATTCCAAGAACAGCATGAGAGCCTACCACAACAGGCAGATCAGGATCTACAGCGACAGCCAAGCCGCCCTTAAAGCACTTCAGAGCTATAAGGTGACATCTCGGCTAGTATGGGAATGCGGCGAAGAACTTAGAAGACTGGCGACTCGGAACAGTGTAACACTGGAGTGGGTACCAGGTCATAAAGGAATCGCAGGCAATGAAAAAGCTGACGAACTCGCGAGAGTAGGATCGTCAACTCTGATGAACGGACCCGAACCTGCTGTGGGCATCCCCAGATGCTTAACGAGGTCATGGTTGAAAGGGTGGTTGAAAGAACAACACAAGAAATACTGGAAGAATACGACTGGGCAAATACATGGGAAGAAATTCATAAAAGAACCATCAGAAAAAGTAGCGAAAGAACTGCTCTCAATGAGCAGGAACAAGCTGCGCACCATTACGGGGCTACTTACGGGACACTTTCCCACAAAGGAGCACCTAAACAAAATAGGGCTGTACAACGGAGACCTTACATGCAGAAGATGCAAAAAGGATACCGAAACAGCTCTGCATATACTATGCAACTGTGAGTCGCTGGACCACAGAAGGCAGAAACTGTATGGCAGAACCCAAATGACTCCAGAAGACTTCTACAATCAACCAGCAAAGAACCTGTATGAGCTAATACAGGGAACGGATTGGCTGAATAGGTTGTAGTCAGAACACTAGGAGTATCCACAATAAGCCCAGGAGGCTGAGGTGGTACCGGCGAAAGGACGGCTCCGGGAAAAAAAAAAAAAAAAAAATATGCCGTAGTTTAATTGTGAAACCCGCAATTTTAATGAATGTCCAGATTCTTGAGAAGAGACTGCCAAATTGTAAGATTCTTGTTTCACATTCATAATTTATTCACCTATCTTACTATTCGGATCGTGGAATGCCAGTTTTCTTATGAAATGCTTTGAATTATTTTCTGTTTAACAGTCTGACTAGTGATTTGTTGTACATCCTTTGCACTTCCAAACTATATTATATTCAGTTGTGGACTCCACAGCCTGACGCAGTGGACATTCTGGATCAGTTGAGTATAAGGACCTCCAACCTCCATTCCACTCCACTCTCCTCTCTTGTTTGTCTTAGACCTATTAGTACAATATCTGGTTTTGTGACTCATGTTCATTGGTAAAAACGTCTAGCATGAGTTCGAAATACTTTTTTGAATACATAAAATCCGAATACATCTAAAGGAAGGGTTACTCCAACTGATATGTTCCATCAGATCGCAGTTTTCAAAAATTCAGCCTAAGGTGAGTAGACCGATAGGAATTTTTAGGATCGGTCCTTTTTATATCTAAATATAATGAAGAAAGGACTAATATGAATTCTAATCGAGGGCTTCGCTAGGGCACGATCTCATTACATCTGCTTGTGGAAGATCTAATTATTAATACTCATCTTCCCCTCATTAATATATTACAATTTTCAAAGGAGATTTTTGGGCTCTACACAATTCACGTTATCAATATAAATATGTATCAATGATTTGAATATCCACAAACCGAACCATTCTATCGAATGACACAATTCACATTGGTAACATTTCTTAGTGGAACCGTTTTACTGAAAAAAAGCATTAACGAAAATATGAAAAAAACTGATATCTACTGACCGAGAATTATTTGGGGAAAAATAAATAGTGCGTTACAGTTTGAATGATACAATTGCGTTACTAGACTAGAATTATCAAGTATTAAATTGATTTCTAGTACAGTTGGTCACAAGTATTGGTTCCAATTTTGTACTTCATCTTATAATTTTCATAATATTATATAGTGTCGTTAATTTTCAACTATGCATAGTGGAAAGAAGTTTTTTTGTTGAACGACACACATTATTTTTGTGTGGTAGAATACCTCTTCGATGAAAGATAACATTTTTATCTCTGAATTAATTCATTCCAATCTAAGTATTAGATATTCCTTCCTATGAAAATCTTCCAGTACCGGCCTTACATATAATTAAGAATCCAATTTTCTCTGTATTGATTTATTTATTGAGTGGAACAGCATAACTTTCTGCTAAAACTCAGTCTATTTGAGATCATTAGCATAACTCAGCCAGTTGATTGTTCTTCATTGCTTTGAGACAAATATGCTGGAAATATTTCAGTAAATGTAACATTTTTTCAATTTCAAATAACTGCCTTCAATTTAAACCTGATGAGCTGAACCAAACTGATGTGCCCCATAACCTTAAAACTCCCACATAATCACTAATTCACCTGAATTTTATTTCAAGCACAGCAGCTAGGATACCGTTACATTCAAAAATATCGCTTGAAACACTGGGGTATATCTAGGCCACCTTGAGAGTTCCTGAAATACCTGCTATAGTTAAATGCGCTCTTATCGTGCGGGTAAACAGGTCACTAACCATATTTATCAAATCAGAAAATACAGAGGCTACCAGAATGTGAGATTATACTGGTTGGCGAATTACCACTTCATCTTCCATACTTAAAATAATATATCAGATTAGGTTGTTCACTTCAGGATGTGAGAAAAACGGAAAATTGCTTCTTATTATTCATATTGTCGCTTTAAATTGTCACAAAATTGACATATTTGGATGAAACTTGCAGCTGGTGAAAGACTTTCGAGAGTTGCTGGAAACTAAATTCATATAATCCTTTCCTTTCCCATAAACATTGCATAAGTCTGTCTTATTCGTCTTACGGATTTTATTGGGAAGTTATGATTGAACATAATGAAAGAAATCAAAAGCTGGGAGTATGTCTTTGATGAATCGTATGACCTGCATGATAAGACTGCATTTGACTATAGCACAAGACATTTCAACCTCCACATACCAAACCAGATGCTAGTGCATTTTGAAATCATCTTTACCTTCAGGTACTACCAATTTTTCAAAAATTTTGCCCCTCTTTTATGAAAAAATCAAAAATAACTTCCTTATTCCCTTTTGATGATAAAAAGCTGGTGTAATTGAAACTTGATAAATTTGGCGAATATAGTTGTATCCTCTCCCTCAATTTCTTTTTGGGTAATTCCTAGAACATAATTATTTTTAAATAGCGAGTTATGCATAAATGTGAGTATTTGAATAAGTGAGGATTCTAGATTCCAGTGTTTTGTGATGTTATTCTCATTTATTTAAACAGTTTCCACCGTCGTATAAAATTATACGTTTACTATACCTTATTACTATTGGTTAAACACTTCTTAATGTCCACTAATTCATCCACATCCGGTATAATAATTTTTCCAATTTATCTTTAACACTCAAATATTGTACTACTCACTAATTCACTATCTGTTCACTCACTGTGTACTGAAACTGCTTACCGATTCACAGTATAGTGTAAAACTGTTCGACTCATTCAAAAACCCGCTTATATGGAACTCTTGAAACTTCTGAAATTTATCACATTCCACGTATGCCGAGCTTCCAGAACAACGGGAATATTACTCTGTTAAGGAATCTTCTAGAAAGGTCGCATTTGATAAAATGTATAGTTCACAACAGGACTGGATTCTGAATTGCTGAGTTCGTAACAGTATACTCAAGGATAACAGCGAAAGGTGAGTAATAACATGGAAAAATCATTCAGTAGACAATGTATAAAATGCAAATTATGACCCTTACAGTATCAATAGAATATCAGCTGAACGAATTCAAAGCAATACTGCAGATCTATTAAGATCAGAACGATTGTAAAATATTAATTTAAATGCCTGTATTGGAAACATTCATATAAAGTACTAATATTATTTTGGCTCAGCCTATGAAAAACTGAAAAGATATTCTCTCCGAATGTGAATTTATTCCGGTCTCGAAGATGACAGATGTTCAGTTGAACTTGACATAATATTTAGTTTTAATTCATGGGTATTTGTACATATTGGAAGATGAAAACTTTTTCCTTCAAACGTTAGTAAATATGTCATTTTTCTACTGTGTAGTTTCATTTTTTCTCCACCGGAGCTTTAGTTTTCACTTTCCGCCAGCCGAGGGAAAAGTGTTAACACATAGATAAAAACAACTCAAGATTCATTCAACTAAAAACAAAACTAAAGCTTTTATTTATCATTCAAATGAATATTGAATGCTCTCTGTCAAAACACGAGCGCGTCATGACTAATATCACTTTTCCCCCATATCAAATAATATACTAATGCAACAACTCACAATGTGTAAGGAACGTATGTTCACCGGTATATAAACAGCGGAATGAAATAACACCTGATTGCTTGTATAGAATACAACCGGGTGATATAAAGTGTAGTTGCAGTAGGATCAGCATTCTAATAATATGGAACTAAAATTTTCTCCCAGAACACCAGAAAAATTATGGGAATCTCTTGAAAAGTTGATGAGTATTTTTAGAATTATTTTCATAGCAATGGGTCGGTTAACTTTTCTCCTTTTTTTTCTATAACAGCCAAAAACAAATCTAACATCATGACAAAAGCATAAGTACCAAATGTGTTTGATTCATTGTATTTCGAACTATAGATAGTTTGTTTTCCAGTGGTGATTCAGATATTCAAAGTACATGTGTTGGGGTTGTTTCAATTGTTAATCTCCAAATTATTGAAAATTTGCATTCTAATATTATTCAATTTCTTCTAATATCAGCAAATATCTCAATTTATTGAAAAATATTCCTGGCTGCTATTAAATTCACAATGAATATCTTACGGAATTCGATTGACTGCGATCATTGTTTCTTGGCAAGCATTTTCGGATATGTTCTACAGGAATGAAAACACCACCAGTTTGATTTATTATATACTTCAAAAATTCATCAATTTCGTATTTAGTACAAGTATATAAATCCAATGAAACGTTTAAATGGGAAACCTCATTAGAACAATACAAATTTCAGTAGGTAACTATAAAGAGTTTTCTTGGTATTTATGCCTGTTTGTTTTCATCACGTAATGAGACAATGAAATTGATTTCAATTTCTTGCTACGAGTAATAAAAAAAAATTATGTTTCGTAATTTGCATGCTATTAAAATTTTATTATTCCACTCCACCCATTATACTTCCTTATCGTTTTAAAGCGGTTCAATTAGTTTCACCTGTTCGTGACCTTATATGTAACGGTATTTTAGAACGTGATTTTCATTCACTCTTAAATATCATTTTAAATTGAAATTTAGCTCACTTATCGGACAATATTTGATTGAGAATATAATTCATAAGGCACGTGACATGTTTTCCATCAATTAATATAGAGAATCTCCCTAGATACATGTCCATCACAGCGATGATAAAAAACAAAAGAAATTATCACCTTATTTTTGTTCGTTGCTAAGGCTAATTTTTCATATTGTCAGTGATTGGCAGTAAATATTTTTTTATCTATAATTGACAGTTCATATAGAAAATATAAAAATGTGTTCTAATCGTTGGGGTAATTGTAATAATAAATTCATTATATCCTCTCATTAAATATAAGCTCGATGATATATCTCGTAAAACCGAAAAAGCACATTTAACTCGTCCTTCGAACTCGTTAAATCTGCAGCTCGGTTTCACTCGAAAATATCATCGATGATAATCATATCACTTGTTATATTACGTATGAGAATATAATTCATATGTCACGTGACATGTTTTCCACCAATCAATATTGAGAATCTCCCTAGATACATGTCTATCACAGCGATGATAAATAACAAAGAAATTATCACCTTATTTTGGTTCGTTGCTAAGGGTAATTTGTCACATTGACAGTTCCTATTGAAAGTATAAGAAGGTGTTCTAATCGTTTCATATAATATAATTCTATAAATTCATTATATTCTCTCATTGAATATAAGCTCGTGATATGATTAATAATCGAAGATATATCTCGTAAAACCGAAGCAGCACATTTAACTCGTCCTTCGGACTCGTTAAATCTGCAGCTCGGTTTCACTCGAAAATATCGTCGATGATAATCATATCACTTGTTATATTACGTATGAGAATATAATTCATATGTCACGTGACATGTTTTCCACCAATCAATATTGAGAATCTCCCTAGATACATGTCTATCACAGCGATGATAAAAAACAAAGAAATTATCACCTTATTTTGGTTCGTTGCTAAGGGTAATTTGTCACATTGACAGTTCCTATTGAAAGTATAAGAAGGTGTTCTAATCGTTTCATATAATATAATTCTATAAATTCATTATATTCTCTCATTGAATATAAGCTCGTGATATGATTAATAATCGAAGATATATCTCGTAAAACCGAAGCAGCACATTTAACTCGTCCTTCGGACTCGTTAAATCTGTAGCTCGGTTTCACTCGAAAATATCGTCGATGATAATCATATCACTTGTTATATTACGTATGAGAATATAATTCATAAGTCACGTGACATGTTTTCCACCAATCAATATTGAGAATCTCCCTAGATACATGTCTATCACAGCGATGATAAAAAACAAAGAAATTATCACCTTATTTTGGTTCGTTGCTAAGGCTTTTTTTTCATATTGACAGTGATTGACAGTAAGTATTTTTTTATCTATGATTGACAGTTCATTTTGAAAATATAAAAATGTGTTCTAATCGTTGGGGTGATTGTAATAATAAATTCATTATATTCTCTCATTAAATATAAGCTCGTGATATGATTAATAATCGATGATAATCATATCACTTGTTATATCACGTATGATTATAAACCTCCATCCGTTTCCAGCCAAATTTTATTTTTCAATCAGGAACAAATTACACTGGATATTTTTTTGACATAAGTGGATATATCCCGTCCCACCTGCTACAGCCAATTTTTTATGTTGTTACACATGGTTTCATTTCGTTTTGCCCGCTTTTCGTAGTTAAAATATAGATTATTATGCAGCTTGTTTTCAAACTAAGAGGAGCGATTTGCATTATTTAAGTTGGCATATCTGCAGACCAGGGATTAGTCAGATTGCCGCCCTTTTCACATATTTATTTTTTTGATTTTTATTTACATGAAAAAATATATTTCAAAATTCACTACCATCTTTTCGAGTTTGCTGCTTATCATTCTGTTTGCGTTTGCTATTTCATAATGTGTTTGAGCTAATTTCCTCTTCATTTTTACTGTATGTGTGTTTTTAGCTTCTTATTATTGTGTTGTACTGCTTTGTTAAGTTTCACTAAACT
Source organism: Galerucella nymphaeae (assembly GCA_963978555.1). NCBI lineage: Eukaryota > Metazoa > Arthropoda > Insecta > Coleoptera > Chrysomelidae > Galerucella > Galerucella nymphaeae. Next base: position 10,303,914 of record OZ021708.1, read on the forward strand.
ATTTGTTTATGGACCAAATCAAGTAGGTATCAGTGGGAGGGAAATTATCAAGTTCGGGTCACTTATCGCTGACAGAGACGCAAAGTTTATAAGTTTACAAGTAAAATCTTAATTTTAATAATATTTCCACATCAAGTCTTACACACATTACAGTACCTACAATTATATCGTAGTTTCCGATATAAAGAATTGTTTAGTGCTATAATCAAACTTCCAATGTAAATGAAGGAAAATTCAACATATTATAAACATTTAATTCCATTTTATACATACTATACTAATTTATACTTGGAGTATTAAATGATCCTTGGAGTCATTCATAATATTTTACAGAATATAAAGCTTTCACAATAATATGACCTTTGGTAGCTATGTTCGCCATTGTCTGGCCTCATGTCATGGGTCCATTTACGATTTGGTATTCATGCATGCCTTGATCTCTCATTAGCTACGTCAAATGCGTAATGTTGCCGTTATTAAATTGATATATTTGACATACAGGGTGTGGTGCGACAAGTTTTGATTAAAAGTAATGGCGGATACAGTTATGTTAAAAATCTGAAATTACGTAGCTGTAGGTTTTGGATGACGCTGAGTTCAAATATAATGTTGTCCTGAATGTGGCACTTCCGGTTATACCGGAAATAGACGTCAACTTTGTTATTTTAAATAGAACCTAATATTTTTTATTTTATTTTCGAATTCTACATGAAATTTTAGATAAAATTTGTGAACAATGGCCTATACCAAAAATGAAGTATTTTCGAGATATTCCGTTTTTTTTCAGAATTTTGAAAAAATCCTAGTCCACATTACATAACGATATCTCCATTAATATCGAAGCTAGTAACGTGAAATTGTAACCAATAAACAACAAGGGCTTGCCCGTTAACTCCATATGTCCAACTCATTGATATTGCATACAGGATGTTTTAAACTTAGCCGCCAACATGCACAATTTAAATCATTTATAAGTTGCTTACTTTAAATAGAACACCCTGTATTTTATTACATTTGCCGATGTATTTTTTTAAGCCAATTCGTGTGGTATGGGTATTCCCTATACCTAAATCCAACCACTTTTAAGATATTTTATTATTTTAGTTAAAACATAACAACACTTAATGATTTCAACATTAGTAAAGGGTAGGCCATGGCTGTCAAAGATTTGATAGTTAGAAGGTTTTTATTTTGACAGTTCACATTTGTATTTCATAGTAAATAATGGCAAATGTAGGATTTAGTAATGATGATTTTTTAAATCTTATTATTATTTACGGTGAGTGTAATAGAATTGTTGAACGGACTTGCCGTGTTTTTGCAGAAAGATATCCATATCGACCAAATGCAACTCTTGATATTGTAAGAAGATTGCTCAAAAACTGCCGTCAGTTTGGTCAATTTAAGCCAAAAATTAATAAAAATAAACCACTAGTGGACAATGACATCAACGAAATTAATGTTTTGGGTTATTTTACGGCCTCTCCAAATGCCTCCATTAGAGATTGTGAGAGAGATCTTACTTTGTCGACGAGAACAATTCATCGCATTTTAAAAAAACACAAATGGAAACCATTTTCTTATAATTTGGTGCAGCACTTACAATTATGTGATCTTCCTCGAAGGGTAGAATTCTGTGAATGGTTTTTAATGAAGACCCAAGAGGATGAAAACTCCATAAACAAAGTTATATGGTGTGATGAAGCAAAGTTTAGCAAAAATGGATTATTTAATCGACATAACTCCCATTTTTGGTCTAATGAAAATCCACATGTTAGTAGAGAACGTTATTTCCAAGATAGTTGGAGTTTTAATGTTTTTTGTGCAATAAAAGACGATAAAATTTTAGCATTACAATTTTATGATGAAAATTTAAATGGTGAAAAATATTGCCACATTTTAGAAGCAGCTATACGACCGGCGTTACATGCTTTAAGAAATGGAGAGGCGGCTTCAGCTTGGTATCAGCAAGATGGAGCACCTCCTCATAACTATGGGCCTGTTGCTCAGCATCTTTACGACATGTTTGATGATAGATGGATTGCCAATCAGGGTCCGTTTCGTTGGCCAGCTCGCTCTCCTGACTTGGCTCCTTTAGATTTTGGCATTTGGGGTTACATTAAAAATCAGGTATTTTCCATTCCTGTTACGACAAAGGAAGATATGATGCAGAGAGTCTTACTTGCTTTTAATTTCTCTAACACCCGACCATATTTCCAGAATTACAAGACATAACCTAATGAAAAGGATTCATAAATGTTTAGAAGTAGATGGTGCTAATTTTGAACACTTACTATAAAACTTTATTTGTTTAATATTACATTTAGCTATTTTTTTTGTACGTTATCTAATTAAATTAATACAAAACACCTTGTCAACGTTTTTGATGATATCCACAATTAATAATCCTTTCATGCTGTTGGTTACTTTTCAGAAGTAATAATATGAAAAAATAATAAAATATCACCTTAAATCATGGAAATCATGGCCTACCCTTTACTAATGTTGAAATCATTAAGTGTTGTTATGTTTTAACTAAAATAATGAAATATCTCAAAAGTGGTTGGATTTAGGTATAGGGAATACCCATACCACACGAATTGGCTTAAAAAAATACATCGGCAAATGTAATAAAATACAGGGTGTTCTATTTAAAGTAAGCAACTTATAAATGATTTAAATTGTGCATGTTGGCGGCTAAGTTTAAAACATCCTGTATGAAATATCAATAAGTTGGACATATGGAATTAACGGGCAAGCCCTTGTTGTTTATTGGTTACAATTTCACGTCACTAGCTTCGATATTAATAGAGATATCGTTATTTAATGTGGACTAGGATTTTTTCAAAATTTTGAAAAAAAACGAAATATCTCGAAAATACTTCATTTTTGGTATAGGACATTGTTCACAAATTTTATCTAAAATTTTATGTAGAATTCGAAAATAAAATAAAAAATATTAGGTTCTATTTAAAATAACAAAGTTGACGTCTATTTCCGGTATAACCGGGAGTGCCACATTCAGGACAACATTATATTTGAACTCAGCGTCATCCAAAACCTACAGCTTCGTAATTTCAGATTTTTAACATAACTGTATCCGCCATTACTTTTAATCAAAACTTGTCGCGCCACACCCTGTATATTGCACACAATTTATGTCAAATATGGGAGAACCCATCCTCAACGCGTTGAAATTTAGCTTAGTTTTCACTATATTTGGTTAAGATCACGAGAGAAGCGAAACGAGAGACACATTTTATCTCGTCTCACGGCAACACTACAAATGCGACATGACAATTCATATTTCACATAAGTGTCAATTAGTTCAATAAATCTGAACACGACGTTTCCGAAACACTTTCCCAATTCAGTAGCTTTCAGTGGTGTGGTTTCTTAAAATGCTTCTCTTAGTTTAAAAACAAGGTATAGGTACATAAATTATTTTTTCTCCGATTGGCAGCAAATATTAATTTTGCTGACTGATATCAATCAGCAAAGTATTACTTTTCCTGCCTAGGCAGCAAATTGACTTCTTTGCTGCCTGTGATTATACATTTCCATAGCAACCAACCAAAATAAAGAGATTGTGTGAATTGTAATAATTTGCAAATACAATATTATGAACAATCGGTGAAAAAATCATATGTTCAGCTCGGCAGCAAAGTAGATTGACTGCCTTAGCTGGAATTCTTGCCTCGCTACGCTTGGCTATGAATTAAGCTTCGGCAGTCAATCTACTACTTTGCTGCCTAGTTAAACAAATAACTATTTCTAACAACCACCATGCAAAACACGCTTTTCTATACAAATTTTCATACGCAAAGCAGGACTTTTTTTAATTCTTTTGATAACCGTTGTGAAAGTGATGCGAAAAGTACACGCCATGGCAGTTTTCCGTACAGAAATGTCAAACAGAGCTACTCAGGACCTGTCAACTTTTTTTGACAATTCAACTTAATAGTGAATTTTTTATTGGTATACAATTTTCAAATTCAAACCAACAGTATTTATTTCAATTTATTAATTATATCATAAAATTATTATTGAGCATTATTTGGGACAACATAACTTTCTGCTATAACTCAGTCTATTTGAGATCATTAGCATAACTCAGCCAGTTGGTTGTTTTTTATTGCTTTGAGACAAATATGCTGGAAATATTTCAGTAAATGTAACATTTTTTCAATTTCAAACAACTGCCTTCAATTTAAACCTAATGAGCTGAACCAAACTGATGTGTCCCATAACCTTAAAACTCCCACATAATCCCTAATTCACCTGAATTTTATTTCAAGCACAGCAGCTAGGATACCGTTTCATTCGAAAATATCGCTTGAAACACTGGGGTATATCTAGGCCACCTTGAGAGTTCCTGAAATACCTGCTGAAATGCCTGTATTGGAAACATTCATATAAAGTACTAACATCATTTTGGCTCAGCCTATGAAAAACTGAAAAGATATTCTCTCCGAATGTGAATTTATTCCGGTCTCGAAGATGACAGATGTTCAGTTGAACTCAACATAATATTTAGTTTTAATTCATGGGTATTTGTATTGGAAGATGAAAACTTTTTCCTCCAAACGTTAGTAAATATGTCATTTTTCTACTGTGTAGGCGACCGTGAAGTTTCATTTTTCCTCCACCGGAGCTTTGGTTTTTACTTTCCCGCCAGCCGAGGGAAAAGTGTTATCACATAGATAGAAACAAGAAAACAAGCTTCAACAACTCAAGATTCATTCAAATAACAACAAAACTAAGACTTTCATTTATCATTCAAATGAATATTAAATGCTCTCTCTCAAGACACGAGCGCGTCATGAAAAATATCACTTTTCCTCCATATCAAATAATATACTATTGCAACAACTCACAATGTGTAAGGAACGTATGTTCACCGGTATATAAGCAGCGGAATGGAATAACACCTGGTTGCTTGTATAGAATACAACCGAGTGACATAAATTGTAGTTGCAGTAGGATCAGCATTATATTAATATGAAACTAAAATTTTCTCCCAGAACACCAGAAAAATTATGGGAATCTCTTGAAAAGTTGATGAGTATTTTTAGAATTATTTTTATAGCAATGGGTCGGTTAACTTTTCTCCTTTTTTTTTTTCTATAACAGCTAAAAACAAATCTGACATCATGACAAAAGCGCAAGTACCAAATGTGTTTGATTCATTGTATTTCGAACTATAGATAGTTTGTTTTCCAGTGGTAATTCAGATATTCAAAGTACATGTATTAGGGTTGTTTTAATTGTTAATCGTCAAATTATTGAATTGCATTCTAATATTATTCAATTTCTTCTAATATCACCAAATATCTCAATTTATTGAAAAATATTCCTGGCTGCTATTAAATTCACAATGAATATCTTACGGAATTCGATTGACTGCGATCATTGTTTTTTGGCCAGCATACTCGGATATGTTCTACAGGAAGGAAGACACCGCCAGTTTATTCATTATATACTTCAAAAATTCATCAATTTCCTATTTAGTACAAGTATATAAATCCAATAGAACGTTGAAATGGGAAAACTCATTAGAACAATACAAATTTCACTAGGTAACTATAAAAAGTTTTCTTGGTATTTATGCCTGTTTGTTTTCATCACGTAATGAGACAATGAAATTGATTTCAATTTCTTGCTACGAGTAATAAAAAGAAATTATGTTTCGTAATTTGCATGCTATTAAAATTTTATTATTCCACTCCACCCATTATACTTCCTTATCGTTTTAAAGCGGTTCAATTAGTTTCACCTGTTCGTGACCTTATATGTAACGGTATTCTAGAACGTGATTTTCATTCACTCTTAAATATCATTTTAAATTGAAATTTATCTATCGGACAATAGTTGATTGATTATAAACCTCCATCCGTCCCACGGATATATCCCGTCCCACCTGCTACAGCCAATTTTTTATGTTGTCACACATGGTTTCATTTCGTTTTGCCCGCTTTTCGTAGTAAAAATATAGATTATTATGCAGCTTGTTTTCAAACTAAGAGGAGCGATTTGCATTATTTAAGTTGGCATATCTGCAGACTAGGGATTAGTCAGATTGCCGCCCTTTCCACATATTTATTTTTTTGATTTTTATTTACATAAAAAAATATATTTCAAAATTCACTACCATCTTTTCGAGTTTGCTGCTTATCATTCTGTTTGCGTTTGCTATTCCATAATGTGTTTGAGCTTATTCCCTCTGCATTATTACTGTATTTGTGTTTTTTGCTTCTTATTATTGTGTTGTATTGGTTTGTTAAGTTTTACTAAACTATTTGTTTATGAACCAAATCAAGTAGGTATCAGTGGGTGGGAAATTATCAAGTTCGGGTCACTTATCGCTGACAGAGACGCAAAGTTTATAAGTTTACAAGTAAAATCTCAATTTTAATAATATTTCCACATCAAGTCTTATACACATTACAGTACCTACAGTTTTATCGTATTTTCCGATATAAAGAATTGTTTAGTTTTATTTCGTGCTATAATCAAACTTCCAATGTAAATGAAGAATAAGTCAACATATTATGAAAATTTAATTCCATTTTATACATACTATACTAATTTATACTTGAAGTATTAAATGATCCTTGGAGTCATTCATAATATTTTACAGAATATAAAGCTTTCACAATAATATGACCTTTGGTAGCTATGTTCGCCATTGTCTGGCCTCATGTCATGGATCCATCCACGATTTGGTATTCATGCATGCCTTGATCTCTCATTAGCTACGTCAAATGCGTAATGTTGCCGTTATTATGTTGTTATATTTGACATATATTGCACACAATGTATGTCAAATATGGAAGAACCCAACCTCAACGCGTTGAAATTTAGCTTAGTTTTTACTTTATTTGGTTGATATCACGAGAAAAGCGAAGCGAGAGACACATTTTATCTCGTCTCACGGCAACACTACAAATGCGACATGACAATACATATTTCACATAAGTGTCAATTAGTTCAATTAATCTGAACAAGACGTTTTCGAAACACTTTCCCAATTTAGTAGCTTTCAGTGGTATGGTTCCTTAAAATGCTTCTCTTAGTTTAAAAACAAGGTATAGGTACATAAATTATTTTTTCTCCAATTGGCAGCAAATATTAATTTTGCTGACTGATATCAATCAGCAAAGTATTACTTTTCCTGCCTAGGCATCAAATTGACTTCTTTGCTGCCTGTGATTATACATTTCCATAGCAACCAACCAAAATAAAGAGATTGTGTGAATTGTAATAATTTGCAAAAACAATATTATGAATAATCGGTGAAAAAATTATATGTTCAACTTGGCAGCAAAGTAGATTGACTGCCTTGGCTGGAATCCTTGCCTCGCTACGCTTGGCGATGAATTAAGCTTCGGCAGTCAATCTACTACTTTGCTGCCTAGTTAAACAAATAATAGTGAATTTTTTATTGGTATACAATTTTCAAATTCAAACCAACAGAATTTATTTCAATTTATTAATTATATCATAATATTATTATTGAGCATTATTTAAGCAATCATGAGCCAGGATCAAAATAATAATTGAACATTGTTCAAATTCCACAATTAATCATACATTCAACAGGTTTTTCTATTTATTTTCATATTGTAAGCTCTTTCTTCTCAAAAATAACTGTATAAATTACTGTATTTCTTCGTAGAAAAAATATTGTGTACAGCTTGTACGCAAATCACTTCTCCCACTAGATTAGCGCTCGTTACGAAAAGTGAAGCTTTGCACACTATTTGTACAAACTACTATTGGAAATCTCCCATTTCGTTGTATGTTTTCGTCTCTTACGGTATATAATCTGACCATATACCACTCGAGGTATATGAATTTTGTATTGAGTTTATTCTCCGCAAAATTTCTGAGCTCCCCTGTCGGAATATTTCTAAAAGAATTTTTGCTCCGCGCAATTTTTACAGAAATATTACACAGCATTGTCAAGAAATATTCAAAAAATATTCACCTCTTCATTTAACAAGTGGATATATTCCAATAACCTTTCCAAGATCATCTGAGCTGACGATAATTTTATGATATTTCATAATTCACCATTTTTACTATCTACTGGGTAATGTATAGTGGAGATGATAGCGATACTAATCAGGAATGAGTACTGAAAATACGCTTTTATGGCAGTATCAACGTACGGAGCTTGATATCAAATGATGAAATAAACAATTCAAGAAACGAGAAAGCTACTGTGTTAGCGAAACGTGTCATAATTTTAAGCTCAAGATTATTGTAGATCTTAACGAATTAAATTGTTTCGTCCACGACTATTTGATAATTTCAACATATTAAATGTGCTTCTTCAAGTAAAATGATGTACATAATTCACCCGTGCATAAAAGGTGTGATTAATAGGTGTTTATAATGAAAAGTGTCAGACAAAAATTTCATAGTGATGAATATGGGACGCTAGCAACTAACTCTTGCTTAAATTATTTGAAATGTTTCAACAATATGTGGATAAATTGGAAATAGGGCTCTAGGAAATTATTGGTATTTTTGCAAGGTTGTCTCGTGGACTGATTGGTCTGCTTCACCGTTTTGATTAAGTCCAGACACATTTACCCATTCATATTTCCAATACTTTTGCTCTTATTTTCAGCAGTTTGGATAAAAATGAAAAATATTGATTGAAAAAATACATTTCACATTATCTGAGTACTTTCATATTTCGGTTTAGGTACAAATAAAAAAGTTCTCTACTCACCCTCCAGTTTTCTATTTCGCTTAGTCTATTAGCAACAACACATCCTGCACTACCAGCACCAACGACAATAAAATCGTATTCCTCCACGTTAGCCTTATCAGTTCCAAAGGGATTATAAAAATCCGAAAACGAATAATCTAATCCGTACGAATTTTTTTGATCCAATGAATATCCGAATAAATTAGCTACCAACTGTAAAAATAAAAAAGTCGATGGTTGACAAGTTGTTAAATTACTATGCACCGAACATGGCTGACGGAGATCGGGAGGCATCCATCCCTGTACCATTGTTTAAAGTCTAAAAAAAAAGTTATTGCACCTAAGCTGACTAGAACAGAAGTGAACGGTTTGCGTTAAACGAAACTTATCTGTTACGGAGTTTTGTACAATTAAAAGTAACTAGGGGGAATTAGTAGCGATACATATATTTACAAGTCAATTCAATTTATTGTTAAAACAAAAACCCCAATTTCAATAGGCATAACCACATTTAATTTTGGATATTTAACTATTGATTAAAATAGGCCAGTACGATGACATTTTATTCAGTCATACATTTCCTTTCTCTCCTCCAGTACTTTCATTGTAATCCAGAGTTCATTCCCATTATATTTAGTATATTTTCAGCTTTCTATGAATTTAGATAAATCAACTGAACTTGGATTGGAATAGGTCCATTTTTTCCTGAGGATACAAAATTCTTTGAATTTGTGAATTTACAAACAAAAATCATAAGACAATAAAATCAAATCAAAAAAGACAATAAAAAAACCAAATGAGGTTAAAGAAAAAAACCTAGCAAGCAGAACAAAAAAGAAATATGGATATTACAAAACAGAAGGGGGAAACAGGAGAATCAATAACTGCCTATGAATATCTCTAATGGGAAAAGTTCGGGAAAAAAATGTAAAACTATTGCACTGGATATATATGTCGTTGAAAACAAAGAAAAGGTGGAGAATTATAAACAGAAGGAAAAGAAATTATGGAATGATGAATAGAGTATTATCAGGGTCTTCTCAACGACCCGCAAGAACTGAACAATGACGAAGCTGAAACAAACTGACATTTACAAAACATCAGATAAATGAGGATTGGATAGAATTATCAATAACTGAGGAGAGAACACTAGAAGAAAATCATATTCGGATTCAGAAATGACAGAAGTACACAGGATATTAACAACAGAACAAATAACTCAAAAAGCAATAGAAAAAAAGGAAAACTTTTATGGAATTTCTAGGCCTTGGTAAAGGTTTTGTTGAACAAACATTTTCAGTTGGACATCAATGAAACGAAAAGATTGAGATAGGCGTTATATTATATTGAAGTATAAGTGGATATTAAGGTCTTCAAAACATGAGCGATATTATGTGTCAAACAGTATAGAGCAGAAAAATGTTTTCAAAATTCATATGAAAATTACCAATATCATTTCCAAAGTAAATTTCACAATAATGCTCGTATGGGTGAAACAGTTTTTGAAGAGCATACGAAAAAACTCGGATTTTCAATCTGGTAAATTTTCAAAAAACTTCACATTCAAACTTGTCGAAATAGAGCAAGTGTTTCAGAGACCAGTTATCCACGAATACTTTACGCTATTTTTTTATTGGTGCACTTTGAAATTATAAATACTGGTATCTATTACTACTATAAGGAAAATAAATTGGAATAACTGATAATGTAGAATGGTTGAATTCGTGATTACATTAGTTTACCTTGCGTTGTCATGGAAATGTTAAGTTAATAGTATCATATTAAATAACATTTCCTCCAATTTCAAAAATCGAAATATTAATATCTCAAAAAATATCAACTTTGTTTTGATCCTTCCCATTGTCATTTATGAAATTTAAATTGTTGAATATTGTTCAAATGAAGGTTTTGACTTTACAAAGTACCTACTCCAGTCAGATCAATATTATGAAAAATTATCATTCAGACCATTAGATGTTGTCATGCTAACTTAAAAACGTGCGTGTTTGAAAGTTCGATTTAAACACGCTCAGGCGTGCCCTAAATAGGTGAAAGGGTTCACCAATGAAAAAAATGTTTGTGAAAATAACGCAGGTTCTTGCCTAACTAACCGATTAAATTTGGTAGTAAGCCACTTCGCACGGCTTTGTTACCTTATTGATCTTGAGAAAAAATTCAGCAGAAATAAAAAAAAAGGGAAAGCAATTTCAGGGCACCATTTTCTTTCCTAGGAAAAAATTGGAAAGAAAATCAAATTTGGAGGTTAGCTAACTATTAATCTGTTAGTTCACAAAAAAATATTAAAAAAAATAGCTTGATGTTTCTGTGTAATGAATAAAAAACGTATATATTTACTGTCTTGCTCGAAATTACAATGATTTTCCAAGACATAAATTATGGGAGGTACTTACTGACAGAAAAATAAATCGTTCAATTATATGATTAACGCGGAAAGTGAATAAGAAAAACGGAAACATAATTATAAAAAAAATAATGTCAGAATGATTCAATACAGTTAGAGAGTATGTGAATGGAGGTTTCTTCTTTCTCCACTACTTTTAGCTTTTCAGGCGTCTATTCAGCCGACAATGACCCGTTAGGATTATCGTTGAAACTCTTAGCGCAGTTTTACTTTGACTTATGCCCTAGATTTTTCCAATGGTCCGATATTCTCTTTTTTTGCTTCACCTATTTGTTACATTAGAGCTGATTGATTCCGCGCCTAACGGAGTCGTGATTTTATCAAATCGGTTTGTTTTCATATTTTTGCCAAATAAACAAGTTTTCGTGGAAAAGGAAAAATTATCGATAAAATTTGAAGCACTCGTGGTATTACCATTGATAATAATATTTAAACAGTGAACCATACCATATCCAGTCGACGGTACTAGACGAAAATGAAATGTTTAAGCCGGCTGCACACGGTGTGCGATAATATAATATATATTATAGCTCATATATTACAAAAATATCGCTTATAATTAGAAAGCACACAACGCCGCACATGGGCGCTATAATATATATCTATATCTAGGCGATATATTATATCTTTGTAAAAATATGCCTGCTGAGCGATATTTTACAAATATATCTGGTCATATCTTACCAGCCCCTTGCGTCCCGTTGTCTGCAGAAGCCCACAATTCGATGTTTTTGAGTTTAGACGAACCGGCATTTTAGTCTACACTTGTTTTTCAAAGCTTTTGTGTGTTTTAAGTATTTTGAAAACATTAGAAAACTGTGGTTATCCATTAAAATGGAAGAATTAATTGAAAGTATTAGGAAATACCCATCATTATGGAAAATCGATTCAAAAGATTATAAAAACAATGAAATAAAAGAAGCTGCTTGGAGAAAAGTTGTCTAGGAACTTTGCGAACTTACTGATGGTATGTATTTATATTACTTTAATTTAAGTAGAATGTGGATATTGTTCATTATATTATCGCACACCGTGTGCAGCCGGCTTAATATAATATATATTATATTAGAGTGCAAACATAAAATATATAATATATTATATTATCGTACGCCGTGTGCAGCCGGCTTTTTACGCAAGTTTTATATCTGTATTCCAGGCAGAAATTTACGTGGGTAAAGGATAGTCAGGCAGCACTGAAATTATCAACATGTCCACAAATCAGATCTGGACAGGTCTTGAACTGCCTACAGAAAACTAGTAGCCCTGGCTTAAGGCAGACACCTCAACAAAGGTAGGGATATCCCATCGGTTACCAGTCATGGGACTCGGAGAAAGTGTGTGTACAATCGGCATATATAGGGAGAAACCTTTCTGTCGGTTGTGCATGGTAGAGAAGGAAACAGCCTTCCACATTATCTCCTATTGTAAAGTATTATCTCATTGGAGATAAAGACTCCTGAAACTAGAGCTTCCAAGGAAGGATGTTTCCAAGAAGTTCTAGTGAAAAAACTGTTAAGTCTAATAAGGGCCAATGGTCTCGTCACGGCACAACCAAGAGCACAAAAACTCAGGACTCTAAGCCTTTGACCACCATAAGTACCTTATCAATCAATCAAGTACTGAACTTTTGACCTAGGTGAGGTTTATCGAAAATCAATTGCAGAAGCGAAGAACAGGTTTGTATAACTAACATATTATGTTTAATCAAACGAAAAACTCGGCAATCGTAGCTTCGTTTCACTTTCACTCTCTCAAGGTACGTTTTCCTCCACATTTGCAGGTCATTAACGACTGCGACCAAAGTAGCAAAGCAAAAATTTTGTAAAGAGATCTTCTCCTCCGATTTGTCAACAAATCTTATTTCAAAGCAGTCGCTTGTAAATTAATAATTATTGTATTAACATATTCCTCAGCTACGCCTTTAATAATAAAATGAATATTTCTAAACAAAGAGTGATTTCAATAACAAATGAGGATGATAAATTTCGGGATGATTAGATACCTGATCCACAAGCCGTTCTGATTATCTACCAACATTGTGCCTAGAAGTGAAAAAAAAAATCCAAGAAATTAATACATTTTTGATCAAATAAGTGATACAGCATAACCTTTAAAACACTATTTTACCTGAAAAATCGTCACGGATCAGTCGCTTGTCTGCTCTCAGAGAGGTTTGGCGACCGGCGACTGAGCGACTAGAGACTAAATTTGGGTAGCAGCTACTCAGTAGCGAGTAGGAATAGCTATTTGTATTACTAGGGAGGAAAGTGACACTTTTCCTCCCGCAGGATGTAGTTTACTGCACGACGCGAAGCGGAGGGCAGTAAACATCCAAGGGAGGAAAAGGCACTTTACTCCCATGTGATACATATGATTTTTCCTCCTACCCACTTTTTTTTTAAATTTATTCACGACACAAATAGGTAACGAATATAATTCAGCCCATTGCTTATATTGTGTATATTGTTTTTCATACCTATCTTTAGATTTTTGTGGTAGTAAGGTAAATGACGCTATGTTAGCATGTGCCTTAATATTAGGTGGTGTATTAGGACATTCAAAATCACTTGAATCGCTCTCCATTTTTCAAAAATTCAACCAAGTTTAATTAATGTAGCAACTTTGCACCACAAAAGTCAATCGCCGTGTTTACTGTCAGTGAGCCACAGCATACTATGCTTTTCTTATTCTGAACTCAAAAAACGTATACCTATCTAAGATTCCTGAAGTTGAAATTTGTATTGAAGAACTACGTTGAAGTACCATTAATGTTTGATTTTTACCAAAAAACAGGATATACAGGATGTTCTAGAAATTATGGAAACAATATGAATATAATGAATTCACAAGTTTCATCGTTTACAACTTACTTGAAATGAGAGGGAGGGAAAATACTTTCCTCCCTAGGGAGGAAAGTACTTTTCCTCCCTGGGAGAAAAAGTATGAGTTTCCTCCCTGATTTGAGGGAGGAAAGTGTGTACTTTCTATAAGGGTAGGAGGAAAAACATTTTTTTCGCGGCTACTAGCGACTGGCGAATGTGGAGGAGAACAAACTTTGGGTAATCGTGTCAACTCTGGTACGATACAATTATCCAATAAATCGTAACACTTTAGACTATTTAATAACAAGATTCTTGCACACTGGAATGTATTATAATCGATCCGCTTCCGAGGTAACTGATTGTAATTAATTGTATAATAATAACTTGGTACAATAATTGATATTAAATAGGTAAGTATACGAATTGTAACTATTTATCAAGTCAACTGTATCATGTAAAAACTGCAAAAATACATTTCTAGCGTGGAATATACAATTTTATTCAATTAAGTAATTGCGTATTGAAAAAAGCATGGACGTATAAATAAAGATGGACCTAGCGCGCCAATACACACTACATGCAGACCTATGAAGCCAAATAAACGATGCTTTGTTATTGTTCTCTAGCAGTCGGAGTGGGAATTCACATACTGTGGACAGTGGCGTTTCATTGGGATGGATACATTCATGATTGTAGGAATATAAATACATCACATTCCAAGCTTTGAAATTGAATATGAACTTTTTTATTATAATAATAAATTAATGGAAGGGTAAGGGTAATGTTAATTTTATAACCGAAACAAGAAAAGCTACAGACAAAATTATACCACAAAAGTCTTAGATGTTTTATTTAGATCATTAGAGGTAACATACATGGAAAAAATAGTAGTTCGTAAAAAATAATACAGATAATACAAAAATTACTGATTTTCGAATAAAATTGCTTTTGTGAGATGTTGGCGAATAGTGTTTTCTCTGTATTTGTGGCAGCTTCATGGTGGATTCGAATTTTAAAATACTTTTTAGTAGATGGTCTATGTATGTTCCACAATAAGTATAGGGAAATCAATGTTATCCGCCTCCGCCAAAATGGGTTCCACCAGCGGGGCGGTGCGGAGGTAATCGACGTAATCGAGAGTATAGATATACCGGGGATGGTTGAAAGTAGCGCAATGCTGTCAAAAAAGGCACTAACACCTAACTTCGTTACTATTGGTCCGATTTGAATGGAACAAACGGCATTATGTATGGAAAGTGATGTAATTTATGGAGAGTATAAGCATGCGCAATAATGCTACCATAAAGGCACTAGCACCTAGCTTCATCCGATTTGGATGGAACGTCAGGTCAAATGACACACGTCGAAACGTCACGTGACACGTCGAATGATACACGTCAAACAGTTTCATAGGGTGTACCATCAAATTTGCAAACGTCAATATGTGGAAAAATACCGAAAATGTGACATTTCCTTTGCAGAAACTCGGCTTTTTGTTGTCCTCGAACGTAAATGTAGTCTGCGGCATGCAATAACTTGCTTTCCAATATTTTATTTTAAAAATTGTAAAACGAAAATTCCAATCTTCATGTAATATAAAAGTTGATGAATATACAGGATGTTTTTCTAATAATACTTATAACAATTTTATATCATATTGTTTTAAGAAATTAAAAACTTAAAATGGCAGAAATTTATAAGTTGATCGACCTAAGTACCAGGTCATGTGGCTCAGGTTCATATCAGGAAATTGATTGCAATAAAATATTATTTTGTAATATGTATGTGTCAACACGTCTATGCTGAATATCGAAAAATGGATAATGCTGTGTAGCAGCATGTGCCGATTAGCAAACAGGAAATACGTTTTTGCTAATTCTCGATATTCAAAACACTAAACCTGTAAATGCAGGAAATCTCTTACCGTGCGGTTAGTTTGGAAAAGCATATTTTCTTGCATTATCACTCTAAGAATCTGTCGGAGGGGAACCAATCATATTTTTTGTTTTGTTCATTTAGGCGCGTTATTTATTAATTAGCGAAGTCCAGAGAGCTCACTTTTCAAAAGCCAGTCGCAGTTAATAGACGTCAATTATTAATAGTTTGTGTGAGTGTGGTACCTTAAAATATTAAAAAGTAAGTTTATTTTTGAATTCCATATCTTTTTTTATTTTTTCCACATTGATGCATTATTTCTTGTATCTCAAAAATATCTCAATTTTATTTTTCAATAGAAATTTTTTTTATAAAACATTTTTGCGCTAGTTGAGTAATTTTTTTTGTTATCATTATTTAATTTGAATAATTTTAAAATGGTGGATAAAATAGTAAAAAGTAAGTTTATTTTTGAATTTCATATCTTTTTTTATTTTTTCCACATTGATGCATTAATTATTTCTTGTATCTGAAAAATATCTCAATTTTTATTTTTCAATAGAAATTTTTTTTATAAAACATTTTTGCGCTAGTTGAGTAATTTTTTTTTGTTATCATTATTTAATTTGAATAATTTTAAAATGGTGGATAAACTATTAAAAAGTAAGTTTATTTTTGAATTTCATATCTTTTTTTATTTTTTCCACATTGATGCATGAATAATTTCTTGTATCTCAAAAATATCTCAATTTTTATTTTTCAATAGAAATTTTTTTTATAAAACATTTTTGCGCTAGTTGAGTAATTTTTTTTTGTTATCATTATTTAATTTGAATAATTTTAAAATGGTGGATAAACTATTAAAAAGTAAGTTTATTTTTGAATTTCATATCTTTTTTTATTTTTTCCACATTGATGCATTAATAATTTCTTGTATCTCAAAAATATCTCAATTTTTATTTTTCAATAGAAATTTTTTTTATAAAACATTTTTGCGCTAGTTGAGTAATTTTTTTTTGTTATCATTATTTAATTTGAATAATTTTAAAATGGTAACATGTTTTTCTTTTACTTTTGTAGATGGATCTAAAAAAAATAAACGAAAATTGTAATATTGCAGAGCGAAAACCAAAAATAAAATTGAGCGCTTTGCCACTTGATGAGCCGCAGAAAATATATGCCGCTAAAATAGTTAAAAGCAGATTTGGAGACTGCGTCCTACTAGATTTAGAAGAAGCTGTTACATTCCTTCCAGCCCGTGTCACAGACCAATACAGGGAGAGCATTAAATATTTTTCTTCCGGAAAGTACTCAATAATATTTAAAGGAACGGTCGACGTGGGAAAACCATCGCCTGCTAATTCTTTCGCAATTGTTGAGAATAAGGCTTAGAATACGGGTAAGTGATTCTTATTTTTTATGGCCATGCATTCTGAAAGTGTTAAAGAAATTGCTAAAAAGTCAAACGATTTTTTGTTGGTTATAAGAAAATTGAAAAAAATTATATTCGATAAATTTACTGAAAAAGATAAAGAAATCTGGCTAAAACGGCTTAAAAAACATATTCGAATTTGCAATAAAGCTATTCGTTCGAGGACTAAAGATACAACTATAGGTACTTTGAGAAAACTTCAAACAAACATTGGTCATTTTAAACATTTTAAAAATTTAATTGAAAAAAGACACATTGGTTTAGGGCTCAACAATAGAAAATTGCAAAACAGGGTCAAGTGGGAAAATGTAGCTTCGAGCTTTAAAAGTAGAATCAAAACAGGGTTAATAATAAATTTAGCTCATAAAGACTTGGGTCCATTTTTGGAAGATGCTTTAATAATATTTAAAATGGAAATTTCTAAACAATTTAGATCGTTTCATATGATGAAAGTTAATACTTGTTTTTGCGGAGAATTTATAAAAAAAAATGAAAACAAAACTGAGGACGATGAAATTTTAGACTTAAAATATTTCAATACGAAAAATGCAATACTTGATGTATCTACCGATTTAGAGCGTTGGTTTTTTGATAACGTAAAAGATAAAATTTTTCAAAAACTATCTGAGTTCCAAGAAAGGGATTCTTGTTATGCCCTAAATAAAGTTGTCTCTTTAGAAGTAAATATTAATAAGTTTGAGATAGGTAACGGTTCATCTTTCATTCCATTACCAAAACAAATACTTAATAAAAATGCATGCATAAACATCAAAAATACAGATCAAGCCTGTTTCTATTGGTCGATTGTAGCAGGCCTTTATCCGAAAAATACAAACATCAATATAACTTCTTCATATCCATTTTATAGCACGGTATTAAATGCAGAGGATTTAGATGCTCCCATGCCGTTATGTAAAATTTCCAAATTCGAAAAATTAAACAATATTTCCGTTAACGTGTATGCTTTAGAATTAAACGAAAAAGAATTTTATACCGTGGTACCGGCAAGATTAACTCAAACTAAATTAGAACACCATTTTAATTTATTATTGATTCAAGACAAGTATTTTCCAAAATTAAATGACTTTGATGTTCCTCCAGAAGATGATGATGATGACAATAATTTTGAAGTCAAGTATCATTATTGCTTAATTAAAAACATGTCTCGACTCGTAAGTTCGCAACTCAGTAAAAACACAAAAAAAAACTTCTGTGATAGATGTATGAACTATTTTAGTGATGAAAATAAACTTAAGGAGCACGAAAAGTTGTGTTATGAACTTAATGAATATAAAATGTCTTTTCCCAAATATGAACATGTCGAATTTAGAAATTTTACTTACCAGCAAACTACTCCGTTTGTAATCTATGCCGATTTCGAAAGCATGTTAACAAAATTTAATGATCCAAATGTTTCGACTGCAACTAAAAGATATCAAAAACATGAAGCGTATAGTGCAGGTTATTATGTAAAGTGTAACTATGATGACAATTTATCGTTTTACAAAAGCTATCGAGGTTCTGACTGCATGGATTGGTTTTCAAATGAAATGTCGTTAGTAGCCGAAATTATCCAATCAAAAATGAAAACCATAGTGCCAATGGTACTTCCGTCAAGTACCGTTGATGCATCTGATTGCCATATTTGCGGAAAACAATTTAAAGACGTCGAAATAATTGTACGCGATCACAACCACTTCACCGGTCAGTTTCGTGGATTCGCACATCAATCGTGCAATCTTAATTACCGCAAGTTGTTCGTAACACCAATAATTTTTCATAACCTGATCGGCTACGACAGCCATTTCATGATTTCTAGTTTATGTAAAAAAGGCACTATGAGTGTTCTTCCAATAAACCTAGAAAAATACATTTCATTCACTTTATTCGACTCAAAAACTAATTTAAAATTTAGATTTATTGATTCATTGAGATTTTTGGGGGCTTCCTTGGATGAACTAACATCCATCATGGATCCCAACGATTTCATCATATCCAAAAATGAATTTTCCCATTTGGATAATGAAAAATTTAAATTATTGATTAAAAAAGGAATATTTTGCTATGACTACATCGATAGCTGGGAAAAATTCAATGAAACGTCATTACCGCCTATTGAATGCTTTTACAATAAATTAAATTATAAACCACTTAGCTCCAACAAATATGCTCATGCCCAAAGTGTGTGGGATAAGTTTCAAATTCAAAACTTGGGCGAATATTCAGACATGTACATGAAAACAGACGTTTTACTTTTGGCAGATGTTTTCGAACAATTTCGGAAAAAGTGTCACGCAACTTATGGCTTGGACCCAGCGTGGTACTATACCATACCTGGGTACACTTGGGACGCGATGTTAAAGTCGACCAGGTGTAAATTGGAGCTATTGCGTGACGTAGACATGGTTTTGTTTATTGAAAAAGCTATTCGTGGCGGAATTTCAGTTTGCAGCAGCAGATTTGCTGAAGCAAACAACAAGTACATGCTGGAATATGACCCTAGGAAGCCTTCCAAATACTTGTTGTTCCTGGATGTGAACAATTTGTACGGTTGGGCAATGTGTGAACCTCTGCCCTACGGAGGGTTTAAATGGATCGAAGACGTCGATCAATTTGATGCTGATTTTATTCAGTCGATTCCGGACGATTCCCTCGAAGGGTATATTCTCAAAGTTGACTTGACATATCCGCAAAACCTGCACGATACGCACAAAGATTTTCCATTTGGTGCTGAACACCGTGTTCCTCTAGGTTCAAGATTACCGAAATTAATGACTACACTTTACGATAAAAAAGAGTATACCGTTCATTATCGAAATTTAAAACAGATGCTCGCCAACGGATTACAGCTCACTAAAGTGTATAAAGTTTTGAAATTTAAACAGTCTACCTGGCTAAAGTCCTATATTGAGTTAAATACTCGACTAAGAACGACAGCTAAAAGCACTTTCGAAAAGAACCTGTATAAATTGATGAATAACGCGGTGTTCGGTAAGACGATGGAAAATATTAGAAAACATAGAGTAGTGAAATTGGTGACTAAATGGCAAGGTCGGCATGGGGCGAAAAATTTGATTGCAAGCTATCGGTTCCATAGCAGAAAAATTTTTAATGAAAACTTGTCGGCAATTGAACTCAATAAAACTAACATAATATTCAATAAACCTTTGTATGTAGGAATGGCAATATTAGATATTTCCAAAATATGCATGTATGATTTTCATTATGGGCATATGATTCCTAAATTGGGTGTTGAAAAATGCAAACTTATGTATATGGATACCGATAGCTTTATTTATGAGCTATCATGTGATGATGCTTATGAAGAAGTTATTAAGGCAGATATACAAAAATTTGACACTTCAGATTATCCAAGTGATAATCAATATAATATTCCACAGGTGAATAAAAAAGTTTTAGGTGTTATGAAAGATGAATCAAAAGGTAAAGTTATGACCCACTTTGTAGGACTAAGATCGAAAATGTACACTTATAAATTGGACGTAGATGGGGAGGAAAGGGCAAAGAGACGACAGTATTTAGAACAAAAGAAACTCGATAAAGACCGAATCGAGTTTAAAATAAAAACGCTAGGGGTGGTTAAAAAGTTGAAGGGGGTAAAGTATAATGTAGTGAAAAATAGGATAGGTTTTGAGGATTATGTGAAATGTTTAACTAATTTTAAAGAACAAACAATAAGCCAGCGTTGTATTCGATCATATTTACATCAAGTATTTAGCATCGAACAAACAAAAACTGGTCTAAGTCCACATGACGATAAGCGGCAATTAATTCCGGGGACTTTTGATACTCTACCTTGGGGGCACTATAGTAACCGAGAATAATTTTTGATATGATGTTTTTTTCTATAATTGAAGTAATTTTTTTCAATGTAGTCATTTAAAAGATTTTTTTAAGTTTATATCTATATATATATATATATATTAATTTGAATGTGTGGCTGTAAAAAAAGATTCACTTGCGTTTTAATTTTATCTAAGATTTTTTTATAAATAAAAATAATTGTAGTTTTTAAATCGCTTTTATGTGTATCGAAAATAAAAAAAAATCAATTTATTTTTTGTTTTCATTTTTCCTGCAATGAAGGAGACACTAACATGAGAAAAATCCTTAGGAAAAAAAAGATTGAAATGGTTCGATTTATGCATTTTTTTGGTAAGTTCAAGGTCACACATCGAGACTCTCTCTCTTATCAGTGAAATAAAATATCAAACATTTGGTGTCTTTATGTAATAGCTGAAATAGCCGAATTGGTTGGAGCATTTTTCCTAGCATAGCTATTGAAGAGGAAATAGGTTCAATCTTCGACTATTTCAGCTATTTTTTTCCTAAAGAAAACACATATACCAATAATATATAACTATTTATTTAAATCATTGATAACTGTAAGTTTACAAAAGTATACAAATTCTCTAAGAGCATTGTTTAACATATCATTAGGTGTAATAGAACAAAATGCATATAAAATTTGTTGAGGATTTAAATTTTCAGAGGCGACATTTTTACAGAAATCCAAAACATTATAATAATATTGACAAAAATTTAAATTTTCCAATATAGCTATACGTTGTAAAATCAAATTATTTAGTTCTAAAATTTGAGACACTTCTTCTTCATCCATATAATATTCAACTCCATGTTTTTTGACGAAAATCAACTTACACCCATCGTAATTTGATGGAGTAATGGTGCAGTACTCTCCACATGAAAACGAATCAGGTTGGAACTTGTCGGCGTCGTCAACTGTGGTATGAAAGAAAGCATTCATCTGTTGCGTCATCATTGAAATAAAGGTATACCATTCATAAGTGCTGAAAGATATTTTGCTGCACTTTAGCTGTTGAGATAGAATAACAGCAGGCGTAAATGATCTTGCCGGACTAATTCCACATTTTACTTCATAACCAGAAATTGTATATTGTGTTGAAAGCAGGTACACATTTTCAGACTTTGCAGCAAACTCATAGTTTTTCAAAATTCTATCCAGCTCTGCAGAATAGTTATTATCACTACTACTACTACTGTCGTAACCACTACTGACACCTTGATAACTCATATTGCTAACTGAGTTTAAGATCTGAAACGACTCCAATTTATGTGGCATTTTACGTCATAAAACATCAACTCCATTGATCCAGCTGTTATGTTTTTTGTCTAAGCCTAACCATTTCACGAACAGTTTCTTGCCTTTACGTCTAAGAACTTTTTCCACCAAGTAAACGTCCGGATTCGATGTTCTCTGTAGTTCTTCGTCATAGAAGCAGCCGCTGATTGGTGTACCTTGCATGTCTTCAAGTAAATACGTAGCAGGATTGGTAATTTTAACTTTGATGATTTTGAATAGTTCTGTAGTCCAATTGGGTGTATATCCTTTTTCAAAGACATGTTTTGCCTTGGATATGCGCACAATGTCACCAACTTTAAATTTTCGCTGGCCTGCTATCTTTAAATGACTATAGGTGTTATTCAAAATAGATTTTTCGTTGGATTTGTTGACTTGAGAAGGCTTATATTGTGTTGTGGAATGTGTTGTATTGTTATAGTTTTGAGTAATTTCAGGCAGAATATCAATCCATTTGTAGGTGCCATTTAAACTGAAATATTTGTAGAGTTTCGATTTTAATGTTCTTATAACACGCTCAGCCATAGAAGCTTTCATCGTGCTAAGTACGCTATAATGATTTATATCATGTTTTTTCATTAAATTTTGAAATTTGCTGTTGTAAAATTCCTTCCCCTGATCGGATTGTAGATTTTTCGGTGTTCGTCGTGTATGAGCGAGAATGTCCGAGAATGCCCGAGTAATCTCCTCTCCGGTCTTCGTCTTTAGTGGGCGTGTCCACATAAACTTTGAAAAACAATCAATGACGACCAGTATCATTTTATGATTCCTATTTTGTGATGCAAAATTCCTCATCTCCGCAAGATCCATTTGCCAAAGATCGTCAAGGCCCTTGATAATGGTGCGTCTGCGAGGGAATTTTTTCCGAATAGGTTTGTGAAGCTCGTTTACGAGTTGAATCTTTTCCTTGGTGTGCATATTATGATGTATTACCGGCCAGCTTCAGTTCCAGACTATGAATGCGGTTATGGAAATTTATATCCAATGTCTTAATATTGTTCACTATGTCTGAAATGTTACTTTTCAAATCCGAAACGGCTGTGATATTTTCTGCAGATTCTTTTTTCAATTCACGTATACTTGCATTCGCACTAAATTCTCTTCGAATGAAGACTTTTGCAGTGGCAATTGAGTCGTCAACGTATTTCTTCGTAGCCATATCCCTACCTGCTACTGGGGGATTTCGCGAAATGAATGTATTAATTTCGTTAGTTTTATTTTGTAAGTCGGTAATATTCGCCTGTAATATGGGAATTTCAATCTTATGAAGCTCGTTTCTGATTTCGTGCAATCCTACTTCTAAATTCTTTATATTGTGTGTTTGTGGTGAGTTGATAGTACGCAAGTCATCAACATATTTTTTTGTTGCAGCGTCACTATTTGCTGTCGGTTCTTTAACATTACAAATTTTCACATTTCCAATATCAATATTACCGTCCGGTGTATGAGGGAACGTAATTTTCGCTGGTAAACGCGCATAGGGCGTTTGATGTCTATGTCCGAATTTATCGACTGGCATAATTGAAATGAACAAGTTTCAACTTGTATTATTCTATTATATCAGCTTCCTTGAGTTCATTGATAATTGCTACTATTTCGTTGTCGTGTGACGTATTACCTGCCTCTTTCGAAGCAATTAGTAGCTTTAGACGTTCAACCAACTCGTTGGGATCATCCCAATAAATGTATTCCATAGGGTCTTCGTTGTATACCAAACGGGAATCGAGAACGTTTCCGCCACTTTTCGTAAAAGGTATTTTTGATAGACGTTTCATTAGTAGCTGTTGTGTTCGAGTAGAGGGACGACGGTTCGATGATTCTGATTTTGTTCTAAACAAAGGTTTGATAATATTGTGATATTTGTAAGTGCTTGAACCCTTAAGACGGTTGCGTGTATCTAGGTGAACCTTAGTATACTCTAGAAGGGTTTTATATGCCTCCAAATCCTGCTGGATGTAACCTTCTGGATCGTGGTAGAATAAAAGCTGGTATAAGCCAGGTGTACCAGTCACGGATCCAGCTTCTTTATTTCGTTCTTGTAGTATGTTGATATTGCCGTTTCTTCCATCAAATCCAATTCTACGCGTACCTAAACTCCAACCGAGATCGTCATTGTAGAAAGGTCCGTAATTTTTATCGATTCTTCCATTATCTTGGAAATAGTCTTCGATATACGATTGACTAATTTCAGGATATTGATCTAAATACTCTTGAATGGATTCATGTGTCATCTCAGGACGCATTATTTCTGGAGATTCGGGCATTGGAATATTCCCCTCTTCATCGGTTTCAGCCACCGGTTCCGTTTCGAGGAAACGTGTAAACACATCATCATTATCATCGGGTTCTTCTTTCTTTATTTCCTCCTTTGGTTGTAAATTTGTAATCGATTTTTGTAATGTCTTCGAGGATTGTACAATTTCTTCTAGTGGTTTGGATATTGGCTTGAATAGTTTATTAATAGACTCATCTTGCTCTGATTTACCTAATTTCAATGCCAAGTATTTTTTTCGAATCGATCTGGCAAGTTCAGACACTTTTTTCTTGCGCAATGCAGTAGCAACCTTATCGTCAGACATATTGGTATGGACTGAAGGCGCAGCTTACAATTTAATATATTTATCGAATCCTTTGCGATACCTTCCATCATTGAGGGCGAAATCTTTCATAATTACCAATGTACCATAGCGATCACACCAACACTTTGAACACATATTTTTAAATACGTCAAATGTCATGTCAGGAGATACGTGTTCGTCAAATATATGTTTCAAGTTTACCTCATCCTGCTTGAATAACACAATAACATTACAATTGTCGCGAATAAGCTGTTTCGGTATTTTTGAATATGTTTGACAAAGATATGCAGCATCGATATCTTTATGTCTGCACATGGAATAGTATTCCCGAATTTTCTGTTGACCATCACATGCAACGTCATCGAATAAAAAGACAGAATTAGGCTGAGCTTCATCTGGACTTATTATTTCCTCGTTGTCTTTGAATGGAAAATAGCCAACGCCCTTCACTTGTGCTATAACTTCCTGCAGCAATTGGTACTTTGGTTGGAATAACGATTTTGAATAAACATAAACGTTTTTGAATTTCGCGCCATTCGGATTAAATAGGAGCGCCAGCACGACATTCGTCTTTCCACACCCACTGGGGCCACATATAATGGCACGGATAGAATTTGGTAATAATTTACCATGTTTACCAATAGTTGGTGTTGAGGTAAAATCCAGATTTTCAATGGGTATAGTCTGCTCTTGTTGAATTATTTTCATTGTGTGTGTCGTCTTTCGTAGTACTACTCTTCAAATATAGGTGTTACCACTTACGCGTATCAGTCTTAATGTTGTTGTTTGAAGGAGAAGGTCTCTTAAATTCTCTCATCAATAAACTACCTATTGAGCTTCACTTACCTAGCTATCAGTACTGTGGACGTAAGTACTACCCCCTCCACCCCTTCATGTAAAAAATTGATTGTTTTTTTTCAGCCGGTACAAAATTGGAAAAACGTCTTGATCGTGGAGATCCGGACATCAACCCCTTGGACGCTGCTTGTAAGCAACACGATATTTCTTACTTGAAGAATAAGTCTCTCGAAGAACGACACAAAGCGGATCGAATACTTGAAGATAAGGCTTGGGCTCGTGTCAAATCAAAAGACGCTTCACTGGGAGAGAAAACTGCTGCATTACTTGTAACAGGCGGAATGAAGGTGAAAAGAAAGCTGGGAATGGGTTGTCGTCGCAAACGTCGTTCCTTGCATCGAGATGTTATTCTAAAAGTGGGAAAGTCATTGAAGAGAGGAACATCTTTGAAAGACACCGCAACGTTTGCCTTACGAGCGGCCAAAGCACTTATTAAAGAATTTGGTGGGAAAAAAGAAGTCGAGGTTCCTCGAGTGATACCTGTAGCGAAATCCGGAGGTTTCCTACCACTTATCCCTTTGTTTGCAGGTCTTTCGGCACTCGGAGCTTTGTCAGGTGGTGCTGCTGGGATTGCTAAAACTGTCATTGACGCAAAGCATGCGCAAAAGAAATTGGAAGAAGATGTACGTCATAATAAGGCTATGGAACGTGTAGGATCTGGCCTGTATCTGAAAAAGTATCCAAAAGGCGGCTTCGGATTGTATTTGAAAAAGCAAAAAAACCAATAAAGCTACCCAATCACGCATTAACCGACTTTGACATAACACAATACGCAAAATCGCTTAAAATACCGCATTTTCGAGGAGTTTTCATGCGAGACACTCTCCCCAAAGCCGGCCCCCGGAAACAAGAATGCGCAGTGGTTAATTTGGACACCTCTGAGAATAGCGGAAGTCATTGGGTAGCTTACCGAAAGATAAACAACAATGTAGAGTATTTCGATTCATTTGGTAACTTGAAGCCTCCGAAAGAAGTTGTTAAATATTTTGGAAAGAGTGCGAGAATTTTTTACAACAATACCCAATATCAAAACTACGATCAAATCAATTGCGGTCATTTGTGTTTGAAATTTCTACAACAATGACGGAACTATTACTACAACATATCTACCATGGAAAAACATTGAGTAGTTTCACTGCCGAAGAACTAAAGCACTTTCCCATTGAATATCTAACAGAGTGTGTAAGACCTTCGGAATTGCTGGAAATGTGGTATAAACTTCCCAATGAATATCGAGCAAATTTTCAACTACAAATACGATTGCCTTGTTTCATCCATTACAACCGACCTGATTGGACGACGCATTGTGACGGCCCTCCGAGTTCGCAAGCTACTTGTTTCCTTTGTAACCAAACATTAAAAAAATAGAAAATGTTATTTAAATTCAAACATTATTCGTATTTCATTAGTCATCATGTCGCAGTTGCTGAGAGTTAACAGCACCAATCACGTGTTTACCTTTCAACCTCCTACGCCTATTGAGCTCGATCAGAAGAAGGAATACGAAATAGCTCTACGATCTTTTCATTCTTATCACAGTATACCGAACATTGAAAATTGTAAGTTTTACTACTACGATACCAAGGGCAAGCTTCAAAGTTTTGATTTTCCCACAGGATGTTACGAAATTGCCGATCTTGAAGCGTTTATCCGAGATAAATTGGGTGCGGGCAATTCAACTAGACCAGAGGACATATTTTCACTAAAACCCAATCACAATACGTTGAAATGTGAAATTTCCAGTAAATACAAAATTTCCTTCAAGGAGACCAATAGTCTTGGAAGAATATTGGGATTTTCAACGAAAATACTCGACTCTAACAAATTGCACTCTTCAGATCTCCCAGTCAAAATTATTAAAGTATCTAGCATACGCTTCGATTGTAACATTACCACTGGAGCCTTCGATGCAAACAGACCTGCTCATACTATTTACGAATTCGTCGTACAAGTAGATCCAGGATATTCCATTGACGAAATTCCTCATAATTTGCTCTACCTACCCGTTATACCACAACGTGAAATAACCAACATCACTGTCATAGCCTTAGACCAGGACGGTCAGCCTGTAAACTTTCGTGGAGAACTAAGTACGTTGGTGTTGGAGCTTAGAGCGCGATGGGGCTAATAATAAATCATAAAAGACAATCTGCAGCACTTCCAACTTCATTAGCTAAGCAGTCGCCAAAGCTGAAACACCTCACGTTCGGAAACAAATTGGTCCTGCAATCGCTGGGTTTTAAATTGAAAAATGACAACCATGTATGGAAAACGTCTACGCCAAAACGACATGCCTCCAATGTTTGATATCTACCGTAAGCCGATGTTTGATGAATCAATTCGAAAGGCCGAATATAGAACCTATGCTCCATTTATAAAGTCATTCAATTGCAGTGACATTGTGGAGTTTAGCATTAATCAAGTTGATTCGTTTTTTGCAATGAGCGAAACTTTGTTGTGCATTAAAGGTTCGCTTGAAGTACACGGAGCTGGTGACGTGAAATTAGCAAATAATGTTGGAGCCTTTCTATTCGATTCATGTACGTATAGTGAAAGTGCCAGGGAAATGGAAACAGTTCGGGATCCTGGAATAGTAAGTGCCGTACGTGCCATGACCTGTTATAACCAAGAAGATTCCAATCATATGGCTATAGCCGGTTGGAATTACCCAAAAGATCCTATTTTGAATGATAGCGACAAGTCCTTCAACCTTCAAATACCTCTCAAACATATTTTCAACATTTTCAACGATTATCCCATGATTACATGTGGACGTCAAACAATACGACTAGTTCGAGCACGAAACGATAATGATTGCTTATATATTACTGAAAAGAATGTCTCTGGAACGCCTACAACAGCTAAAATTAACATTACAAGCGTTGAGCTGAAAGTTAAACATATCTTTCCTAATGACGACATAAAATTAAATCTCATGAAATCCATTCAAAAAGATCAACCTATAGTTATTCCATTCAGGAAGTGGGAGTTACACGAATTACCTTCAATTACTAAAGGAGCAAGACATGAAGTTTGGGCTGTCAAGACATCCACTTCAGTTGAAAGACCTCGTTTTGTTATTGTTTTCTTTCAAACCGACAAACGTAACTCGAGTACAGCTGACCCGACTCTATTTGACAATGCCGACGTACAAAGTATAAGACTATCACTCAATGGTGACTATTGGCCCAATGAAAGAATGCAATTGGATTTCGCTAAAACTGACTACAATGAGGCGTATTTTAACTACACTGAATTCTATCCCAACTACACAAACTCCACACAGAAGCGTACCCTGCTGGATTATTCTTCTTTCAAGAAACGAGCATTGTTTGTTATCGATTGTTCAAAACAGGAGGAAGGTATGAAGGCGTCCACAGTCGATGTGAAACTTGACATTGAAGCAAACATAGGCTTTCCCGAAAATACCAAAGTCTATTGCATCATAATTCACGATTGCGTAATGGAATACTTCCCCTTCTCCGAAATTGTTAAAAGCTTGAACTAGATGTTGTGAGTTAGTGTTCGAGCAGACGTCAACATGAGAGTAGCATTCGTAGACATCCAAGGTTTTGTTGTAGAAGGTCATTTCGTTGTCAAAGAACTCAGCATAGAAATTGGTTTTAAAGGTTCGCATTACATATTTTTACCACCGCAACCGTTTTCCACATTGAGCGACGCAGACAAGACGACTACATCATACTTGGAAAGGAATGTGCATGGTATTCGATACTCTTCAGGAGATGTAGAATATTCTAAACTAAATGAAATATTGAAAAGCAAGTTATTGTATGCCGCAGACTACATTTACGTTCGAGGACAGCAAAAAGCCGAATTTCTGGATAAGAAATGTCACATTTTCGGTATTTTTCCACGCATAATTGATGTTTGCAAATTTGATGGTACGCCGTGTGCAACAGGAAACTTTGTCCACGATCCAAACCCCTGCCACGCCACTGGAGTATATTCGTGTACCGAAAGAAATGTACAACGCCTCCGCCACTGGTTTCCAAATACTGTATTACCATTATAAATAAAGTTTTTTTAAAAAAACATGGGTTTTATTGAAACACTCTGTATATTCATCAACTTTTATATTACATGAAGATTGGAATTTTCGTTTTACAATTTTCAAAATAATTTTCAAAATTAAAACAAATACAGCCACTAATATTACACATGACATGGCGTAAACGTTATTAATTTCATTTTCTATATCCTTTTCTGTTCTGTTGAACATGGTGTAGGTTGAATACGTCTTAACGGATAAGTAGTTTGCGGCAGTCTACGGGCTAACTGATGGACCTCTTCAGGCACCCAGTTTATACGAAGACTTCTCCACGTCTGTCCTTCCTCATCAGACAAGCAAAGATTTTCGAGTTGATTTATAACCCCCCTTTTGTCTTCGTAAAAAGCAATGTCTTTATTCAATTTTCCAATATTCTTAATGAACTCGTCAAAACGATGACTGTACACTTCTGAAGACATTTTACAAAAGAAGTTTGGTGTGTAGTAGACTGCACTTTGGCTACCCCTCTCCACCTTTTCTTCTAGTCAGCACCGGGATGTCACCCCACCACCCCGTGAGGAGACTCGTCGCTAGGAGTCGTTTGGCACCTCTCTCCCGTCCCACGTGACGTTTGACGTGTATCATTTGACGTGTCACGTGACGTTTCGACGTGTGTCATTTGACCTGACGTTCCATCCAAATCGGATGAAGCTAGGTGCTAGTGCCTTTATGGTAGCATTATTGCGCATGCTTATACTCTCCATAAATTACATCACTTTCCATACATAATGCCGTTTGTTCCATTCAAATCGGACCAATAGTAACGAAGTTAGGTGTTAGTGCCTTTTTTGACAGCATTGCGCTACTTTCAACCATCCCCGGTATATCTATACTCTCGATTACGTCGATTACCTCCGCACCGCCCCGCTGGTGGAACCCATTTTGGCGGAGGCGGATAACATTGATTTCCCTATACTTATTGTGGAACATACATAGACCATCTACTCTTTTTAAATATCAACTCCACCATTTGAATCCTATGATTTTCTATAGGATCATCATCCTTAGAATCATCTTAAATGGAGTTTAGCAAATTGGCAATTATACCAGAAATTAAGAATAACTCCAAATTCTTAAAATTTCCAATAAAAATATTTTTTGTCTTGTCAGAAAATCTGAAATATTTTTCAGCAAATTCACACACTGTAATGACTAACTGTGACGCATTAGTTAACCAACTACATCTAAAACATAAGTTCCATGTACTTGAAACTGAATAATCAAACTCTTTAACAAGCTCTTCAATTGAGGTTCCAAATTCTGTATATTCCACGATAACACCATTTTCACTTTCTGTATTACCTGCTTCAACATCTTGGTGGATAAGAAGTCTCTTATAAGCATGTTCAAACTGTCGTGTTGTTGGGATGTTACTGAAGCATAGCACGAAAAAATAATTCTTATTGATCCTGTGATGATTCAAAGGTTAAAATATATTTAATTTGGTTTGAGTGAACATAATTATTGTACAGAACCAAAAGGCTCTCTATACACTCTAAAAATCTTAAAAATCCAGCTTTTCTACCTAAATCAAAAATGGGATGGTAACCGCATACTTAAGTGACATGATATAATTTTTAATTCCATTCAAACTTGTGAAAAAAGTGAGAAATATTCAATATAATAAGTATATGTTATTGAAAGTTTGAATAATTGAGATATAATAACAATTCATTCCAGAAAAATTTTCTCTGGATCACCTTTCCACTAAAAATCTTGGTTTGAAATGTGCAAAACAAATATGAGCCAGTTTTGGCATATCTTCTCCCAGAATTTCAAGTACAGGATAGCCACTTTCTTCTCTCTTCCATATTTGTACGAAGCCTGTTATTTCACAATTTGAATATTTATTTATTATAATTTTCAATTTCATAAACACAACTTTGCATGTTCATGAACGCCACTGATACTCACCTATGAAATGAGAGGTTAGAATTCAAATAACCAAGTTTTTAACAAACTAAACATTGTCGCACCATTACTGTAGTGTTGAGTCGCAATCACAGTATCCAAGCTTTTATAATAAATTAACTGGGTTAAATATAACAAACCACGCACCGAAAATTTAATAAACAAAGGCAGCCATCTTCTCACAAACACAAGAGGGAAACAAACAGTGTTGCTTAGTTTACATTTGTTTCTCCATATTACAGGCTAGGGACATCGTGTACATCACTTTAAAATTATAGTAGTAGCTAAATGCTGTACATTTTTACATTTAAAACAGATGAAAAGTCTCATAATTGGAAGTCTTTTTGGATTTTAATAAAATTGAGTTGTTTGAATCAAACTATTTAAACTAAAGCTTGGCCTGATATAACAAAAATTTAAAACGAAATGTGACAACAGCGATGTTTATTTTCATATTGGCTTCAAATAAATTCTAGCATGCTAAGTCCATCTTCATTTATACGTCCATGGAAAAAAGTAGCTGCTCACTTCATACAATCAATTTATGCAAGGTCAATCGTCCTTTCAATACACACAAAATCATTAAATTAATGGACTGAGCTGTTATACACGGGGTGGCGCATTAGAAACAGTTCACTTCAAATATTGTTGTCGGGGAAAGATTTTACGACAAACCCAGAGACACGTCGATTTTCTTTTCGAGTAGGACAACTTTTGATAGTTAACTTATGGTTCTACGATCATCTCTCCAAAAGAGGTGACTACCCCTTCGAGAATCTTTAATGGGATGGAGAGTCGATTGGCACATAATTTGAAAGGTATTTCGAATTTTTTAAGGACATGCTAACATTTTTGTGTTAAGTGTTGAAATTAATGACAAAAATCAGCTGGAAGTGTGAGTAAAAGAAATAAAAAGAAAGTTGCCGAACAAGTTTAATCGAAGTTAGCGTTCAAATTGTGGTCCGTTAACTTTATAACAGTTATAGGACTTTGTTCAATACTGTTCCGAACACTTTGTAGCATAACAGGAGTTATTTCACCACATGTCACATTTATCCGGTGGCGGAGATCTTTTAAAGAGTTCGGTTGTATTTTGAAAACAACACTTTTTAAATAACCCCATAAGAAAAAGTCTAGCGGTGATCGATCAGGCGATGTTGGGGGTCATTCAATAGAATCTCTCCTACCAATCCAATGTCGGGAAAATGTTGATCTAAAAATTACAAGAGCTGTATAGTTTGGTGAAGCGCCATCCTATCGAAAAAAAAAATCATTTTCTGGGATCTGATAATTGTTTTCCATTAC
Source organism: Galerucella nymphaeae (assembly GCA_963978555.1). NCBI lineage: Eukaryota > Metazoa > Arthropoda > Insecta > Coleoptera > Chrysomelidae > Galerucella > Galerucella nymphaeae. The sequence goes on from OZ021708.1 coordinate 10,337,052, forward strand.
CTCCACAATTTGAGGGTAGATGAGGTCTTCAAGAAAATTAAGATAAGATTCACCCGTTAAGTTATCGGGTAGGGAAAACGGACGAACAATATTATTTCCAGAAACCCCAGCCCACACATCCAATGTTTTCAATTTTTGTGGAGCCTGTGATGTTGTTCTCACAACAGGATCTGCATTACTCCAGCATCTGAAATCTGCAATTATGTTTGTTCACGTGACCATTAAGAGAGAACGTGAATTTGTCAGAAAAGCATATCGAATATAAAAAGCGAGGGCTGTCCACCTGTCTCACAAAATATCGTCTTCGTTGAGCTCTTGTACGAGATAAATCTTAAAAGGATAGAATTTATGCTGTTTCAAGACCCTATGAATGCTTCTACGTGGAATTCCTGAAGCTGCTGCTATTTGTCTCGTGCTTGTAGTGGAATCCAATGCAACATATCTCAAAGGTGCAACCTATGTAGCCTCGTCGGTAACAGGATGTTGTCTTTCATATTATCTGTCAGAAACATCTCCGGTCTCCATGAACTTGGACATTTAGGATCTCTCACATTCTTACCAGGATAACGTTCATTAAAAACTCTTGCAACTGTCAAGAATATCAAGAATGTCAGATTCTCTGCAGTGGTATAAGCCATGATAAGGTTCATTAACTTTGGACTAGAGAATGAAGAAATTTCTCTAAAATAGAACTGGGTACTGCTAGGTACTCGTGAAATTCTACTAAAAACCATTATCTTATCAGGTCAATAGCTGACAAACATCTTTTTTGCTATTTCAGTGATAAATGAGAATAGGTTTATAATTTAAAAGTTATGAGAGGTTCAATTTTATTTGTAGTAGGTATTTATAGACTTTCATGAATTTATATTTTTAACCTTTTTTTTCATTTGTCTTTTTTTTAAATAATAACATTTCATTGTAATGTTCTTACCTATTCTTCAACGGAGATTTCAATCTGGTTTTTCCATTAATATAAACACAACAGAAAAATGCAAGCATGTCTTTGAAGAGAATCGAAATACCTTTCAAATTATGTGCCCCTCGACCCCATGCCGCTCAAGATTATCGCCCCTTTTAGGGGGATGACCGTACGGCGTGAAACCATGAATTAACTATTAAAATTTGTCCCCATCGGAAGCAAAACCGAGGTGTCTCAGAGTTTGCCGCAAAAACCTTTCGCGTCAACAATATTTGAGGTGAACTGTTTCTCATGCGCCACCCCGTTTAGAGTGTCACCAAAGTAGAAGTAACTCTTGGCTCAGCCATGGAATTTTTATTAATTAATAACTATTCAGTTTACGATTATACCACTTTCGTGATTATAGAATCGTGAAATGGCATATCTGAGAATGTCTAATTAACAGGACAGTACTTAATTCCTATTTTTGTACCTGACATAACGTCAAATTTAGTAAGTGGTTTGCTTTTAAAATAAATAAAATGTGGGACAAAATAATAGGTTGAAGTTCATGCAAGGGAATATAATAATTGTCAATAGAACAGTTACCCAATGAATGATAACGATTTAATTAGCAACGAAAGAGTTAGGGTTAGTTTAGATTTGTGGTGAGTGGATTTATTAGAGCTTCCACTGCAACTTGAGAGAGTTTATTAAGGATTACACCTATTCATATTTCACGAGAGGAATTCAGATGGGAAAAAATCCTTCGCGTGTATTTGGTGAATGGTATAAGAGGTTTGGGGGCTAGAGAAAGAAACCAAGCATCAGATGCCTGTGGAATTACATTATGTCCAGAGCTTTTCTTAAAAGAGCCCTCAGATGCCTAAAACTCAATAAGATGTCAATTGCGGTCTCTAGTGTATTCCTTTGGGAGATATTATTTTTCTGGAGTTTGATCCATTCTCAAATCACTGGCGTAAATTTTCGCCTGAAATACTACTGCGTACTGCATATGGTTTTGGGAAAGGGTGACATTTTTGTCAAATTTCTGCGAATTAAGCCTGTGGTTGTATGAGATCGTTATTAGTGAATAATGAAACCTACATTCCACATGGGCTACCGGACTTTTTCGAGGGTGTCGATTACAGTTTTGGGCAAAATTTCTGAGGTCCTTTGCTTAGTAATGTGATTCCGTATAAAGCTGGTTTTTTGAGACTAGGCGCAATTTTATGCTGTACATTATTAAGCTTTTTGTCAGGAAAAATACGGAGAATAAATAGGACCAGAACGGTTTTTATGACTGCTAATGGCAATTTGATGTTTGCTCATTCATTTTAAAAACAGCACTCCGTATACTTATTATCGCATTTTCGGATTATTGTAGTGGTAGGTCTGTTGTTAAGTATGTTACCAAGCCATTCTGTTTTTCTATAAGTGGTCCACAAAAAAAGCTCCATTCATCGAGAATTCATTTAACAAACCACATTGTGAAGTTGGTACCTACCTAGGTACTTAATCTGTTTGTCGAGATTTATGTGATATCCTCAACTAGAAAATGATTCCATTCCACTATGGAATGTTACTTTATTGCTCTGTTTAATATCGTGACTGTTGGAGTCATATATAAAATGTACCTACTAGTACGAGTTACAATTAAGTTCGGTGTGCCTTTTTTGTTAATAACAAAAATGAGCTGAATGAAGAGAAAGTCATACAGGGTGTTTTATTAAAAATATTTCCAGTGCCCATTAAAAAGTACCACTCTGGAGTGAATAATTTGATGAACTGTAAAGTGGAGGATATACAGGGAACGGCATTAGTGCAAGGTGGACCAATTACACTTTGGCAGGTTTATCTGAAGCCGTGAAAGGAATGAAATCGAAAACATACGTGAGAGATACGAAACTTCATTTGGATTGAAGTCAAGCCATACATAGGACCATATTTTGCAAATTTCAAATATACTTGGCTACCCATATTGGCAGGATGAACTCAACTTACTTTCAGAAAACCTTGTATATTTTTATTTCCCTTGATTTTTCTGTTTCCGTGATATAAGGTATTCCAATGTTATACGTGGTAATTTAAAATATATATATACGATTTTTTAAATAGAACCGCAAGGAAACTTTTGAATAACCTCATAAGAAAAAGTCCAGCGGTGATCGATCAGGCGATGTTGGGGGTCATTCAATATAATCTCTCCTACCAATCCAATGTCGGGAAAATGTTGATCTAAAAATTACAAGAGCTGTATAGTTTGGTGAAGCGCCATCCTATCGAAAAAAAAATCATTTCCTGGGATGTGGTAATTGTTTTCCATTACCTCCACAATTTGTGGGTAGATGAGGTCTTCAAGAAAATTAAGATAAGATTCACCCGTTAAGTTATCGGGTAGGGAAAACGGACGAACAATATTATTTCTAGAAACCCCAGCCCACACATCCAATGTTTTCAATTTTTGTGGAGCCTGTGATGTTGTTCTCTAATAATTGCAGGATCTGCATTACTCCAGCATCTGAAATCTGCAATTATGTTTGTTCACGTGACCATTAAGAGAGAACGTAAATTTGTCAGAAAAGCATATCGAATATAAAAAGCGAGGGCTGTCCACCTGTCTCACAAAAAATCGTCTTCGTTGAGCTCTTGTACGAGATAAATCTTAAAAGGATAGAATTTATGTTGTTTCAAGACCCTATGAATGCTTCTACGTGGAATTCCTGAAGCTGCTGCTATTTGTCTCGTGCTTATAGTGGAATCCAATGCAACATATCCCAAAGGTGCAACCTATGTAGCCTCGTTAGTAACAGGATGTTGTCTTTCATATTATCTGTCAGAAACATCTCCGGTCTCCATGAACTTGGACATTTAGGATCTCTCACATTCTTACCAGGATAATGTTCATTAAAAACTCTTGCAGCTGTCAAGAATATCAAGAATGTCAGATTCTCTGCAGTGGTATAAGCCATGATAAGGTTTATTTACTTTGGACTAGAGAATGAAGAAATTTCTCTAAAATAGAACTGGGTACTGCTAGGTACCCGTAAAATTCTACTAAAAACCATTATCTTATCAGGTCAATAGCTGACAAACATCTTTTTTGCTATTTCAGTGATAAATGAGAATAGGTTCATAATTTAAAAGTTATGAGAGGTTCAATTTTATTTGTAATAGGTATTTAGTAGAATGATGAAAAAAATACAAATACGGTAAAACTACGGAAAACAGACCACAGAAGAAAAAAATGGATCACGGAAGGACTTGTAATATCCATAGACCATAAAAATTCATTATATCACGAATACAAAGAAAATCCAGAACTACTACCAAAATAAAAAATTAAAAATACTAAAAATAGCTCAAAACAATTATGGAAAATCGTCAATGAAATTAACTCTCCAGAGAAAGACACCTCAATAAAAGAAATATTATGTGATGAAGGAACAAAAATAGTAGATGATGAAACAAAGGCAAACCTATTTAATTCATTCTTTGCGAATATAGGTAAAAACTATGCTGATAAAATAAATAAACCTCCCACCGTAATTCCCAAGCCATCCACCGACATGACCACATTCTTTCTCAGCCCAGTAAATGAAAAAGAAACTTCAGATATAATTCATTCACTCAAACATAGAAAATCCCCTGGTTTTGACGGTATCAGAGCTGAACATCTCAAGGAAATATCAGAAGAAATAACACCATTATTAACATTTCTGATAAATAATATATTTCAAACATGTCAATGTCCTAACGCGTTTAAGAAATCCATAGTCACGCCTATTTTGGAAAAAGGAGACACTGAAATAGTCAATAATTACAGACCGATCTCACTACTAACAAGCTTCAATAAAATATTCGAGAAACTACTTAAATCAAGACTGATGACATTATTTATTGACAAGTACAATTTGATATCTAGCAAGCAATATGGATTCAGGCAGGGTTTGTCAACAAACGACGCGATAGCTGCTCTAACAAGCGAAATATATGAACATGTAGACAACAGACGACCAGCAATATGTGTATTCTTAGATCTAGCTAAGGCATTTGACACTATAGACCATACCCAGTTATTAGAGGCCCTAAGTTACTCAGGTATAAGAGGTAATACACAAAAACTATTAAAAAGCTACTTGAACGGCAGAAAGCAGGCTGTAAAAATCAATAATGTGCTCAGCTCAGACGCAGAAATAAGTTATGGCATACCACAAGGTACTGTAATTGGTCCTCTATTATTTTCCATATACATAAACAGTCTATTCACCCTGACTTGCGATGGCTCCATCATTAGTTTCGCTGATGACACGGCTATACTATTTACAGCCGAAGACTGGGAAACCCTGAAAATAAAAGTGGAGGATCAAATTAACATGCTTAAAGATTGGTTTGATCACAAATCACTAACAATTAATTTCGAGAAAACACACTTCTTGCCATTCGCAAGCTATGAAAACCGATTGCCAAATTATGACGAACTGCTAATTACCAGCCACGGAAAAATTATGAAAATCACTAGAGCAAGCCATATTAAGTATCTGGGTGTGATCATAGATCCCCACCTGCGATGGGATATACATATTAGTCATGTCTCGAAAACACTCAGATATATGTTACATAAATTCAAATATTTAAGATCTATTCTAGACGCAACTCACCTTAAAACCATTTACTATGCTTTAGTACAATCTCGACTGCAATATGCCATCCTCAGTTGGGGTGGTTTACTTGATACTCACCTAAAAAAAATGGAAATATTGCAGAAGAAAATACTCAAAATAATGTACTACAAAAAAAGAGATTATCCGTCTAACTATTTATTCAAAGATTCACTAGTGCTTGATGTACGACAATTATACATGTATAACATTATACTCTTCATTTACAAAAATAAAAATATTCTTAAAAATTTTGAACATAATTATAACACCAGGAATAAATCTAAAGGTAACGTACAAGTCACTATAACAAAAAAATACGTTGGACAGCACACATATAACTACCTTAGCAGTAAAATATTCAACTACTTACCTGAAGTGTACAAGATGTATATACGTACAATAAACAATGTTAACCTTATGAAAAGAATTTTCAAGAGGTATATGCTTGACCTAAATAGAGATATTGTCCATAACTTAACTACAAATTATAACGCATAGCCGAAGCATAGCACTACATTGTTTTTATATATAAATATTGCTGTATTCTTCGTTTGTGTTCTTAGGTTTAAATAATAGATAACTATAATGAATTTTCTGCAGGAAGACATGATCAATATAATTTACGTGTTAGGGGAATGTTAAAAAATTTGTCATTACTAAAAAGTTGTTGTCTCCATTGAAAACACGTTTTGGAAGAGCATGAGGTTGATAGGAAACATTACCTGATGTGTCGATTCTTTCCTTAAGCCTTAAGAAAACTCTTTCATTTGGATGTCTTCGATTGGGATATCTTTCACGATATACTCTTGGAGCAAGTAAACAATTTTTTGAACATTTTCCTAACACATAAATCATATTGATCATGTCTTCCTGTGAAAAATTCATTATAGTTATTTATTATTTAAACCTATGAACACAAACGAAGAATGCAGCAATATTTCTTTGACATTTATTAGTAGATACTATTTTGACAGTAGCCCAGTGATTAAATATTGTAGATGCATCCAAAATTACAATTAAAATTTTTGCCTTACACGTTCCATGTAAAAATTGCAAAATGCAAGCATGTCTTTGAAGAGAATCGAAATACCTTTCAAATTATGTGCCCCTCGACCCCATGCCGTTCAAGATTATCGCCCCTTTTAGGGGGATGACCGTACGGCGTGAAACCATGAATTAAGTATCAAAATTTGTCCCCATCGAAAGCAAAACCGAGGTGTCTCAGGGTTTGCCGCAAAAACCTTTCGAGGTGAACTGTTTCTAATGCGCCACCCCGTTTAGAGTGTCACCAAAGTAAAAGTAACTCTTGGCTCAGCCATGAAATTTTTATGAATTAATAACTATTCAGTTTACGATTATGTCACTTTCGTGATCATAGAATCGTGAAAATGGCATATCTGAGAATGTCTAATTAACAGGACAGTACTTAATTCCTATTTTCGAACCTGACATAACGTCAAATTTAGTGAGTGGTTTGCTTTTAAAATAAATAAAATGTTGAAGTTCATGCAAGGGAATATAATAATCGTCAATAGAACAGTTACCCAATGAATGATAACGATTTCAGTAGCAACGAAAGAGTTAGGGTTGGGTTAGAATTGTGGTGAGTGGATTTATTAAAGCTTCCACTGCAACTTGAGAGAGTTTATTGAGGATTACACCTATTTATATTTCACGAAAGAAATTCAGATAGGAAAAATCCTTCGCGTTTATTCGTTGAATGGTATTAGAGGTTTGGGTGCTAGAGTAAGAAACCAAGCATCAGATGTGCCTAGGCAGTCAATCTACTTTGCTCCGAGCTGAACGTATAATTTTTTCTCCGATTGTTCGTAATGAGGATATTGTATTTGAAAATTATTACAATTCCCATTCTCTTTATTTTGGTTGATTGCTATGGAAATGTATAATCACAGACAACAAAGTAATCACTTTACTGCCTATGCAGGAAAAGTAATACTTTGCTGATTGATATCAGTCAGAAAAATTAATATTTGTTGCCAATCGAAGAGAATAATAATTTGTTTAACTGGGCAGCAAAGTAGTAGATTGACTGCCAAGTTGAACATATAATTTTTTTGTTTGTTGTTGTTCATGAGGATATTGTATTTACAAATTATTACAATTCCCAGAATCTCTTTATTTCAGTTGGTTGCTATGGAAATGTATAATCACAGGCAGCAAAGTAATCACTTTCGTGCCTAGGCAGCAAAGAGACCACTCTCATTTGAAGTAAGTTGTAAACGATGAAACTTGCGAATTCATTATATTCATATTGTTTCCATAATTTCCATAACATCCTGTATATCCTGTTTTTTGGTAAAAATCAAACATTAATGGTACTTCAACGTAGTTCTTCAATACAAATTTCAACTTCAGGAATCTTAGATAGGTATTCGTTTTTTGAGTTCAGAATAAGAAAAGCATAGTATGCTGTGGCTCACTGACAGTAAACACGGCGATTGACTTTTGAGGTGCAAAGTCGCTACATTCATTAAACTTAGTTGAATTTTTGAAAAATGGAGAGCGATTCAAGTGATTTTGAATTTCCAAATACACCACCTAATATTAAGGCACATGCTAACATAGCGTCATTAACCTTACTGTCTTGGACATAATCTTCTCTTGGTTTATTGTTGAGTGGACTGTAAATAGGTGCTGGTTTCTTTAGATAAACTCCTTTTGATATGTATAAAGGTGTCTTGTAGGTATAAATCCTGCTTACAATTTTTATCTGGGTTTCTTCTTCTAAATACATATATTTAACTTTCTAATAATGAGAGATTACACTCAATTTTTGGTGAGAAAATTCTGACCTTTAAGCTCTGAACGTCTTTCTGCCATGATTTCTTGTCGACTACTACTTTACACAGCACACAGCTGCCAACCCAACATTCGAGAGTCGAAATGTGGGTTGCCTGAACGTAGGTTACAAATAAAACTTAATATGTAATAAGGTGAACAGTCTGTTCTTGAACATACTCCCCCCCATTGAATTTTCCCAAAATTCAAAACTAAATATAACTGCAATAACAAAACGAAACAAAAATTTTGTACATCATTATGAGATAATAAATTTATGAAAAATCTGAACTAGGCAATGGGGCAAGTTTGGTGATGTTTCTTGTGTAGATACCATCCTTTGTTTTTATTTTTACTACTCTTACTTTACCATCTTTTCCCGGTATTATTTCAAGGATTCTAGCCAACGGCCAGTCAAGGGGCTTAGTGTTTTCTTCTTTCAGTAGAACAATCTCTCCAACCTTTAAATTTTCTGTGGAAGTAAGCCACTTTGAGCGAGTTTGCAGCAAATTTAGATACTCCACGCTCCATCTTTTCCAAAATAATTGCTGCACTCTAGTGCAGCGCTGCCAACGAGTTAATCTATTTTCCTTACAATCAGAAACGTCCCTTTCTGGGTACGTTGTTAAACTACTACCAATAAGAAAGTGACCTGGTTTAAGTACATCCAGTTCAGATGGGTTTGAGGAAAGGGGTAGGAGTGGTCGTGAATTTAATATTGCTCCAATTTGAGAAGCTATGGTGCTTAATTCTTCAAATGTGAAGTGATTATCTCCGATAAGACGACGCAAATGATACTTTGTACTTCGAATAGCCCCTTCCCATAGTCCTCCAAAATGAGGAGAAAGTGGGGGAGTGAATTTCCATTGTATTTCTCTTTGTGAGAGAAAATTTTGTATTATAGACTGAGTCTCGGAACGTTTAAATAAGGTGTATAGGTCATGCAACTGATTGCGCGCACCTAAAAAATTTGTTGCGTTATCGCTGAATATAGTAGTGGGAGAACCACGGCGGGCTATAAATCTTTTTAGGCATAATAAAAATGCCTCTGTTGATAGATTTGAAACTATTTCAATATGAACAGCCTTCGTGGCCATACAAATAAATACAGAAACGTAGCACTTGAGTACTGGTGCCTTTCTCAAGTTTGACGACTTTATATATAGGGGACCACCAAAGTCTACACCAGTGATGGCGAATGGCTTTGATGGGTTAACTCTAACAGCCGGGAGGTCACTCATGATTTGTTGAAATGACTGGACCTTGAATTTGTGACAAATAAAACAATTTCTAGAGATTTTTTTCATTTCTCTAAGACCTCCTAGTGGCCAAAATCTTAACCGGCAATTTGAAAGAACAGTCTGAGGACCTGAATGTCCCATGCGAATGTGCTCATTCTTTAGAATGAGCCTAACAATGTCATTTTTTGACGGAAGTAAGAGTGGGTGTTTGTGTTCGAAGGGCAAATTGGAGTTTGAGAGACGTCCCCCTACTCTTAATAGTCCTGAGTCATCTATAAATGGATGCAACTGTAAAATTGATTTGTTTGAAATGATTTTTTTCGTACCAATTTCCGAGAGCTCTTTCATGGAACATTTTTGTTGAAGAATTTTTATAATGAAGTGAAGAGACACATTCAATTCTTGAGTTGAAAGGGGGCCTGATGCTTTAACTGAATGGGGTCTAATATTATTTATAAATCTTAAGCAGAATGCAATAGTTCTTTGTAGTTTGCTAAAAAATGAAAACTTGAGAAATGTAGTATACCAATAACTTTCTAAAACAACATGCATGGTAATTTTAGCCTTTTTTTCTTCAGGTGGGTTGGAGATGTTATTTTTTGAATTGAATACATTAAAATTGGTTTCAAAATTTTGCAACATTTTAGGTCCTGACCACCAAAGATCAAAATCAAGTAATTCACTAGGAGTTATTCCACGGGATATACAATCTGCTGGGTTTTCCTGAGAGGGAACATAATACCACTTAGCTCTTTCAGTTAAGTTCTGAATTTCAGCCACACGGTTCGCTATGAAAAGATTCCATCTGGATGGGTGAGACTGCATCCAGCAAAGAGCAACTTGGGAATCTGTCCATAGATTAACGGAATTGAATGTGAATTTATTTTTAAAAATATCTAAAATTTTGTGAACCAATTTACTTAAAAGTAGAGCAGCACACAGTTCTAGTCAAGGCACAGTAGTGGGTTTGATTGGACATACACGGCTCTTAGAGGCTACTAAACAACAGGAGACACTCTTATTTATATAGAGAGTTCTAATATAAACACAGGCGCCATATGCTTTGAAGCTAGCATCTGAAAACCCATGGAGTTCAATTCTAAAAATTTCCAACTCTTTGAAGACACAGCGAGGAATTTTTATCTCCTTAAGCTGAGGGAGGTTTTTGTAGAATTTACTCTATTCTTTAAATAGAGTTCCACTAAGAATGCTCTCCCAGCCTAGTTTATTTAACCATAGCTGCTGCATAATTAATTTAGCAACAATGGTGATTGGTGAAATTAATCCCATAGGGTCATAGATCTAAGAAATTACTGACAGTACTTGTCTTTTTGAGATATTATCATAAATTGGCAATTTAGGAACATTAATGGAAAATGTATCAGTAGCAGGGTTCCATTAGGCTCCCAATACTTTATTGGAGGAGGTATCAGAGTTTATTTCATATTGATTTTGAGAACGCTCTCCAATGCTATTTAAAAATTCCAACGAGTTTGAGTTCCACTTGTGTGGTTGAAAATTGCCAGAGTTGAGAAGTTCATTAAGTTCGGAGTATAATGATTTTAATTCTTGATGAGAGTTGGAGCCACAAATTATATCATCCACATATGTCTGCTCTAGGAGTGCGTGAGAAGGACAGGAGGCTTAGTCATTTAATACACGGGTGGCAAGATAAGGAGCACAATTAGTCCCATAAGTTACAGTCTAAAGTTCAATGCATTGCAAAGGTTCGTTAGAATTGTTCCTCCACAAAATATTTTGAAGGAATGTTTGCATGGGATTTATCTTGATTTGTCGATAATTTTTTTTTATATCAACTGTGAGAGCAAATCTTGGACTTCTAAAGCGGCACAGAATATCAAATAATTCAGGTTGACAAGTGAAACCTTTGAACATAATGTCATTTAACGAAATATTAGAATTAGTTTTCATACCACCATCAAAAACTACTCTCAATTTTGTCGAAACACTTTCTTCACGAATGACACAATGGTGGGGTAAAAAATATTTATTTTCCGCATTGTCATTTTTTAGGGTAAGTGGTACAACCTTTGCATGTCCTAGAGATACCTATTCATTTATAAATTGTTTATATTGAATGAAAAGATCACTATTTGATGAAAATCTTTTTTCTAAGGAGAGAAATCTTTTATATGCTAAGTAAAATGAGTCACCGAGTTTTAAATTTTCTTGAGGACTCTTTAAGGGGAGGTCCACTTGATATTGTCCATTTTCTAGAATTTTTGTAGTTTCTCTAAAATGGCTTTCTACAAAAATCTCTTCAGCGGTGAGAAATTTTGAGTGTGTCTGTGGGATATCTTCTAGAGTGAAGAATCTTTCGATTAAATCTCTAACTTCATTATTTTCATTAACAGGTTGTAAAAGATGACAAATGTGGTTATGACTGTAACTTTGTAAGTCCTTTTTTATATATCCCAAAGAGGGGAATAGGTCCAGCTATAATAAATCCTAAATGAGTCTTCACTAGCGTTAAAAGGCTATCTGGTAGAGAGATGATTTCTCCAAGTAAAAGAGTATAATATGCATCTGCACCTATTAATATATCTATTTGAGATGGAGTTTCAAAACTATCATCACTCATCTGTATTGTGGTCGGGATTTTAAATTTATTTCTATCAAGGTGGCATTGTGGTAACTGGGTTGTAATCTGAGGAAGAATAAAACAATTTAATTGCATTTTAAAGGTTTTATCTGTGTTGGAGTGAATTTCTAAAGGCAGCACCTTGTTTGTGTGAGTAACAATACCATTTACCCCTGCAATTGATATATTTTGGTTTTGTGGCAAGTATTTTAATTTTTTGCTCAAGCTTTCTGTTATTAGGGAAATAGTACTACAACTGTCCAAAACTGCCTTTACCTTCAGAGGAATGCCATCTTTTGTATATACAGTAACGCATGCTGTAGCTAACAGAACTTCACCATTATGTGAAAATGTAGAGAGAGATGGTTGAGGGAGTGCTTCATTTTCTGGCTCATTCTGTTGGGTTTCATTGTCAAATTGATCTGACTGGTGAGATGAGGTTTGAGAATATTGAGGGTGTTTTTGATTCTGAGAATTAATTAGATTGGAGTATTCTTGGAAGCCATTTCTATTAGTATTAGTGTTCCTGGAGCTATGCTCACCTTGCGAATATTGACTACGATTTGATTGAGGAGAATTAGTTCTAGGATTGAAATGCCTTTCTGCATTGCTTGCATTAGTTCTACTATAAGAGTGATTTGAATTAAACTGATTTCTGGGGTGCAGTAGTATGTGGTGTTTTTTATTACAAATATTGCAATTATGAAAGTTACATTGTGGTACGAGATGTTTAGTCGCTAGGCAATTAAAACACATTTTTTGAGATTTGACAAAACTTATTTTGTCATCATAAGAAAGATTTTTGAACTGAATACAAGAGTATATGAGATGAGTTTGTGATTTACAATAAAGACATTTTTTTGGGATACCACAAGAAGCATTTTGGTTTTCAGGGTTACTATGAATATAATGTGACAGTCTTAAATTTTTAGTTCTTGTCTCTGGATGGACTTGTGAATCTGATAAACTTTCTAGAGCTAGGCATCTATTTTCTTAAAACGTTAAAAATTCTTTCAGTGTGGGAAATGAGTTTGAACCTTTGGAGCTTTTGTCTAATTCATAAGCTCTTCTTGTTCCTACATCTAATTTTTGTATGAATATATATATGAGCATTAAATCCCATTGCTCTACAGCAATATTATAGTTTTTCAGTGCATCAACATTCTGATTTATTTGAGTAATGAAATGTCTAAGGGTTTAACTATTTGTTTTTGTAAGTAAAGGAATATCATGTAATCGATTGATATGGGCAAACACTGCTTGTACATTATTATCATACCTTTTTTGAAGCGTATCCAATGCAATATTAAAATTGTCTCCAATTAGTTGAAGGTTCTCTATTAAATGTAGTGGTTCACCACTGAGATAAGATCGTAGGTATATAAGTTTTTGAACAGCTGTCAATAGTTTATTTTCTATAATAAGTGTTTTAAATATTTCAAAGAATGATTTCCAGCAAGTTACATCACTATTGAACTAAGAACAATTTATTTCAGGTAATTTTACATTGGGAGGTGGAGGTGTGTCTCTAGATTGAATAATTACATTTGGACTAGCATTTGAGGTCATAGGAGATAAATCTTTAATTTTTAGTTTTAATGTGGCAATTACGTTATAATATTGAATTTCAAAATTCTCTCTGTCCTCACATTCATCAATATCTAACTCTTCAAGCTTGGATTGTACCTCATTATAGTTTATAAATACCTTTGAGACAGCATCTTCACGAGCAATAAATTGAAAAACATTGGTTTCTGTTGATGAATTTCTTTTCAAATAATTTTCAACTCGCGTTAGTACTGATTTAATAGTTTCACGCTTTTTATCCAAAGTTACAATTTCTATATCTGTCATTTTTATTTTTTAGGTAATATCCAAACTATTTCAAATATATAAAAAAAAACAAATGAATTTTGGTTGACAATGTGATGGTAAATCAACTTATTCACCTCAATAGGTTCTACTAAAATATGAAAACAAGAGAGTTTTTTAACACTAAATTGATATAGTATAAGTTATTGGATATAGTATTCACAATCGATGAAGGATGAATTGGAAACAACTCTGTGTACTTACAATAATTTGAAGTAAACAAACAATAAATTTGTCCTAACCTTCCTATGATCTGACATTGACAACACAATTGTCAATTTCTTTCATATTTTCGATTTACAATGACAGACCTGAACTTGGCTGGATGTCCTATAGGATCTAAGGCCGTGTTGGTAAAGGAAGAAGAGGATGGCAGCACTGAGTGAGCGACCTTCCAATTGGCGGGAAGAGAAAAACACTTACAAGCTGGAGCATGAACGGCACCTCCACCACACTTCACTACACTTGGCAAACTCACTTAAACCAACTAATTTCTTCTCATCCGGCTCGAAGGACCATTTTATGTCTTGGACATAATCTTCTTTTGGTTTATTGTTGAGTGGACTGTAAATAGGTGCTGGTTTCTTTAGATAAACTCCTTTTGATATGTATAAAGGTGTCTTTATCTGGGTTTCTTCTTCTAGATACATATATTTAACTTTCTAATAATGAGAGATTACACTTAATTTTTGGTGAGAGAATTCTGACCTTTAAGCTCTGAACGTCTTTCTGCCATGATTTCTTGTCGACTACTACTTTACACAGCACACAGCTGCCAACCCAACATTCGAGAGTCGAAATGTGGGTTGCCTAAACGTAGGTTACAAATAAAACTTGATATGTAATAAGGTGAACAGTCCGTTCTTGAACACTTACTACCACAAAAATCTAAAGATAGGTAAGAAAAACAATATATACAATATAAGTAATGGGCTGAATTATATTCGTTACCTCTTTGTGTCGTAAATAAATTTTTAAAAAAGTGGGTAGGAGGAAAAATCATATGTATCACATGGGAGTAAAGTGCCTTTTCCGCCCTTGGATCTTTACGCTTCGCTTCGCGTCGGGCAGTAAACTACATACTGCGGGAGGAAAAGTGGCACTTTCCTCCCTAGTAATACAAATAGCTATTTCCAAAACTGATAATGCGTAATGATATTATTCCACTATTATCTTTGACATGTATTTATTTGATTAATTTTTTTGAAGTTCGAATTTAAACGTTATTTTTTTTTGTTCTCAAACCTTTTGTTTTCTTTTATTGCCACTTCTGCACTTGATAAACGATTTTTACGGGCTCGATAACAACGCATCTCTACTCCAGTCCAGAATTATGCTCTCATAGCTTCTGGAAAAATCTCAACAAGTTGAAGTCACTCAAAGATTTTTCTGGGCGACTACAACCTCTTGAGATCAAATGAATGCATAAATCGAAGTAAAACTGAGTTTTAACAGGTATTCCAACGGGGCATAGTCGCCTGAATGGTCACCAGTAAAAGCTCGGAAATGTGTAGGAAGAAGAATGTAGATTTCAAGGCGTGAATGAAGAAACCTCTATCCACATACTTTCCAAGTGCACAACAGAATCCTAGATCACAGCACGTAGAAGATTACTGGATGGAAGGGGAACATTTACCTCAGTTGAAGCCTGCAGAGATCCTGAAATTTCTCCGGGAAATAGGACTGAAGAAGCTACTTTTTTCTGAAACCCCAAAATAATACATACATACAATCAGGAAGAATGACATTTACCTTGTATTGATGAGGCGCAAATACGCCGAAACCGGTTCACAAGAGATGTCACTCCAGATCACATATCAGAATAGTTGGTTATATCTTGCAAATATACCAGCTCAGTTTAACTTCAACTAGGAGTGTAATTCAATATATTTTGTGACACATAGCCATGGAGTGAATGTTAAATTAGGTACTTCTCAGTTAACAATATGCTCTTTGGAATGTAATTTTCAAATTTGTAAGGCGTTATAGTAGTATTTGACATCTATTGATAACAAACTTCACTTAAATATAACAATAGTTGTTATAGAAAACATGTGTTCAAGTGAAGATTGTTAATTTGAAAACTCATACAATCTACGAGATACATTATAGTTGAAGGAATTTCACATTGTGTCCAAACTGTAGCGAATATTTTTGCAATTCAGGCCGAGAAAAACTTTTTCCTCCTACCCCTATAGAAAGTACACACTTTCCTCCCTCAAATCAGGGAGGAAACTCATACTTTTCCTCCCTCCCATTTCAAGTAAGTTGTAAACGATGAAACTTGTGAATTCATTATATTCATATTGTTTCTATAATTTATGGAACATCCTGTATACCCTGTTTTTTGGTAAAAATCAAACATCAATGGTACTTCAACGTAGTTCTTCAATACAAATTTCAACTTAAAGAATCTTAGATAGGTATACGTTTTTTGAGTTCAGAATAAGAAAAGCATAGTATGCTGTGGCTCACTGACAGTAAACACGGCGATTGACTTTTGAGGTGCAAAGTCGCTACATTCATTAAACTTAGTTGAATATTTTAAAAATGGAGAGCGATTCAAGTGATTTTGAATTTCCAAATACACCACCTAATATTAAGGCACATGCTAACATAGCGTCATTAACCTTACTACCACAAAAATCTAAAGATAGGTATGAAATACAATATACACAATATGGGCTGAATTATATTCGTTACCTATTTGTGTCGTGAATAAATTTTCAAAAAAAGTGGGTAGGAGGAAAAATCATATGTATCACATGGGAGTAAAGTGCCTTTTCCTCCCTTGGATGTTTACTGCCCTCCGCTTCGCGTCGTGCAGTAAACTACATCCTGCGGGAGGAAAAGTGGCACTTTCCTCCCTAGTAATACAAATAGCTATTTCCTCCTACCCCTATAGAAAGTACACACTTTCCTCCCTCAAATCAGGGAGGAAAGTATTTTTCCTCCCTCTCATTTCAAGTAAGTTGTAAACGATAAAACTTGTGAATTCATTATATTCATATTGTTTCCATAATTTCTAGAACATCCTGTATATCCTGTTTTTTGGTAAAAATCAAACATTAATGGTACTTCAACGTAGTTCTTCAATACAAATTTCAACTTCAGGAATCTTAGATAGGTATACGTTTTTTGAGTTCAGAATAAGAAAAGCATAGTATGCTGTGGCTCACTGACAGTAAACACGGCGATTGACTTTTGAGGTGCAAAGTCGCTACATTCATTATACTTGGTTGAATTTTTGAAAAATGGAGAGCGATTCAAGTGATTTTGAATTTCTAAATACACCACCTAATATTAAGGCACAAGCTAACATAGCGTCATTAACCTTACTAACTACAAAAATCTAAAGATAGGTATGAAAAACAATATACACAATATAAGCAATGGGCTGGATTATATTCATTACCTATTTGTGTCGTAATAAATTTTCAAAAAAAAAGTGGGTAGGAGGAAAAATCGTATGTATCACATGGGAGTAAAGTGCCTTTTCCTCACTTGCGGGAGGAAAAGTGGCACTTTCCTCCCTAGTAATATAAATAGCTATTATTTCTGAAGGTTATAGATCTCATTCGTCTACCTGCTAAACTTTTCTAATAATTCTTCTCGGTTATATTTAAATATCAGATTCTTTTGAAATAACGTGGTGACTGTGTAACAGTTATTTGAAAATAAAACAAAACTGGAAGTGTCAGCATAGCTAATGCATTAAACAAGAAAGTTTTATGCAAGTATAACAATTGGAGCACCATGTGATACGAATTACAATTACAGCAATCTTTGTTACGGAAATTATTCAACCAAGAGGATAATTGACATGAATTCGGCTGTTATAGACTGATCTTTTGAATTATTAATCCGAACCTTGATCTTTATGTTTGTCATACAGAGTGGTCCTTAAGTAATTGTACATGGAAGTACAGTACAATCTTCACTCCAAAATATTGCGTTTTGAACCAACTAGCCTTAGTTGTTGGTATTGAGAGATATACCCAGGCTGTTAAACATGACATTTTAATTTTCGTTTTTTACAATAACTTTAACGCTTTTTGACGTATTTGCACAAAAGTTTGAGATTGGTGGCTTTTGGATATGAGAAATCATAATTCTGCACCTATTACGATGTATTTTGTAGAGCGCGCTACATGGTCCATGGGCCACATATGCGGCATAAGTGTACACTAAACTTTTTTGTTTTTTTTGTTATTGGCACTTGTAGAAACAACTATTGCCACATCATAACACAAAAAAAAAGTATATCTATTTGTAGCATCAAATCTTGATGGTTTTAGAGATAATTCACATTTTGGTGATTTTATTATGTTTAAATTCCAATGGTTAATTTAAACAGGAATTTTATTTCTCATTCCAATATTCTTTTCGCGACCCCTCACTCTTAATTTATAGTCTTCACATCTATTTATTCCAATTCTTCAGATAAATCGCACGCCCCTGTCGTTACCTTGAAGTTAAAATAAAAAACGCTTATCCACAACTACCAAACATAACAATCATTCAAAACACACCTCATCCCTTCCCCTCTCATTATTCCATTTCTTTTCTCAAAACAATCTGTGCTCTATATGCAATTATCCAGAATAATCTACGAGCCACCCCCTCTCTCACGCCAGTCAAACTTTAACGGTAAATTTTTAACACCCCTTCGGGGAGAGGAGAACGAGATCAGACACTGAAAGAGCAACAACTAGTAGTAATTATTAATAATTTAACCACTTTCAACCGCCAACACCGGCGAAAGCATGAGCTCTCAAGTTTTATCGGCAATAATCTATTAATTATTATACCTAGTGTATCATTAGGAACTCATTTTGTGCCAATTATTTACATTTGATGCAACAAGTTTGTGTCCATATTGTACAAAAGTATATTTGTTATAATTGTTTTTTATCGGACAAAATATAAAACAAACTCGACGTCAACGATTTTTATTCACCAGCCAACCAGTCCACAAAACAAAGAAAGCAGCATATTTCTTCATGGTCCTTCGAGTATCCGGATTCATCAAAGTGAATTAGTGAATGCTTTTGTCGGTGAGTTTTTCAAAGAATTTCATGTACAATAGTTTTCAAAGAGCTACATTTCGCAACGTAAAAAATAGATAACCAAATCGGTTATTCATTTAAAACATTGATAGTTATTTAAATTAAGAAAATAAATTCCTAGTAGTACAATTTAGGATAGGAAGCTGATTGAAAGAAATTTATAAAATGCCAGTTGATATTCATTGATGTAACCAAATGTATGAAAATTTTAAAATTTTCTAATATAAGTATAATTAGGTAAGCTAAGACTAACAAAACAGATGAAAAGTTTGTTGCAACAAAATATAAACCTATTTGTTTTTTTGTTATCCATATTGTGTTGAGAAATGGTTTTATTTTAAATTAGTTTTTCTTTCGATAGCACTTAGAATAATTTCGAGCAAAAATAAATTTTGATTTTCAGAACCCAATTTGACAGTTGTTATAGGGGAACCGCTGTCCAATTTTTTTTACACTCAACACTTAAAATAATTTCGAAAAAAAAAAATTAATTTTGATTTTCAGAACCCAATTTGACAGTTGTTATAGGGGAACCGCTGTCCAATTTTTTTTACACTCAACACTTAAAATAATTTCGAAAAAAAAATTAATTTTGATTTTCAGAACCCAATTTGACAGTTGTTATAAGGGAACCGCTGTCCAATTTTTTTTACACTCAACACTTAAAATAATTTGGAAAAAAAAATAAATTTTCTATTTTCAGAACCCAATTTGACAGTTGTTATAGAGGAACCGCTGTCCAATTTACTTACACTCAACACATAGAATAATTTCGAAAAAAAAAATAAATTTTGATTTTCAGAACCCAATTTGACAATTTGACAGTTGTTATAGGGGAACCGCTGCCCAATTTTTTTTTACACTTTTAGCACTTGGAATAATTTCGTGAAAGTAAAATAAATCACTACACTAGAACATTGTTGCACCAAAATATTTATCTAAACAAAGCATACCCCACTTGGTTATCGTCATCTCCTCTACACACTTGTAGCTTCGAAATATAAGTTTAAAGCCACCTCAGTTTTCATGAAAAAGAAAATGTCGAAACAAACAGTAAATACGGATGATGTGAAAAGAACCCGCGCAACATGTAAAGCACAAATAACAAGAATGAAAAATTGGGCTGAAGCCAATTCAAATTGTACCGACAAGAATCAAATAACGATCCGCTTAGAGTATTGCAAGAAATATTTTGATAATTACTGCCTAGCACAAGATCAACTTGAGGAGGTTGACGATGACACCACAGACAGAGAGCTGACAGAGACATCGTATTTTGACACTTATGCAAAACTACATTCTCTGCTGGACGCTCTTGAATTCAATTCGTCCAAGCAATTTAACTCACAACAAATGCCTTCGTCGCAAACGTTAGCGCCTAAATCCATCTCACGATTGAAATTACCAGAAATAAAAATACCGGTTTTCTCTGGCAACTCTCTGGAATACACAATTTCCATAAATTTGTTTAAAGCATTGATTTTAGAAAACTCCAATATGAGTTCAGAATCAGAGAAATTATTTTACTTAAGGTCGCATTTAGCAGGGGATGCTTTGAAACTAATAGAATCATTGCCAATTACTGAAAGCAATTTGCAAGTATCACTAGATCTGTTGGAAAAAAGGTACAACAATACCAGACAAATCGTAGCAAATCACTTTCAGCAACTACTTCCTACCTCAGATCTCTCAAAATAAACTGTCGTAAATTTGAGAGCCTTTATAGCATCAACTCAGTCAACGTACGAGTCTCTACAAACACTTAAACAAACACCACAACAATTGTTAGATGCACTTTTAACTCAAATAATATCACAAAAACTTGACTACCATTCAAAAAAAGCGTCCGAAGAGCAGGCAACGCAGAACACACTTAGCACCCCTAACGAACTGTTTAACTTTTTACACCAACGTTGTGCAGTAGTAGAGACCATTAATACAGCTCAATCGAAACCTGAAACTCATAAACCCTCTAACGCTCCTTCCAACCATTCCAAGCCACACAAAATATCTCTTCACTCTTCTCAAAACGAGTTCGTTCAACAACCAAGCAATATTGGTCGTAAACCTCCGCCAAACACTTCAGGTTGCTCTTACTGTCGAGATCACACTCATAGAATTTATTATTGCCCTTCATTTTCATCACTGTCAGTTATAGACAGGAAATCATTTGTCCAATCAAACAGACTTTGCCTAAATTGTTTAGGAACTAAACACACGGTAAGTGTATGCTTGTCAAAAGCTAATTGCTCCTTATGTGATAAACGTCATCACTCTTTGATCCACGATCAAGGTCAACCACAATCCTCGTGTCCAACCACCAATAATCAACCGGCTGCCGTATCAAACCCTCTTCCGAACGTGAACATTCCTCCCCCGCATTATCTGCCCAACAATGCTCAAACAAATGTCTCACCTCCAGGAGACATTTATGACAGCTGACAACCAAAGGCCGCATTGTCTGCTACGTCGACATCTCAACAATACGTTCTCCTAGCTACTGCCCAAATATTAGTTATCAATACAAACAAGGTCCCAGTTATTGCAAAGGTGCTTCTGGACAGCGGCAGTCAAACCTCATTTGTCACCAACGAATTCATGAATCGAGCAGCGCTTACCCCTTACCAGTGCAACTTACAAGTGTACGGCATATGCAAAAATAATACGCCAATAACCCGGATGGTGGACATCAAATTCACTTCTGTGCACTCCTCATCGTCCAATTTCTCAGTGAAATGCGCTGTAGTTGATCAAGTCACGTTGATACTTCCCCAGATTACTCTGTGTAAAGAGCACCTGCAAATCCCTCCGCTTTTTAATGAACAGCTCGCAGACATTACTTTTGATACTCCCTCCAATATAGACATTCTTATTGGAGCCGACATGTACTACGAATTAATCCAACCCGGTCTACACAAGCTTGGATCAGGAAAGCCCGCGTTAGTTAACACACACCTAGGATGGATCATATCTGGGAATGTTCCGCAAAACGGGAGGTCAGAACCCAAAAGCTATCACACCACATCACACATTTGTCTACGAAAGTCCTACCAATATTCTGATGTCATTCCTCACAAACAAACATGATCTCGCTCTTTGGTTGAAGCTACTCCGGCTTCAGTATCTCGCTCTTTGGTTGAAGCTACTCCGGCTTCAGGATCTCGCTCTTTGGTTGAAGCTACTCCGGCTTCAGTATCTCGCTCTTTGGTTGAAGCTACTCCGGCTTCAGGATCTCGCTCTTTGGTTGAAGCTACTCCGGCTTCAGTATCTCGCTCGTTGGTTGAAGCTACTCTGGCTTCAGGATCTCGCTCTTTGGTCGAAGCTACTCCGGCTTCAGGATCTCGCTCTTTAGTTTAAGCTACTCCGGCTTCAGTATCTCGCTCTTTGGTTGAAGCTACTCCGGCTTCAGGATCTCGCTCTTTGGTTGAAGCTACTCCGGCTTCAGGATCTCGCTCTTTGGTTGAAGCTACTCCGGCTTCAGTATCTTGCTCGTTGGTCGAAGCTACTCCAGCTTCAGGATCTCGCTCTTCAGTTGAAGCTGCTCCGGCTTCAGTATCTCGCTCTTTGGTTGAAGCTACTCCGGCTTCAGCATATCGCTCTGTGACTACTCGCTCTTGCACTCCCAGGAGCAGCAATTTCCCTGACACTTGTCACTTGAATATCAATATCTTAACACCAACCACCCAGATTCGAGAACGCTCAATCGAAAGTCTAATAGAAAAATTCTGGATTCAGGAGGAAGTAGAAACTCGCCCTTTAATGTCAGACGACGACTTATTGGCTGAAGAAATTTTCAAAAACACCACTATTAGACTCCCTTGTGGAAAATTTCAGGTAAACCTCCCATTACGTTCCAGTACCGCCCACAGAACTTTAGGAGATTCCTTCCAAATTGCTAAAAACAGATTTTACTCTATTGAGAAAAAATTAGCCAAGGATCCCATTCTTTTTCACGAATACAAAAAATTTATAGACGAGTATCTTCATTTGGGACACGCACGTTTAATTCCCTTAACCCTCGCCACTGAACGTTTAGAACACAAATATTTTGTACCCCATTTATGCGTCATACGAGATCACAGCCTATCGACGAAACTCAGAGTTGTTTTTGATTTTTCATGTCCTACCACATCTAAAGTTTCTCAAAACGACATACTTTTGACCGGACTCCGGGTCCAACCAGAATTGTTCGATATCCTTTGTCGCTTTCGATTTTTTCAATTCGTCATCACAGCTGACATACAGAAAATGTACAGCCAGTTAGTTATGAATCCAGAACACAATTTCCTTCGAAACATTTTGTGGAGAAACTCCCCCTCCGAACCCTTGCTATGCATTGAGTTGACCTCTGTTAGTTTCGGTCAAAAAAGTGCTCCCTTTGTAGCATGTAGAACACTAAATGAAATCGCGTACTCGAATCCCCTTGTTCTTAGCATCAAACGCCCTTCTCAACTAAACCTACGTCGATGACATTCTGGCCGGAGCTAATTCTATAGAAGACCTGAAATTCTAATTTGGAAGATTTCAAGAATAACCATACCGTTAAAGATATGAATCTCGAAAACAGCCCATGTAAGATATTGGGGCTGGAATGGAGTCCATTGTCTGACCAGTTTCGGATCTCTGTCCCTTCTAGTGTTCCTACTTCCAATATCACAAAAAGAATCATCTTATCAACCTTCTCCAGCTGCTACGATCCTCTAGGTTTGGTTAACCCTTTACTCGTTCGCGGTAAATTAATCATGCAGCAAACCTGGATTCAAAAGTTGGATTGGGACGACCCTATTGATAATCCAACTTTGCTCAATGGATGGGCAGAATTCTGTCACACACTCACCAAATTAGAAACACTCGAGATCCCTCGGTGTTTGTTACTTCGCAGGAAAATCCTTTACTTAGAACTGCATGGCTTTAGCGATGCAAGTGCTGTAGCTTATGGCGGAAATGTCTATCTTCGTTCAACATATACCGACAAATCAGTACATTGTATCCTGTTATCCTCAAAATCCAGGGTTGTCCCCATTAGTTCTATCCTCACAATACCTAAACTAGAGTTGAACGCTATGGTTCTACTAGCTACACTGGTCAAACGAATATTACTCATTTTAAATGAAGTTTTCTTCGCGATTATCACTCAAATTTTGATTCACTCGACACTTTCTCAGTTGTTCTAGCACCTCCCGAAGCCAAGAAATTAACTTTGACTACGGTAGTACCTGTTCCTGATTTTTGGTCAACGCTGACAAATTTAACTCATTGACGAAACTTATAAGGTCACTATCTTATCTACTTCGATTCATTCACAATAGTCGCTCGCCGCAGATTAAAGCCTCTGGCCCACTGACAACCACGGAACTGAACCATGCACTAGAGCTAATCCTTCTCAGCACACAGAAGCTTTATTTCCAAAAAGAGATACATGCTCTGACAACACAATCACCCATAACCAATAAACAAAGTTTATCACTTCATCCATTCATTGATCCCATAAGTATGATCCGGGTAGGAGGCCGTCTATCTCATGCACATCTTTCTTACTCGCAAAAACATCCTATTCTCCTCCCAAAGAAATGCAAGGTTACCTCGCTACTGTTGTCCAGAGAGCACATTAGGTTGGGCCATAGTGGTCCTCAGAATATATTATCCAATACCCGTCTACGATACTGGCCGCTAGATGGATTAAGAGAAATAAAGCGCATAATAAGAATGTGCAAGACTTGCCACCGGTTCAACGCTAAACAAGCGACACAAATTATGTCCGCCTTGCCTCATGACAGAATAACAGCCTGCAGACCATTTCAGTCCGTCGGAATCGATTTCGGTGGACCGTTCCACATTAAAGCTTCTACCTTACGAAAGGCACCTACGTTGAAATGCTATCTTTCACTATTCGTGTGTATGGCCACGAAGGCTGTACACTTGGAACTTGTGACCGATCTTACCACGGAAGCTTTTTTAGGGTCACCAAAACGATTTATTGCTCGACGAGTATGCCCATCAGTCATCCATTGCGATAACGCTACCAATTTCCAAGGAGCTAAAAATCACCTTAAAGACTTGCACTTGTTTCTAACAAAAAATTCAAACATGACCTGTATACAAGATTACTTAGCATCATTAGAAATTACCTGGAAATTCATCCCTCCAAGATCTCCGCACTGGGGCGGCATATGAGAGGCAGCCATGAAAAGTGCGAAGTACCACTTAATTAGAATCGTTGGAAACTCAACTTCGACGTATGAACAGCTCTACACAGTACTCACACAAATCGAAACCATTCTCAACTCGCGACCCTTGTATCCGCTATCAAACGACCCAAATGACCTAAACCCACTCACACCGGGTCATTTTCTTATAGGTATTCCCCTTACATCTTTTCCCGAAAAGAATGTCTCTACCACCACCGTGAATAGGTTGTCATTCTGGCAACAGTGCTCTCGACTGCGACAGCTGTTTTGGAAAATCTGGACTGTTGACTACTTGAATCGCCTTCAACAAAGGCCCAAGTGGCTCACTGAAACCAACAATATACAAGTCGACGATTTGGTATTGGTAACACAAGAAGACACAGAAGACGCTAAAATGGCCTCTTGCCAGAGTGCTGAAAATTTTTCCAGGTAAGGACGGTCGTATCCGGTCGGTAAGTTTGAAAACCCAAGACGGAATCTACACTCGGCCTATAACAAAACTTGATCCCCTCCCAAGATCTGATAAGTAAGAAACACTACCTCAGCCAACAATTCTTACATTTGATGCAACAAGTTTGTGCCCATATTGTACAAAAGTATATTTGTTATAATTGTTTTTTATCGGACAAAATATAAAACAAACTCGACGTCAACGATTTTTATTCACCAGCCAACCAGTCCACAAAACAAAGAAAGCAGCATATTTCTTCATATTATATAATCAAATGACATTCGAAAAATGTAGTTGTGTGTACGATAATCATTATTGTTCTGTTCAGATTGATACTAAAAAGGAATTATCTCTAAAACCGTTGAGATTTGGGTATACTAATAGATATACCTTTTTTTGTTAATGATGTGGCTCAAATTTTTTCACAAAAAGTAGCGCTAATGTAGAAGGCAAAACAGTTTTGCGTACATTTGTACCGCATAAGTGGTCTATGTGGCGACCTCTACAAAATACATCGGAATAGGTGCAAAATTATGGTTTCTCATATCCAAAAACCCCCCACCTCAAATATTTGTGTATATATACGTCGAAAAGCATTGAAGCTGAAAAACGAAAATTCAAATGTTATGTTTGACACCCTGTATCTCTCTTGATATCAACATTTTTTTTGGCTAGTTGGTTTAAATGGCAATATTTTGAAGTGCGAAGATTGTACTGTACTTTTATGTACAATTATTTGAGGACCACCCTGTATTATGTCTAATAAAATTGTCGAACTGAAGAAGGAAGGTCTTGGCTCTTAGATTTTTTATGGAATGTCTGTGTTATATAATAATTCGTACGATCAAAGTCTTGAAGGAATAAATTGTTTTATTTGTGTTCATGAACTATTCCCTTATACATAGGTATTGCTGTTCGCGCTAATATTATTGTAGCAGTTTTTCATTATTACTTTTCTCTCAGTATAGAACAATCGAATAAGTAGTTTTAGATTGGTTGATCCTTTAAGTCCTTATCATGGGAAATAAAAAATATTTCACAGATGGATAGCATAGAACTGTCGTGAGACATTGTATGGCAATATTGGACAGTGTATCTAAAAATTTTATCAAAATACAGAATTATTAGGCAATTTTCAGCCTGGAGTAATTATCACTTGGTTTTAACCAAAGCATTTCTGCGGTTACTTTGGACTTGTGTTATCCTTTCGGTTACAGCTTTTCAGGTTATTCTCGAATAACAGATGCTGTTGTTAATGCAATGTTTGTATTCTCTTGAAACCACTGGAGAGCTTACAAGGTTGTTTTATGCATTTCAATGTATAGAGTTCATTCATGGTGCCAACTTAAAACTAGTGTACAAGTTTTTTTCCTATAAAAATCGTGAGCACTGCCTCATGGCACCGAATAAAGCTGTGTCCCTATCATGCAACTATATATATATATATATATATATATATATATATTCAGCTTCCGTACAAAGTCAGTCCAGAGATAGTAAGATGAATGCACAATCCCGAGCCAGCAAAACAGTCCCGAGCCATATATGTGGCTCGGGTTGGTTTATCGTATTTTTCTTACCTAATATGCCTTATTTTTTCACCTAAAGTGAAAGAAAATGGAAGTCTATGATATCATCTACCGCAAATGATACAAACTTGTCTCTATATGAGCTTTACATAGCCAAAAAGTGGAAGACAAATTTGGCTCCACTTTGTACTAAGAATGTATTTGTTGGTTCCAAAGAAATCCGTACAAAATGATATACGAGCGCTTGTGTGTCCATTTGTATACTCTTTTAACCGCACAATCCCAAACCAAAACATTTGGCAACAGCGCTCGTTATCTGTAGAAATAAAATATTGTTTTTGAGTAGCGAAAGGAATATATCTTGAAGCGAAAGGACAATTTACCGAGTACGAGTATCAAAAAATTGTTTTTAACGAGTAAATTACTTTATTTTTTCTACCACCTGTACTAATATACAAAAGAACAACAAATGATGAATACATTATTATAAATTGAAATTAAAACAATTAACATAAAGGTTAATAATTTTTTTATTTTTATTTAAATATTGGTTAATTAGTAATACATATAATCAAAATTTAAGACTAGGTTAAATATTCGGCCGGGAAAAGTCGAACGACTTTATTGCTTTCACCCATAAGTGATATAAAACTCCTTACTAACCTATGGGTCAAGAGATTTAATTTGATATCAATATTGTAGCGCTAGCTTTTGTAATAACGGAGGAAATGTGATTACAGACAGACAGACAAACCGATTTCTAGGTTTTCACATTTTTTGATATTTGATGTGTAGGGGCGAAAACAATAGTTTGCATTCGATATGATTAATTGTAAGTTAGATGTCAATGTCAATTACTGAAAAGTAGATTTTGCAAGTGAATTTATATTAATTTCCGAAATAAACAAATAATTTAAAGATAATTTAGTATAAAACCTTTTTTTTATTGATATTCGTACAAAATTTGATGGCTCGGAATAACATATTTTGTCTAATGGACTTACTTTGTATAAAGGATATAAGTATACATTCCGTATGCAGTAGTTCCTGCATGAAGCTCAAAAGAGGAATATTTTTTGAAAAAATAATAATTTGGCAAATCTGTCGGAAAAAAATTATATATTCAACTTGGATTGTTTAAGTTCACTTCCCTGAATTGTAAATTATTAGCCTTGTACCTACTATATTTTGCTGCCTGGATAGATAAAAAGCTATTATTTAGATTAAATTCTTTTACATATAAATTTATAGTAATTTCCAAAATATACAGATATATCAAAGATAATTCTGTACCTATAAAAATTTTTTTGTTTTGAAAAATTGATATTCGGTTAGAATTCGATGGCTCGGATTAACATGTTTTGTCTAATGGACTTACTTTGTATGAAGGATATATTATATAGTATATATTACATAATATACACTGACAAGGGGAGTGAACGAGTGTTGCACCTTACAGGAATTATAGTAGACACTTGGTATATTATAACCCTGAAATATTAGCGCCTAATGTCCAGCCGTTTCGGAGAAAAAGTGCTTCAAAGTTTTCGGTCTTTGTTTATATACCATAAAGAATCCGTATTTGTAAACGCAGAGAGTTGAGCGCCGGTCATCGGTGCGGATGGTCGTAGGTTTGAATACTATATTGTTGGACAACCTTTTTCTTTTTTTTTATTTAATAATGAATATTATTACTCAAATTTTAATTATAATTTTTTAATTACTCGTGTACTGTTGTTATACTACATTAATGAAATATTTTGCTCGTGTTATCCCTTTGCATGCAATAATCAAGTAATTCTGCTAAACGTCGCACGTTTTGACGAACAAAATCTTAATTTCCTTCACTTTCACGGCCTTTTATATAGTAATATGCATATTGACATATCAAAAAATCTTTTTTCGCAATAAAATTAATTTTATCAGGTCTCATTCTGGGGAAAAGTTCCTTATATAGTAAATCATCAAATTTGGAAAATTTTTCTAGTAATCTTTTTTAGAAGAATCCATACTTTTTACACGTTTTACAGGTCTTATTGAGTCGTGAGAACTATTGCGGATAAAATTACCCTGCTTTTTTAATGTCCCAATTATAACACGCCTCTTTTTTGACCCCTTCGGCAAAGCTAGAATATTTTGTACTTTAGTTTCAGTCTCATGCCACGTTGTTAAATGGCGAACAAAATGAGATACATCTTTATTCCTAAAAATGTTATTTTGTTATATATTATAATAATATTAAAAAAGGCATATACAGGGTGTTTCAGAACTTATGGGACAACTTTAACCAGATATTAAGTGGTATGAAAGAAGTTGATTTATAAAAAAATATTATAAAAGTCCAAAAGAAAAAAGTATAAACCTAAGTTTTATTAATTATTATAATAAATATCTATATTTTGCGTTCATCGTCGTGATATTAAAACACACATTAATTATAATTTTTTGTAGAAAATGTGGTACCAAACAAAAGTTTTTTGTTTTTTTATATTGATAAAACCGTGTAAGTTCTTCATTCAGATCACCTACGATAGAAATTATTAATGCGTGTTCTAATAGTTAAGTTCTGATAGTTAAGCGAGATGAGTGTCAGATATGTTTTTAAAGTATAACTTACTGCATACAAAATATTATTATCAACTATGAAAATATTGTATTAAAATATACTAACCTCTTTATATTCAATGTCTGAAGGAGTAAAACACGGATCCTTTAAAAAATCGTGCACGTTGGATGTACTAGTCGCATAATAAATAGGTACTTTTATGTGTACTTTCCGAAGTTTCGTCAATATTAAACGTCTTTCTGGACAGATAATTCTATTTTGGTTTCCAAACCTTCAAGTAATTTTAAATCAGCTTGGCATACAAGATAAAAAAAAATGTTAAAGATAAACCTACCTCTATAAATTCAGAATCTCGAGAAAACGTATATACACCTTCATCCATTTGTTGGTCTTCAACATTTAATTCAGAAGTCACCACATTTGTCTGAATATTATATTCTTTATCTATTTGTAGATTATCAAAATTTTGTTCAGAAGTCACTACATTTGACAAAACGGTATTCTCTTTATCAAATTGTAGATCATCAACATTTGGTTCAGAAATCACCACATTTGACAAAATAGTATTCTCTTTATCTATTTGTAGATCATCAACACTTGTTTTAGAAAGCACCACGTTTGACAAGATATTAATTTTGCTACATATATTTTCAAGTGGTTGTAATAGTGGAGGTGGAGTTTCAATTTTGTTCAGCCATTCTTGTACAATACATAAAGATTACTCCTTCTTTGACCATTGTTATAATCGTTATTTACTGAACATGAAGAGTTACATCTCGGTTCATTTTCTAAAAAAATTCAACTGCAGATTTAAAAAAATCGAAAATCCAAAATGCAAAATCCAAGAAAAAATCAAAATCAAAATTAATTAATTAAGTTAATTATCTGTAATAGATGATAGATTTTTACACATTGAAAACATTTTTTCGCCTCTTATTTTAATACGTTTGTCTGTATTAACATTTACATTAGTGCACACTTTAGACATGTAAACATATCTTCCAGAGAGATCAGAAACTAAATTATTAAATATCACACTATAACGAAAACGAAACCCAGTTAAAATTTTCCTTTGCCAGATCTCATTCATGATATACTTATTAGGTATATACAAAATATGTGTGTATTTATTTTATTCGTGGCATAATAATGAGTTGATTGGAAACAAAAATACGAGTAATTAAAAAACTATAACTAAAATGTAAATAATATTCATTATTTAAAAAAAATTTTACTATCACTAGGATTCGAACTTACGACCTCCCCTCCGAAGCCCGGCGCTCAACACATTACTGCAACGTGCCGTTTATTAGTTTGGATTCTTTGCGAAATATAAGCGAAGGGCGAAACTTTGAAACACTTTTCTTCCTTAAGGCGTTAATATTTTTGGGTTGTAATATACCAAGGTTCTACTATAATTCCTGTAAATCTGATTCGGATCTGAGGTGCAACTACGTACACCCCCCTTGTGAAATGAAAAATGTATGAGTCTATGTATTATGAGCGTTTTAATAATAATATGGCAACATCACTTGGCTCGGCTTTACCGCATCGATACCTAATATAAGTATATATTGGATGAGATCTGGCAACGTAAATTTTAACTGTGTTTCGTTTTCCTTATAGTACTTATAATATTATTTAATACATTCGTTTCTGATCCTCTGTGTATCTTATCTCTGTCTGATCTGGAAGATATGTTTATATGTCTAAAAAATGTGCACTAATGTAAATGTTAATACAGACAAACGTATTAAAATGAGAAGAGGCGAAAAAATATTATCAATGTGTAAAAACCTATCACCAATTACAGGTAATTAACTTAATTAATTAATTTTGATTCTGATTTTGATTTTTTTTGGATTTTGGATTTTCGATTTTCTTTAATCTGCAGTTGAATTTTTTTAGAAAATGAACCGAGATGTAACTCTTCATGTTCTGTAAATAACGATTATAACAATGGTCAAAGAGAGAGTAGTCTTTATGTAGAAGAATGGCTTAACAAAATTGAAACTCCACCTCCACTATTACGACCACTTGAAAATATATGTAGCAAAATTAATATCTTGTCAAACGTGGTGCTTTCTAAAACAAGTGTTGATGATCTACAAATAGATAAAGAGAATACTATTTTGTCAAATGTGGTGATTTCTGAACCAAATGTTGATGATCTACAATTTGATAAAGAGAATACTATTTTGTCAAATGTGATTTCTGAACCAAATGTTGATGATATACAAATAGATAAAGAATATACCGTTTTGTCAAATGTGGTGATTTCTGAACCAAATGTTGATGATATACAAATAGATAAAGAATATACCGTTTTGTCAAATGTGGTGATTTCTGAACCAAATGTTGATGATCTACAAATACATGAAGATTACAATATTTCGTCAAATGTAGTGACTTCTGAACAAAATGATAATCTACAAATAGATAAAGAATATACTATTCTGACAAATAATGTGGTAACTTCTGAATTAAATGTTGAAGACCAACAAATGGATGAAGATGTGTATACCTTTTTTCCAGATTCTGAATTCATAGAGGTAGGTTTATCTTTAACATTTATTTTTTTAGCTTGTATGCGACGCTGATTTAAAATTACTTGCAGGTTTGGAAACCAAAATTGAATTATCTGTCCAGAAAGACGTTTAATATTGACGAAACTTCGGAAAGTACACATAAGAGTACCTATGTGACTAGTACATCTGATGTGGACGATTTTTTAAAGGATCCGTGTTTTACTCCTTCAGACATTGAATATAAAGAGGTTAGTATCTTTTAATACAATATTTTTTTAGTTGATAATAATATTTTGTATGCAATAAGTTATACTTTAAAAACATATCTGACACTCATCTCGCTTAACTATCAGAACTTAACTATTAGAACACGCATTAATAATTTCTAACGTAGGTGATCTGAATGAAAAACTTACTTTTTTATCAATATAAAAAAACCAAAAATGTTTGTTTGGTACCACATTTTCTACAAAAAATTATAATTAATGTGTGTTCTAATATCACGACGATGAACGCAAAATATAGATATTTATTACAATAATTAAGAAAACTTAGGTTTATACTTTTTTGTGTTGTGTTGTGCTAAAGTCTATACTTCAAATGATATATATATATATTCAATAAAAAGCGGCCAACATTGTCATGAGCCAATTGAACAAGGAGTTATCAATAGGCAAAAAATTTGCAATTCAATAAAACGAAAAGCCGTTGATGAATTGTGCAATAAACCTGCTAAATTAATTCATTCAGAAATCCACCAGAACAATAGAACGTTAGAAACACTATCCGAAAAAGATATTCATATGATCCGAAACAATATATGTTATGCTCGATTAAAACAATTACCAAAACTACCACAGAACATTACGGATACTCAGGAATTGTTAGGTTCCATTGAAATTAAAACATGTAAAGGTGAAAATTTTTTGTTGGAAAATTATGAAGAACATAATATAGTGATATTTGCATCTGAAAGCAATTTAAAGTACATGTGTGACCAAGAAATGTTTTATGTTGACGGAACATTTGACTATTGCCCAAAATACTCACTAAATGTTCACGATACATGTGTATGCAGGAAACGTTCACATTCCTGTTGCTTTTTGCCTGCTCAATAATAAAAGTGCACAAAGTTATACAAAAATGTTTCAAATATTACGTGAAAAGTACTTAGAAAGGGGTTATATATTAAACCCAAAAACTGTAGTGGTGGATTTTGAAAAAGGAATTCATATTGGAAAAAATAATGTTTTCAAAAGTGAAATTATTGGTAGTCGATTCCATCTTGCTCAAGCCTGGTAAGTTTAAATTGTATGGTTAGTTTGAAATATAAGTAAGTAATATTTGGAATAGTGGAATAGTGGAGAAAAATTCAGAACTTAGGGCTTGCGGCAGAGTACGAACAGGACTCCAAGACTCCAATGAATAGAAAAATTAGGAGAAATATTTCTGAAAAACAAAATTTTATTCAATATAAAATATTTCAGTTATCCAATAACGAAATTAATAGATTTGATTTCATTAAATGCGTTTCTTTTAAGTATTCTAATATAGTTAATAAGTTTTGCATTTTTATTTAATTTTACAACCTAAACATTTTTTCCGCAATTCCAGAAGGGATTATTATAATGCAGGTAGGACAAAATTTACCTTCCGCAATTCGGGTGTCAGATTAAAGAAGGATTAAGGATTTTCCGCAATTCGGGTGAACCGGAATATCTGGTTAAAGTTTGTCCCATAAGTTGTGAAACACCCTGTATATGCCTTTCTAAATAATATTATATTATATAACAAAATAACATTTTTAGGAATCATCTAAGTCATCCGAAATTGAAGAAATTGAAGAAATTAAAAAAACCGGTACTGTAAATTTAAATATAACTGAAAGTGTTGAGACGGTGACTAAAAAACATTACCAAGATAAATTAAATTACTGTTTCTATTGCGATAAAGATGTATCTCATTTTGCTCGTCATTTAACAACGTGGCATGAGACTGAAACTAAAGTACAAAATATTCTAGCTTTGCCGAAGGGGTCAAAAAAGAGGCGTGATATAATTGGGACATTAAAAAAGCAGGGTAATTTTATCCGCAATAGATCTCACGACTCAATAAGACCTGTAAAACGTGTGAAAAGTATGGATTCTTCTAAAAAAGAAGATTACTTACCCTGCTCATACTGCTTAGGATTTTACAAACGAAAATCTTTATATCGCCATACTAAGAAATGTTCGGAAAATTCCAAAACTAATAATTCTAGGCAAGCAGCTCAAAGTGAAGGACAAATAACATTGTTGTTGGGAAAATTTTCCAAATTTGATGATTTACTAAATAAGGAACTTTTCCCCCGAATGAGAGCTGATAAAATTAATTTTATTGCGAAAAAAGATTTTTTGATATGTCAATATGCATATTTCTATATAAAAGGCCGTAAAAGTAAAGGAAATTTAGATTTTGTTCGACAAAACGTGCGACGTTTAGCAAAATTACTTGATTATTGCATGCAAAGGGATAACACAATAAAGCAACTCTTAGATATTTTAAAACCGACAAACTTTTCACTAATTGTAGAAGGAATCAATGACATGTCGCGGTATAACCCAGACACAGACTCATATGATTCACCTACACTAGCAATAAATTTTGGCACACTTTTAAAAAAATGTTGCGACTTAGCATTTATTCACCTAATACATATCGAAAATTCGAACCAACAGAGAAAAGACATCAAAATTTTAAAAACGTTAATAACATCGCAGTGGTCTGATGAAATATCAGCACAGGCATGTGCAAATATTAATGAAAAGAAATGGAATAAAAATGAATTATTGCCCCTTACGAGTGATTTAAAAGAGTTCAGTTTATATTTGGACAAAACTGTTTCAGAAGCTTTTAATGATCTTCAATTAAATATATCATTTGAAAAATATAATATTCTTAAGGATGTCATATATTGTCAAATAATTCTTTTAAATAGAAGACGTCCTGCTGAGGTTGCTCAATTAAAAGTAGATACATTTAATACAATTTGTGGCAGTAATGATGAAAGTAATGTTGAGTTTCAAAATTGTCTTACCGAAACTGAAAAGATTTTACTTAACTCCTATACTAGGATAGTTATTAGGGGAAAAAGAGGTCGGGGTGTGCCAATTTTGCTATCTCCTCTTATGCAAAAACATTTTAATTATTTGATAACAATAAGAAAAAAATTTGCGGAAGGGAATCCATATGTATTCCACACTAGTGGATAATGCTGTATAGACGGAACAAAAGTTATCAGCAAATACGCTTTAAAATGTGGAGTGAAAAATCCGAAAACTATTACAGCAACTAAATTGCGAAAGCACTTAGCGACCATTACCCAACTGCTCCAGTTTGGAGAGAAAGACCTGGAGCAGTTGTCTCAGTTTATGGGTCATACCCTAAAAACACATTGCGATGTGTATCGGCTTCCAGACAATATGTTCCAAACTGCTAAAGTATCAAAGTTATTACTATTAATGAAAGAAGGTGGAATAGAACAGTATAAAGGAGTAAAGTTAGATGATATTGACTTAGATTTAAACATAATTACAGAAGAAGAACCAGAAGATATATTTACTAAAAAATTGGAGTTAAAAGATGACACTGAACATAATGAAATTCCATCAACTTCATCAGATAAATTAGAAAATGAAATTCCATCAACTTCATCAGATAAATTAGAAAATGAAATTCCATCAACTTCATCAGAAAAATTTGATAATGAAACTCCATCAACATCAATGCAAAAATTAAAAAAAAATAAAAAAACCCTTATCAGAACCGCTTGGACAAAAAACCAGAAAAAAATATTAGCAGAATTTTTTGCTGAACATATTAGAAATAAAAAACCGCCTAAACAAAATGAAGTTGATGAGTTAATGAATACATATCCAGAAGAATTTGGTAATAAAAAATGGACCAGTATTAAAGCAGTTATATATAATATGTACACCGGAAAATTGAAAATTGACTTTTAAAGTTGAATTATAGAAGGTCTGAATAATTTCCAGAAGAGTTTTTTAATTTTTTTAGTTATTACAAAATTATTTGAAATATTTTACTATTTTACATTTAACTGACCGGTTAATTGATGCAAATAATTTTATGAGTAGGAAAAATAACGTGTGCTTTTCAGATTTTTAATTGTTTTGAAGGTTAACGCACAGTTATAATAAATTCTAATACGCGAAACTCTTATGTAAAAAATAACCTATGATTTGAAAATAAAAGAAAATCGGATAGAAATGTATTAGTTTTTCATATTTTAATGTTTAAAATACGATCTAGCAAATGTTCACTCTTTTTAAATAATTCACTTGACCTAGGATAAAAAAGAGATTTATGTTGTATTTTATAATTTTTTATAGTTTTGTTTTCCTTTGTGTTACTTTGTTGATATATTTTAATACATTTTTTTTTACTGATATGTCTTGTTTTTTTTAACAACTTCCGCAACAATAATTATAATCAATTGATGAAATTTATTGTATTAACCTTTACTTTGTGAAAATCCATCTTACTAAGAACATTAAAAATAAAACTTTTCAACAAAACTTCCACGTTTTATTTAAAAAGCAATTTTTAAATAAAACGTGGAAGTTTTGTTGAAAAGTTTTATTTTTAATGTTCTTGATAATCAATTAAAATAAAATATCTTTACAAAAACCGTCATGTTAAATGAAAATATTGATTAAAATGAATTGTTTTTAATTTAATTTAAAATATATCCCCACAATGTGTCCCTGGACGGAAATAACTACAAATACTTGTAAATTTTTTGTTTTAGATTTTATCGAAAAAAGACACTTCAAAAAAGTTTTGCTTATTCTATATCATCATTAACTATACTTAAAATTGTAATACAGGGTACCAGAAAAATCAGAAAACTTTGTAACTGAGCATATTATTTCAAGATATTTTTATTATACTTAAAAATAAGGTAATTTCACTTTTGACATAATCCAGGTTTTCCGATTTTTTTGGCATCCTGTATGACTATTTAAAGTATGGTGAAGGGTATTTTGGGATAAGCGAAACTTTTTATAAAGAATAAATAATTCTTCGATAAAATAATGCAAAAAAGTTTACTAGTATGTAGTAATTTAAAGATAATTTTTTATAAAACATATTTTTCTTGAAGCATTGATATTGGTACAAAATTTGATGGCTCGGAATAACATATTTTGTCTAATGGACTTACTTTGTATGATGGATATATTATAGTACCTATATATATTACATATACAGTAGTTCCCAGATAGAGCTCAAAACAGGAATATTTTTTGAAAAAATAATTATTTGTCAAATCAGAGAAAGAATTATTGTATATTCAACTTGGCTCGTCTAAGTTCACAACATAGATTGGCTTGTACTACTAGTATAACTTTCTGCCTTTTTAAACAAATAACTATTATTTAGATCAAATTCTTTTACATGTGTATTTATATTTATTTTCAAAATCTACAGATAATTTTGTATAAATAATTTTTTTTTGTTTTGAAAAATTAATATTCGGTCAGAATTTGATAGCTAAATTGGATTAACATGTTTTGTCTAATGGACTCAATTTGTATGAATAATATATAATATACATTACATATACAGAAATTCCAGGATGGAGCCCAAAAGAGGGAAATATTTTGTATACCTATTCAATTTCTCGAAAATTTAGATGATTTTCAGTATATCTTAGGAAACTTTGCCAGTCTTTGTTTTAAGCTTACTCCATTTTTTAATTAAGTTTAACTATTAAATTTAGATTTTCCAACCACCATCGATGACATTAAAGGTTTTTTATTTTGTCCGTCTGTCTGTCCGTAATCACATTTCCTCCGTTATTACAAAAACTAGCGCTTCAATATTGACGTCAAATGAAAGCTCTTCACCCACAGATGACAATAAAGTTTTTTTATTTTGTCCGTCTGTCCATCTGTCTGTCTGTAATCACATTTCCTCCGTTACTACAAAAACTAGCGCTACAATATTGACGTCAAATGAAAGCTCTTTACCCACAGATGACAAAGTTTTTTTTATTTTGTCCGTCTGTCTGTCTGAAATCACATTTCCTCCGTTATTACAAAAATTTGCGGTACAATATTGGTGTTAAATGAAAGCTCTTGACCCATAGATGACATTAAATGTGTTTTTATTTTGTCTGTCTGTACGTCTGTAGTAACATTTCATCCGTTATTCCAAAAGCTAGCGCTGATAAAAGAAACTTCATTTTTGGTAATTTTTTATTGAAGAGTTTATTTTTAATTATATTGTTTTTTACCGTTAAATAAGTTCTCCCTAATATCAGCTGTGTTATAATAATATACAATTTGTACGACCCATATTAACTACTTTTTATTCGAAATTTTCAGGTGGGAATTTTGTAGACGTTACCGTGAAAATGATTTTATACCACAAAAGCGTTCAAATGAATAATTTTATTAAAAGTCTCCACATTATGTGCATTCTTTTATGCGGCAACATTGCTTGGCTCGGCTTCTACCGTATTGGTACATATAGTTATACAATTTGGATCGGGTCTGTATGAATATACGGTTGGGCTCAGAATTGTTAGGAATTTTTAGGCGTATATAAATTTTTTGTAAATCTTTTATTTCCAGACTTGCGTATATATTTCATAAATCATTACCTCATATGTCACCTAAATCTAAATTTGGTATATATACACATCTATTTCTGTCAGAAATCGATGGATCGGTTTTGTAGCATAAGTCTAGTGGACTGACTTTGATAGAAAGATGTATATATATATATATATATATATATATATATATATATATATATATATAGTTGCATGATAAGGACACAGCTTTATTCGGTGCCATGAGGCAGTGCTCACGATTTTTATAGGAAAAAAACTTGTACACTTGTTCTAAGTTGGCACCATGAATGAACTCTATACATTGAAATGCATAGGCTCTCCAGTGGTTTCAAGAGAATACAAACATTGCATTAACAACAGCATCTGTTATTCGAGAATAACCTGAAAAGCTGTAACCGAAAGGATAACACAAGTCCAAAGTTGGGTTATAATTGGTTATTAAAAACCAAAAGCAAATCAGCTGATTTGTGACGTAACAATTTCCCCTACTTTGGTTGAAGCCGTCACCGCAGAAATGCTTTGGTTAAAACCAAGTGATAATCACTTCAGGCTGAAAATTGCCTAATAATTCTGTATTTTGATAAAATTTTTGGAATTTTCAACGTCGATGTTCGATTTTTAGGGACCATAAAATATACTGGAATAACACCACTGGTAGTGATATACCAAGAAAATGTATTATGATAAGGAACAATATTAACTATTTCTGTCTTTCAGAATACATGACTCGAGACCTCGTTCCAATTCGGGCATACCTCGAACACAAGAAGGAGGGCAAAGAAATAGTGATAGCATCATGCTACTTTGAGGGAGATGGGCCTGCACCACCCCCAGAAGTACAAAAGCTGGTGAAGTATTGCGAAGAGAAGAGACTACCTCTACTTCTAGCATGTGATGCCAATGCACACAACACCGTTTGGAGCAGTAGCAACACCAACAAAAGAGGTGAGCAACTTTTAGAATATATCCTCAATAAAAACCTTAATATCCACAATATAGGGAATACACCTACATTTGTAACAAGGGTAAGGCAAGAAGTTTCAGATATCACACTGGCATCACAGGATCTAAGACAAATAGTAAAAGATTGGAGAGTATCGGGTGAACCGTCTCTCTCCGATCATAGTATCATAACATTCAAATTAGAACTGGGCATACCCGAGGCAAGCCTCAGGAGAATACCAAGAAAAACAGATTGGGACACTTATAACACCAATCTAAAAAGAAATCTAGCACAAATCCAGAGAAAAGGAAGGGCTAAGCACCATCTCGACCTGGAAAATGAGCTAGAGGATCTGAACAGGGCAATAATCGATGCGTTTGAATCGAGCTGCCCTCTTCAAAAACAAAAAAGCAGCAAAGATGCACCTTGGTGGAACAAACATCTGTCAGAACTAAGATCTCAAACCCGGGACCTTTTCAATAAAGCAAAACTCACCGGAGACTGGCAGAGGTACACCGAGGTGAGAAATACCTACTACAAGGAAATTAGAAAAGCTAAAAGAAATAGCTTCAGGAAATTCTGTGAAGATATAGACGCAACACCTGCTGCGGCAAGACTTTACAAAGTCATGGCGAAAAGTAGGGTCAACACAGATATGGCTTTGAGGAAGCCAGACGGCAATTATACCGAAAATGAGGGGGAAAGAGTTCGACTCTTACTAGAAACTCATTTTCCTGGAAGCATCCCAAATAGGGGAGACAATCCTCTCGAAGCTCACAGAAGACCTTCGAGGGCAAGTATTACAATGGCCAAACACATTTGTAGTAATGATAGGTTGAAATGGGCTATGAACACCTTTTCGCCTTTCAAGACACCGGGAGCGGATGGAATTTTCCCAGCATTGCTCCAGCAAGCTCAAGACGAAATTCTACCGCATCTGGTTAGAATTAGTCGAAGTAGCTTAGAACTGGGTTATATACCAGAAGTTTGGAGAAGGGCAATAGTAACCTTCCTTCCAAAAACTGGGAAAAGGGACACAACAAACCCCAAATCCTTTAGACCAATTAGCCTTACATCGTTTGTACTCAAAACGATGGAAAAAGCAATTGACAACTACATTCGAACGGAAATCCTAGAGAGACTACCTCTTGTTACGTTTTTTTTGTTGGTCTAAACCTTTAGCATAATAGACAACGTTCATGTAGTTTTGTTCATAATTAAGTAAACATTCCTACCTTAAAGTTAAGTTAAAGTAGCTTTTAAGTCCCCAATTTTTAGTTTTATTGGTAACTAATCGATTCAATTCCATAGTAGTCAATTCATACCTCTCCAATTTTATCAATATAAATAGAAAATAACGACTTTCAATAGAATTACTTTCATTAGCCATTTAGTAAACAAAAGTTCCGAACAGCTGATCCTACTTCTGTCACCCGCATAATGATTCTTCTTTTACGAACTTTCAGGGGACTGTGGTCCGATACGCAAAGTTATCTATGGTCGTGGTATTCGTGGGTAAATAGTATAGTGTAACATTTCGTCAATAGTTATAGGAAACTTGGGGATAGTGTAGGATAGGGTTTAATTTGTGTTTGGACAATAGATGTAAGTACGGGATTTTAGTACGCTATGATCAGGTAATTCATACCCGAGATCACGGAACATGTCTGCTCCGTACAGCTCGAATGAGGGTGATCCTCGAACAGAGTTTTGTTCTGACGGTTGTCGAAAATTGTAGACGTGGCCTTTTTGGTTTGGTGTGTTAGGAGTGGCGAGAAGTGTGCCGGAGCCCCTTTGAAAAAAAATATACCAATATGAATGATCCACATTCATCCCGTAGGGGGATATAGTTTTAGGGGGTAGTTTGGTTTGAGGGAGAAGGGAATAGAGTGCAGGAAGTAGGTGGAATAGTATTTGCTCCCCAAACCTCATCTGTGAGAGGCAGATGGAGTATTAATCCCAGGCACACGCCATTTTGTTGAAGGTAGGTCACTTTACTTTTAAACTGGATATATCAGCCCCGTTGTGGCATGGTTGCAGATAGTGATGTTAGATTATCGTTTGTAGATCTTGCTAAGGCCTTAATCACCAGTAGCAGCACAAGGAAGACACCCTATTTTGGCCCAATAGGTAAGACATATTGTGTTTCGGATTCATTTTGCCTATTAAAGTTCAGCATAATTGTGCGGAGGAGGTTACTTCACCTGATTATGCGTTGAAGCGTTACTTGTATATAATTTGTTGGGGAAAATATTTCCTTTTAAGAGGTAGTTAAATTAAGGGTTTGGGTTATGGATTTTATGGGTTTCATATTAGAGCCACTATCGTACAGATAGTGCAACAGAAGTTAGTTTGATTCTTTTAATTGGGCAGATAAAAGAAGGTATCATTCTATTCAGGTAGAAAGGGAAGTAATAGGGGTGTATGAATATTGAACCCAAGTTACAACACTAATTAGTGTCTTTTATAGGGTTTGGCTTAGATTTTGTTATTGGCTCAGCAGTTTTGACGTCGTCTCACTTCGCTAGGTTTCGGTACTTGGATCCTGGCTTCCTAATGGATTAATTTGGCTTTGGGAGTCTCCAGTTCCAGTTTTATCCGGTTATATGGATTATTGAGGTTCTGGTTATGCTGGAATTCCGTTTATTGATGGTTGCGTAGATGCTGTCCCAACTAATCATCTGAAGGCTTAAGTTTTGAGTCAATGAGGGTCATCAAGGAGTGACTACCAGACCGGACATTGAAATAACTACTTGTGGATGGTCAAGTATTATCACCAGCGGGTGAAGACACGCAAGTTTTAGTTTAAGTTAATTCTTTTCCAGGTTTTTTTTTTATTGTATTATAGATAGATTTTTTGCTAGACCATTTGTGAACGTACAAGTGGCTTGTAATTTCTTTTATTAAGATCGCGGATGTTCATTATTCTCGGCGAAGGTAGAACGTTGCGTCTGAGCTCAAACGGATCGTGTCCTTAACGCTATTTGGTAAAATCTCAATAGTTGGTAAGATTTCCCACATCATTATTACATGTATATGTATATTATTTTATAAGCCACGGTATGGATATTTGCTAAAGGTAAATTTGTGTGATATAAACAAACAGGTTTTCATTTTCATAATTTTCAGAAGGTACTTACATTTAAACCGGGTTCTGGTTCAAATCCTTCTAAGCATTGTATCAATAAAGTTTGGGGTTAACGGGGCATAAGGATTTATATATTTTTGTTGTTGTGTAGGATAATTCAAGATTAGCCTATTATTATTGTTGTATTGGATACATATTGTATTTTCACGTTGGGTTAGGGGTATTTCGGGATTTTAAAGTTGTTGAGTAGTATATAAGTAGATTTGTAGGACTTGCGCAAGCGTCCTCTATCGAAGACTATAACTGAGACTACTGTAGTCTCCATTTCAATCTCTGTCAAACCAAACCACCAACTAGTAGATAATTATATATATATTTTTTTTACTTGAGTTATTGTGTTTGATTTATTTAGTATACTCCTAACTGGGGGTAAACTACGGTTAGGGACGTAATCATTGGTATTTTCTCGGGTACGGTTTACCTGGCGCCTTGGGTTTAGATAACTTTTATTGATTGTTCGTTACCAGCATACGAACCTCCCTTCTTCGACTTAGAGTCTAGCGGGTAAAATACCTTGTGGCACAGATCGGCCTAACGATCAGCTGGTAACTTTAGTGTTTTATAGTAAATTTTGTTGCGAGCCACAAGTTCGATCTATCCGTCAATGATAGGTCGCTAATGTAATATTGGTGAGTGCTGTCGTGCACGAAGTTCGATTTTACGTTACATTTTTGGCGCCCAACGTGGGGCATTGCGTCGCGAAGTTTTTCGGTCATAGCATTTTTTTTGTTGGTGGTTTGACTAACTTAGTTAAAGTTCTTTTAAAACAACTTACGGATTCGTAGTAGATTTAGATTTTGAAAGATAAATTTTGTCAGCTAGTTGGATTTGACCAGAACAGGTTCTGAGATTTGTTTATAGTTTGAGATATCCGGAACTTAGTCCTTGACAAATCGATAATTTAATCAGATTGTGGTAAATAATTAGTAAATAAGGATACTTGTATATTATTGTATTTAGTGAACTAGGTAGAGGATACTCAGGGAACGTGTATTAGAATACGTTACTCCACTGACACTAATAGGCATTGACAGCTTGAGACACTGATTTTAGTTGTAAAGCGGGTATATACTATTACGTGATGGCTTCGTATAACTTTAATATAAATAGACTTAGTCAAGATGAATTGATTTATGAGGTGAAAATAAGGGGGGTAGCTACCGGAACTGTCGATGAAATGAGGAAGAGTTTGGCTATGGCTCGACGGTT
Organism: Galerucella nymphaeae; assembly: GCA_963978555.1. Lineage (NCBI taxonomy): Eukaryota > Metazoa > Arthropoda > Insecta > Coleoptera > Chrysomelidae > Galerucella > Galerucella nymphaeae. Next base: position 10,381,402 of record OZ021708.1, read on the forward strand.
AGAGAAGACAGGCGAAAGTTTCACGCATCCAGCTTATCCCTACAAACCTGAAGAGGACATACAGGCTGTACAAGCGAAATTGGATGAATTGACACCGCTGGTCGCCGATTTTAATGACACAATATCGAGTGGAACCTTCAAGAAGTATGAGTCAAAATTACATCATGCACTCTACAGGATGGATCACATTCCGGAAGACAAGACCGAGCGTCCGATTCTAAGGTCGAGAGCATTGACATTATTGAACGACCTATACCAGAAGGCAGCAGATCCCAGGATTTCGGAAGACGTGCCACCACAACTTAGCTTACTGCAACAAACTAGTTTCGACGCGAACATTGATCCCCGTAGGAGGTCATCGGGCACATCATTGAGTCCCGCTCGTAACGAACATACTGTAGCACCTCGTGCCTCTACTTATGTTACACCGTTGTTACCCAATAAATGGGATTGTAAGTTTTCTGGAGATAAGAAAGGTTTATCGTTGAGCGCATTTTTAGAACGCGTGGAGGAATTGCGTATTGCTCGCCATGTTGAAAAAGAAACGTTGTTAGAATCGGGAATAGATTTGTTTACTGGTAGGGCTTATCAATTTTATCTGGCTTATAGGGGTGAAGTTTCATCATGGGATGAATTGGTCGTTTTACTGCGAGAGGAGTATCTGTCTCCATCTTATAACGAGAAGCTTTTCGAGGAGATCCGAAGGCGGACACAAGGCCCGGATGAATCTATCGGACTTTATTTAGCTGTAATGTCTGGGTATTTTAATAGGTTAACTTGTACGGTGTCTGAGGAGGTTAAGCTCAAGATATTGCTCAGAAATATAGCTCCGTTCTACCAGAACCAGTTAGCGTTAGTGGACGTCACCTCAGTGTCACAGTTACGAGAATTAGGTAGAAAACTTGAGGCCAGAAAGGAGGCGGTAGAGAACTTCGTTCCACCTTCTCGTAAATTGTATGTTTTAGAACCAGATTTAGCTTATGTTCAAGTGACGGAAGCGGTAGAAAATCTTGCGATAGCTAGTACATCTTCAGTAGCAGTCCCGAGAAGTGATGTGAAACAGGTCATCTGTTATCATTGTAAGCAACCAGGTCACTATGCTAGGGGATGTCTTAAGAAGTTTTGTTATAAATGTAAGTTGGAAGGAGTGACAATTAAGTCGTGCCCAAGATGTAATAAAAAAGAGGGAAACGACAACCGACATGCGTAGGTGATCGAGGTAGGCATGTCGATCAATCCTTCTCGGTCGATAGATTCAAGGTCTTAGTGGATTATGTTATTGAGCATGCGTCGGCAGATGAAAGGCCATACATCACTGTAAATGTTTTAGGTAAGTCTCTATTAGGATTGCTTGATTCCGGAGCATCTCGTTCTTTAATAGGTGGAAAGGGTTTAGCTCTCATTCATGAGTTAGGATTAAAGATAGATAAGAGTCGTCAGACAGCTTGTATAGTAGGTAATGGGAACCGTTGCAGTGTTGCTGGAGTTGTGGAGCTGCCGATTACACTCAAGGGTCGGTTCAGGGTGATTGAAGCCATTGTAGTACCGGAGATTCCTCATTTGTTAATATTAGGGATAGATTTTTGGAAAATCATGGATATTGTGCCAGATTTGCGTCATGACGAATGGAAATTTTCCAGCGAGCCAGTGGTTTTGAATTCAGTGGTTCATGTTAATGGTCAAACACAGTTGTCATCTTTGGAAAGATCCAGGTTGCAAGCCGTTGTAGATAGGTATAGAACTTTGATGGGTGAAACCTTAGGATGTACTAATCGGGCAGAACACGTCATCGTTACCAATAGTGCTCCAATTAAACAACGCTACTATCGTGTCAATCCGGTGGTTCAGAAGCAGATTGACCAAGAACTAGATGAAATGCTGAGGCAGGGTATCGTTGAACCTAGTAATAGTCCCTGGGCGTCACCGATTTTACTTGTGAAAAAGAAAGATGGTAGGTTCAGATTTTGTGTAGATTTTAGGAAGTTGAATTCAGTAACCGTCAGAGATAGCTATCCGCTACCATTAGTTTCAGATACATTAGACAAATTGAGAGATGCAAAGTATTTATCTAGTATAGATGTTAAGAGTGCTTATTGGCAGGTGCCAATGGCAGAAGAGTCGAAACAATATACGGCTTTTACAGTACCTAATCGGGGGTTATTCCAGTTTCGTCGACTTCCGTTTGGTCTTCATAACGCCCCTGCTACGTGGCAGCGCTTAATTGATAATGTGTTGGGTCATGATCTAGAGCCCCATGTTTTTGTATATCTGGATGATGTCGTCATTGTTAGTCAAACTTTTGAACAGCATTTGCAGATTTTAGAAGAGGTTTTCCGCCGCCTTCGGGAGGCGAATATTACCATCAGTTCAGAGAAATGTCAGTTTTGCAGACCAGAGATGAAGTACTTAGGTTTCGTTGTTGACCGTAATGGTATTCATGTTGATATTGATAAGGTGAAGTCCATGCTTGATTTACCAACACCCAAAAGTGTTACCGAGGTTCGTCGTTTGGTAGGTACATTTTCGTGGTACAGGCGTTTTATTCCGGAGTTTTCGTCTATCATCACTCCGATAACTAGTCTACTTCGTAAGGGGGCTAAATTTGAATGGACAGAGGCATGCGCCGAGTCGTTTAGGGTTATCAAGGAAAGGTTAGTAGCGGCACCCGTGCTTAGTTGTCCGGATTATTCATTGCCTTTTGTTGTACAAACTGATGCTTCAGGTCACGGAATTGGTGCAGTGCTTTCCCAACCCCACCCTGATGGAGAACGTGTCATTTCGTATTTAAGCAGGTCGTTGACGCGTCAAGAGCGTAATTATTCTACGACGGAACGAGAATGCTTGGCAGTGTTGTGGGCTGTCGAGAAGTTGAGACCCTATGTCGAAGGAGTACAGTTTACAGTCGTAACTGATCATTATAGTTTATTGTGGCTTCAGAATTTGAAGGATTTGAGTGGACGTTTATGTCGATGGTCGGTTCGTCTCCAACAGTACGATTTTAAGGTGGTCCATCGTAAGGGTAAATTGAATGTCGTACCTGATATGTTATCTAGAGCCGTACCTATAGTTGATAGTGTCAAAAATGTTTTAGTAGATCTTAGTTCTGACGAAAATGTAGTTAATACCTGGAAAGTGGAAGATGACAAGTGGTACCAGCTGATGATGGATAGGGTGTGTAAATCTCCAAAGAAGTTCAGTAATTGGCGGTTGGCTAATGGACGTCTATGGAAGTATGTAGAACCGTTGTATTCAGAGTTGTCTCCTCCGTCTGATTCATGGAAATTAGTTGTCCCCAGAGTCGAGCGCAAATCAATTATTTTAAAGGCCCACGAGCCAGCTACTGCGGGTCACCCCGGTGTTTTTAAAACCTTTTGTAGGGTAGCCGAGAAATTCTATTGGCCAAAGATGCGGAGCGACGTTGCTAAGGTTGTTAGACGCTGTCGAATCTGTGCCGAACACAAGGTGCCACAGTCCATGCCAGTCGATAAGATTGCCTCCCATCCTAAAGTAGGGCGGCCATGGGAAATGATCTGTACGGATCTCATGGGACCCCTTCCTCGGTCAAAACAGGGAAATAGCTATATTCTAGTTGTTACTGACTATTTGAGTAAATTCACGTTAATGTGGCCTCTTAAGAAAGCTACAGGTGTAGCAATTTGTCGTAAAATCGAACAAGAAGTATTTTTAGTATTCGGGGTACCGCGTACCATCATTTGTGATAATGGTGTACAGTATCGTAGTAAGGATTTTAGTAATTTAGTTAGTAAATATAATGTTAACGTTAAGTTTAGCGCACTTTATAATCCACGGGCAAACCCGACGGAGCGGGTTAATAGAGTTATTAAGAACATGATTTCCATGTATGTATCAGACAATCACAGGACTTGGGATGTAAGGTTACCGGAAATAGGCAGTGCACTACGTACGAGTACTCACGAGGGTATTAGTTTAACTCCGTATTTTGTTAATTTTGGGCGTAACATGATGTTGTCGGGAAAGGATTACGAGGAGAAAGATCTAGTGGGTGTTGAGGATGGTACACAGAAAGGAACGTTGAGTCGTAATGTACATTTCAAACAGATGTTTTCAGACATTAGGGAACGTTTGGAGTTGGCGGCAGAGAAGAGTTGTGATAGATATAATCTCCGTCGACGTCACATCGAGTATTTACCCAACCAGTTGGTTTGGCGCAAGAATTATGTTCTCTCTGATGCCACTAAATATTTTTCGAAGAAATTAGCGCCGAAGTACGTAGGACCATTTTACATCAAGAAGAGGATTTCACCATGGACTTATGAATTGAGGGATGACAAGGGAGTCTCGAAGGGTATCTGGCAAGTTAAGGATTTGAAGACAGGTCCAGATTTGGATGAGTCCCTATCGTTTAGTCAATAGTAAGAATTTTTGCGCACTTTATGAACGCCGTAGTACTGTATCATAATAATATCGCCGTTGTACATAGTACTGAGTAATAAGATCAACAGGTCGGTGAATATAAGATCGCTGTCTCAAGCTGTACGGTGTCATAGTGGTTAATTTAAAGGATCGGTTTAAGGTGGTACAAGGGAACGTCTCTAAGCTAGTGTAATAAGTGTGGAAGGAACGTCGCGTTGGTTGAGATACACATTGTGTGTCTGTGGGTTGGGGACTTTCGGTTGGACAAGTCCAAATCAGGACTCAGATATGGGTTGGTTGCCTTACGAAAATCGAAGTCCGTTGGATATGGTTAGAATTCCACATAGTTCACCTAAGTTGGTACGTTCTAAAAGTTAACCTGGTAGATCACTGGACCATTGACAGAGGAGTAGTTTTAGAGTCGTGAAGTCTCTCATGGATAAACTTTTCAATAAGTGGTAAGCATAGTTTTCTTGAAAGTGTGGAAGGAACGTCGCGTTGGTTAGGTTACACGTTGTGTTTCTGTGGGTTGGGGACTTTCGGTGGGACAAGTCCAAATCAGGACTCAGATATGGGTTGGTTGGCTTACGGAAGTCGAAGTCCGTTGGATTTGGTTAGAATTCCACATAGTTCACATAATGTGAACGTAAAGTTAACTTTGTAAATAACGAGTTGTGAAGTTTCCCATGGGTAAACTTCTTCAAGTAGGGGGGGATTTGTTACGTTTTTTTTGTTGGTCTAAACCTTTAGCATAATAGACAACGTTCATGTAGTTTTGTTCATAATTAAGTAAACATTCCTACCTTAAAGTTAAGTTAAAGTAGCTTTTAAGTCCCCAATTTTTAGTTTTATTGGTAACTAATCGATTCAATTCCATAGTAGTCAATTCATACCTCTCCAATTTTATCAATATAAATAGAAAATAACGACTTTCAATAGAATTACTTTCATTAGCCATTTAGTAAACAAAAGTTCCGAACAGCTGATCCTACTTCTGTCACCCGCATAATGATTCTTCTTTTACGAACTTTCAGGGGACTGTGGTCCGATACGCAAAGTTATCTATGGTCGTGGTATTCGTGGGTAAATAGTATAGTGTAACATTTCGTCAATAGTTATAGGAAACTTGGGGATAGTGTAGGATAGGGTTTAATTTGTGTTTGGACAATAGATGTAAGTACGGGATTTTAGTACGCTATGATCAGGTAATTCATACCCGAGATCACGGAACATGTCTGCTCCGTACAGCTCGAATGAGGGTGATCCTCGAACAGAGTTTTGTTCTGACGGTTGTCGAAAATTGTAGACGTGGCCTTTTTGGTTTGGTGTGTTAGGAGTGGCGAGAAGTGTGCCGGAGCCCATTTGAAAAAAAATATACCAATATGAATGATCCACATTCATCCCGTAGGGGGATATAGTTTTAGGGGGTAGTTTGGTTTGAGGGAGAAGGGAATAGAGTGCAGGAAGTAGGTGGAATAGTATTTGCTCCCCAAACCTCATCTGTGAGAGGCAGATGGAGTATTAATCCCAGGCACACGCCATTTTGTTGAAGGTAGGTCACTTTACTTTTAAACTGGATATATCAGCCCCGTTGTGGCATGGTTGCAGATAGTGATGTTAGATTATCGTTTGTAGATCTTGCTAAGGCCTTAATCACCAGTAGCAGCACAAGGAAGACACCCTATTTTGGCCCAATAGGTAAGACATATTGTGTTTCGGATTCATTTTGCCTATTAAAGTTCAGCATAATTGTGCGGAGGAGGTTACTTCACCTGATTATGCGTTGAAGCGTTACTTGTATATAATTTGTTGGGGAAAATATTTCCTTTTAAGAGGTAGTTAAATTAAGGGTTTGGGTTATGGATTTTATGGGTTTCATATTAGAGCCACTATCGTACAGATAGTGCAACAGAAGTTAGTTTGATTCTTTTAATTGGGCAGATAAAAGAAGGTATCATTCTATTCAGGTAGAAAGGGAAGTAATAGGGGTGTATGAATATTGAACCCAAGTTACAACACTAATTAGTGTCTTTTATAGGGTTTGGCTTAGATTTTGTTATTGGCTCAGCAGTTTTGACGTCGTCTCACTTCGCTAGGTTTCGGTACTTGGATCCTGGCTTCCTAATGGATTAATTTGGCTTTGGGAGTCTCCAGTTCCAGTTTTATCCGGTTATATGGATTATTGAGGTTCTGGTTATGCTGGAATTCCGTTTATTGATGGTTGCGTAGATGCTGTCCCAACTAATCATCTGAAGGCTTAAGTTTTGAGTCAATGAGGGTCATCAAGGAGTGACTACCAGACCGGACATTGAAATAACTACTTGTGGATGGTCAAGTATTATCACCAGCGGGTGAAGACACGCAAGTTTTAGTTTAAGTTAATTCTTTTCCAGGTTTTTTTTTTATTGTATTATAGATAGATTTTTTGCTAGACCATTTGTGAACGTACAAGTGGCTTGTAATTTCTTTTATTAAGATCGCGGATGTTCATTATTCTCGGCGAAGGTAGAACGTTGCGTCTGAGCTCAAACGGATCGTGTCCTTAACGCTATTTGGTAAAATCTCAATAGTTGGTAAGATTTCCCACATCATTATTACATGTATATGTATATTATTTTATAAGCCACGGTATGGATATTTGCTAAAGGTAAATTTGTGTGATATAAACAAACAGGTTTTCATTTTCATAATTTTCAGAAGGTACTTACATTTAAACCGGGTTCTGGTTCAAATCCTTCTAAGCATTGTATCAATAAAGTTTGGGGTTAACGGGGCATAAGGATTTATATATTTTTGTTGTTGTGTAGGATAATTCAAGATTAGCCTATTATTATTGTTGTATTGGATACATATTGTATTTTCACGTTGGGTTAGGGGTATTTCGGGATTTTAAAGTTGTTGAGTAGTATATAAGTAGATTTGTAGGACTTGCGCAAGCGTCCTCTATCGAAGACTATAACTGAGACTACTGTAGTCTCCATTTCAATCTCTGTCAAACCAAACCACCAACTAGTAGATAATTATATATATATTTTTTTTACTTGAGTTATTGTGTTTGATTTATTTAGTATACTCCTAACTGGGGGTAAACTACGGTTAGGGACGTAATCATTGGTATTTTCTCGGGTACGGTTTACCTGGCGCCTTGGGTTTAGATAACTTTTATTGATTGTTCGTTACCAGCATACGAACCTCCCTTCTTCGACTTAGAGTCTAGCGGGTAAAATACCTTGTGGCACAGATCGGCCTAACGATCAGCTGGTAACTTTAGTGTTTTATAGTAAATTTTGTTGCGAGCCACAAGTTCGATCTATCCGTCAATGATAGGTCGCTAATGTAATATTGGTGAGTGCTGTCGTGCACGAAGTTCGATTTTACGTTACACTCTCCACCCATGTCAGCACGCTTACCGGGCAGGCAGATCTACGGAGACTGCACTGGTACAACTGACGGAGGATATCCGAGGTGCTCTAGACAACCAAGAAACTGTAGTATGTGCATTTTTGGACATAGAAGGAGCTTTTGACAACACTCCACATGAGGCTGTCAGAAGAGCATTAAGCAGAAGAGGTGTTGACAGCACAACATCCAAATGGATGTCGGAACTGCTCACCACAAGAGTAGCAGAGACAAGGACAAGCAAAGACATTGTCTCCATCTGCACTACCAGAGGATGCCCACAGGGAGGAGTAGCATCCCCTTTAATGTGGAGTCTGACGGTTGACGAACTCCTGTGTGGTTTGACGAATCTAGGAATATCCTGCCAAGGATATGCCGACGATATTGTCATAACAGCCAGGGGGAAATTCGAAAACACTCTTTGTGATATTGTACAAAAGGGTCTGAACTATACAAATAGCTGGTGTAGGCAAGTGGGACTCAGCATCAACCCCACTAAAACCATCTTGATAGCCTTCACTAAGAAAAAAAAACTCAACCTCAAAACCATAAAACTTAATGGGAACGAGATTGAATGGAGACAAGAAGTCAAGTATCTAGGCTTGTTTCTAGACAGTAAGCTCCTGTGCAACAAACACGAAAAGGAGATTACCGACAAGGCGAAAATGGCTCTTATGGTCTGTAGGAATCTGGCAGGGAGAAATTGGGGTTGCAACCCAAAAATCCTAAGCTGGATGTACACTGCCATAGTGAGACCAATCATCACTTATGGAGCCATTGCATGGAGCAGCAGAACTAGTCTATTGACAACGAGAGAAAACCTCTCCAAAATTCAAAGACTAGCTTGTATATGCATTACAGGAGCAATGAGAACATGCCCAACGGCAGCAATGGAAGTAATTCTCAACCTCACCCCTCTACATATGGTGGTGAAGAGTGTTGCAGAAAAAACTAGATACAGACTAAGTAGAGAGGGAATCATTAAAAGAAAAATCACCTCTTCACTTCTTAGAAATCAGACAACCTGGGACATGCCACAAGACGGTATGATGAGAAAGTACAACTTTTCGAAGAAATTCGTTACAGAATTGAGCAACAAGAAAGAATGGGATCCGAATACCATTACCAGAATTGGAAAGAATGCCATTCAATGGTACACAGATGGCTCAAAAGCAATAGGAGGAACTGGGATAGGAGTGTTCGGGCCAGGAACCAAACACTCCGAAAGCTTGGGAAAACCCCCAAGTATCTTTCAAGCGGAAATCCACGCCATAAGAAAGTTCGCCCAGTTCAATCTTAATAAAGGATACAGAGGACAAAGGATTATCATAATGACAGATAGTCAAGCAGCCATCAAAGCACTGAGCTCTTGCGTAATCAGTTCTAAGATGGTTTGGGAATGCCTAGACAAACTAAATGAATTGGGCGAGAACAATATAGTTACCCTACTATGGATTCCAGGACACACTGGAATAGAAGGAAATGAAATAGCAGATGAACTAGCAAAGAGGGGGTCGGAAATACCCTTCTGGGGGCCTGAACCTTTTTGCGGAATCAGCCCCAATGTAATATTGGAAGAAATAGGCGAAGCCGAAAGAAAGAGAAGATCTGACCATTGGAAAGATCTAGTAGGGCTTAGACAATCAAAGATTCTCCTGGGTGACTACAACCAAAGGAGATCAAATGAATGCATAAGTCAAAGCAGGACTGCACTAAGAGTTTTAACAGGGATCCTAACGGGACATTGTCGCCTGAATGGGCACCTGAAAAAGCTCAAATTAGTGAAGGAAGAAGAATGCAGATACTGTGGCATGGAAGAAGAAACCTCCATCCACCTACTTTCCAACTGCACAGCACTCCAGAATCCTAGAGCACAGTACCTGGGAGATTACTGGATAGAAGAGGAACATTTACCTAAGCTGAAGCCTGCAGATATCCTAAAATTCCTCCGGGAAATAGGACTAAAGGAGCTACTAGTTTCAGAGACTCTCCTCAGAAACTAAGTAGAAGTAAGGGGGCACAATAGATCTTTTAGGTCTCAGTGATTGTTACCCAAACACACACACATACATACATACAACACCAAAATCAAACGTAGAACTCCGGTAACAAAGCAATATAAAACTCCGGTAGAGGCTGTTGGAATATATCTTAGTAATCTAATGTCAAATAGTTAGTTATTGTGTCAATGTTTTTAAATGATTACGTTAATTTTATAGAATATAAAATAAATAAAACAGAGATTTTTCTACTATATTATTGTACACTTTCACCACTGGAACAACAGGTTATGGGCCCAGCGCCAACAGAAGTAGTTACAGTAATATAAGTAGTTCAATAATTTTCTCAATTATTTTTATTGAAAGTTACCAATATACATTATGTCATTACCCGTATTCGAATGTACAGCGGAACTCCAATATTCACGACTGTGCAGTCAATTTCCACGTCTGTGCCGAATATAGACAAGCTGGAAGGACAGGCGAATTATGCATCATGGAAATTTGCCATGAGAATGAGCTTAATATTGGAAGGTTTATGGGATATTGTATCCAAAGGTACATTAACTGCTGCGTACAATGCTGCGAATGAAGATTGTTACGGTTCATTATACTCCACTCTAAAATAAATAGTTTATTAACAACTATGGTTTGGATGCATAAAAGATACATTTATTTATTTATTTATTACCTTCAAAAAAAAAAAAAGAAAACCACACATATATTAAATAGGATACATTGCAAATCGCTTATTCAATTAATGGAAACAATGAAATGTTTACATCCTAAAACTGGTTCACAGATATTGACTTTGACACATTGTCTTCTATAAATCCCAAAGGTGTCTGGATTCTTTAATTATTCAGTTAATTTCTTGACCTTGACCCCCAACTGAAGAGGTAAAAGACCTCGCCTGACCTTTCAAGGCCATTGATACAACTGGTTTCAAAACTCCACCATTTTGTTTGGTACTTTTCCCAAGTTCACATGGTTGTCGAACTATCGTTTTATACGGTTTTGAGAATTTGGAAAAAAATTAACAATCAGGGATCCTCCTATGCAAATGGTTGTAAAGGTGCATGATTTCATGGATATAGATTCCTGATTATACAAAATCAAACCACTTAAAGGTCACACACCATCGAGGGTAACTTGTCCACATGGTACCTATTGGGACTCAAGTACCAACACTGTTTCTTATTCATATTTTCTTTTCAGACCTTATTACTATTATTATTCTTCTTCTTATTCTTACTTTATTTCTTTGGTTCCTTCTGCTACTTCTTACTTCCTTGGGTTGGTTCCATTTCATCGAGATTGCTACTGGACTTTAACTAGTATAGTTGTACGTAGTGCTCTACCTCCAACAACCACTACTACATTGTAGCTACTTCTCCATCTCAGCTACTACTCCGACAGCAGGCCAGGGTACCATATCCGTAGGTAAAACTGCATAAGGATTTTGGGAGACCTAAAACACAAGTAAGACCTTTCCAATTATAATTTAGCGTGTGTGTATAGCCTAGAGTTCATCCTTCTACCTCATAAACAGTGACAGTCTTATAGATTAATATTCTAAGTGTAGTTACCTCAAAAGTTGCATTGAACCCCACACAGATATTGTATATCTTCTTCCACCAACTTAGATAGGTCTATTTGAGGGTATCTATAGTATATCTTGTATAGTTCTTCCTATAGTGTTAAATTTAAGTAGCATTTTAGTCCCTAAAACAAGGACATTGTCAACATAAAATAATCAATTCATCCCTAATGTAATTAGTATTAGTTTAGCTAAGTAACCATAATATGTATATATATATATATATATGTATATATAATTGTATAAAATAATACTTACCAGGAAACGTGTGAATCCCAAAAGTATACTTTTGCGGAACTTTCCCATAAAATAATTGGAAAATATCTTTTTAAAAATCACCATTTCAATAATTTTTTGTTTGAAAGGCAAGCCAAGCGCTGTCAACTATGTCATTTTTGTAAGACCACAGAACGAATAAAATAGACAAATAGATCTTTATTAAACCCAACGCATTGCGAATTGTTATTAACTACCCTTTCTCCCATCGCACCCCTTTGTCTGTGGTTTAGAGATCACACAGAATAATACTGAATATCACTGCATAAGTAGAAGATTGAGGTGAATTATTATAAATATTTCCCTGCTGTATATTTTACCCACCCACTCACCGCAACCGAGAATTCCGGGAAGAAATACCTCTTTTTTTTGTATACACATCAAGCTACCTTCTTTTAATCAGCAATAGGAAAGGGGGGGGAGGTAGCAAACTGGCGCCCAACGTGTGTGTATGGTATTGCTTTTAAAAAATTATTTCAGTTGTTTGAGGTGAAGGATTTTCTTTATTCGGAACACTACTTAATTGAAATTTGCACGAATTTCATTTTATCAATACACAAAATCTTACATCTCTTATGCATCCAATCTGTATATAAAATTTTGAATATTTAGGTTTGCTTAAGAATTTGAATTTTTTTTCTTGTCTGTCAGAAGAAACAGTCCAAGGAAGTTTGATTATTGTTCTTTAGAAGTGCGAAGCCACATTCGGGTAAATTTTTTTAGGCCAGTACTTGAACAATTAAGTTAGTACAGGTACTTGACGTTTATAGTTATATTTCTATCAATTGATTGATAAATATTAACTGTGTTGATTTTGGGTTTAAGCGCAATTGGCTTAAAGCAAAATAGTTTTAATCACATTATAGATAGCATATTTACTTATTATCAAGCTAGTTAGTAGTTATTTAAGGGGAAATAATTCAATTTATTAATTTGTCACATAATTTTATTAGAAAACATATCTGGTCGTTACATTTTTCACTTTATAAGTGGAAAACAAATTAGGTTGTTAAATCAAACTAATTCTAAAGTAGAAAATAAAAAGGAAAATTCTAAAATAGAAAATAAAAAGTAAAATTCTGAATAAATACATATAAAAATAAAATAAATTCTGAAAATAAAAACAAATTCTGGGTTATGTACAAACTTATAACTAGGTACTTAAATATCCTATATACAGCTTAACCTACAAATAACCTACCCTACAACCTTGAGATATCCTGAAAAAAAACTTTTTAGAATTTTTTTTTCTCTTTTTTTTGGAAAGGGGGAGGTTGATCTTCGACTTTCTAGGACCTATAAGTTTAATTCGGGTATATAATATTTTATAGATTAGTTTTTAATTTTGTATTGGCAATGGAAGTCAACAGACTAAAAAGCGACGAACTTAGTTACGAATTACACATTAGAGGGTTACCAATAAGTTCTACTGTGGACGGAAAGCGAATGATATTACGCCAAGCACTAAGATCAGAGCGAGAGTCTGGTCACACGGAAAAATTTAGGGTGGCTCTGGACTTTCCAGAAGAATATCGAATATGCGAATCTAAGGTTACAGAGTTAACTCAGGAGATTGAAGCTTTTGATCCAGATAACGGAGAGAATGATTTCAGGAGAATATATTCTCGTTTGGCTCACTTATCAAACAGGATAGACAGAATAAATGGTCCAACGGAGGAAGAAGAAAAGAAGAGGAGCTGCTTGTCTTGGAATTGCCGTGAATTATTTGGACAACTTAATATGGTGTATGAGGCATCTATGGAGACCAGCAATGTTCCAAAAGGTGGAAGCAATAATCCTCCAGACACTGTTCAGGATGGCCGGTTTACAACTCCTATAATTAACAATGCGCATCATGAGCCAAGGCATTCTTTACCTGTAGTTAATGCTGAACAGCCCAGAGAAACTCAACCACATTTATCCATATTGGACACTGAGAACCCGAGAATACCGCAACAGTCCAGAAGTCTACCGATTATTGGTGACCTCATCGACATTCCTCAGGGAAGTCCAGTTCACCAAGGACTCTCAAGGCCGTTTGCACCTATGACCACGAATTTCAATTCAATGCCGTTTGTTCACCAAACTTATAAACAGACCGACAAAACCTTCGAGTCTAGAACAACGTTGACAGGACACTCTCAAATCGCAACTTACAACGATTCGGGAAGAAGTCACACGGATCTAGACCAAGCATATAATTTACCCTATCATCTTGGTAACTTAAATATATCACCCATACCACCATCATACCATCAACGAGACTTCACTACTAATAAACCGTATCCGGATATCCACAGATGGAACGTTAAATTCAATGGCAGGACCAGTGTCAACGATTTCCTTTTGCGCGTAGAGGAATTGAGAAGTTCACGTGGCATCAACAAGGAACAACTTCTGCGTTCAGCACCCGAACTATTTACACAAGATGCACTATACTGGTATCGCACAGGTAACTTTTCCACATGGGATGAGTTAGTAGCACAGCTTAAGGAGGCTTTCCGTCCTTATGACTATGAGTATAGTCTTTGGGAGGAAATTAAAAGAAGAACACAGGGTTCTCAAGAAAAGGTTTTGACCTTTGTCACTGCCATGGAGAATTTGTTCCAGCGACTGGACCAACCACCGACGGAAGAGAGTAGAGTCAACACTATAAGAAGAAACCTACTCCCTTATATCCAGACACGATTATCTCTTCACCCTATAACATCAGTAAGAGAGTTGTTACGCTTAAGTAGAGCCATTGAGGAAACAGAAGAGAGAGTGAAAACATTTGCCCCTCCACCGACGTCATACAGGAACTTATTGGAACCTGAATTGGCGTATCGCCGTCCGCAGACGTCCTACGTATCGTCCGTCAATGTAAATAGACCACACGCAACTACCTCTACCCTTCCAACAGAAAATGCTTCCCCTCTTCAGTCTCCTTCTAAAGCACCAAAGTGTTGGAATTGCGGAAAGGATTCCCACAAGTTTCGTTCCTGTCCCGATCCAAAGCGGAAGTTTTGCTTTAAATGCGGTCTTGATAATGTCATGGCAAGTAACTGTCCTTCCTGTTCAAAAAACCGGAAGTCGGGTCCGAACTAAGTCGGTCCGGACCCCCCTCTTTGATAAATTCGAACTCGCATAACTCGTCACCGTCTATGATGGTACTACTAGATTTTGTTCTGGCGCATGCCAAAAATGATAATTGTCCTTATTTGTCAATTAACATCTCAGGGAAAACGTTCCTCGCGCTCTTAGACAGCGGTTGTCAACAAACAGTTTTAGGTAATCTAGGTTGGACTCAACTTAAAAATATTTACAAACTCAATTGTCAATCCTCTATTTCTAATTGTGTTGTTGCTAACGGTGCTAAATGTGACGTCCTAGGTACGATAACTGTACCTATTCAACTGCAGGACAAGGTCAAAATTCTGGAAGTACTTGTAGTACCAGGCCTGCCACACTCCGTTATCCTGGGAATTGATTTTTGGTTGTCAATGGGTATTGTACCTGATTTATATTCAGGTCAATGGGTTTTTAGGACTGACAAGGAATCAAACAGTAACCATATAACAGCCATTCAATCTTTAGAGCATCTCAATGAAGAGCAGAAGACCCAGTTGGATACCTTGGTGGATGCTACTTTTAAGGCTATGGGGACAAAATTAGGTTGTACTCACCTGGTTGAGCACGAAATCAAAACAACCTCTACACCCATAAAACAAAGGCACTACCCAATTTCGCCTACTTTACAACGCTACGTCAATATGGAACTAGACAAAATGCTGGCGGATGATATCATAGAACCATCTAATTCGCCTTGGGCATCTCCGATTGTGCTCGTGAAAAAGTCTGATGGATCATATCGCTTCTGTGTTAACTACAAAAAACTCAATGAAGTCAGCGAGCGAGATGCTTACCCTCTACCTTTTGTTGGACAAACCTTGGACAAACTTCGAGATGCCAAATACCTCACAACTCTTGATATTAAATCGGCGTATTGGCAGATTGAGGTTGCTAAAGCCTCACAACCTCTTACAGCTTTCGTCGTACCTACTCGAGGATTATTTCAGTTCAAGCGCCTACCTTTTGGACTCCACAATGCTCCAGCAACGTGGCAGCGCTTTATAGATCGAGTTGTAGGCGTTGAACTAGAGCAGCATGTTTTTGTTTATCTCGACGATATCATTATCTGTACTCCTACCTTCCAGAAACATCTTGAAATCCTCGAGAAAGTGCTTAACAAATTGCGAGACGCCGGTCTGACCTTGAACAAAGATAAGTGTCACTTCTGCAAGCCGGAGTTGAAATACCTTGGGTACGTGGTGAATTCAACAGGATTGATGGTGGACCCTGAAAAAATAGAAGCGATTCTGAATATTCCTGATCCCAAAAACACAACCGAAATTCGCAGAGTAATTGGACTAGCCTCGTGGTACAGGCGATTTGTACCCAATTTCTCCAGCTTAATCGCACCACTCACTGCTCTGCTGCGGAAGAATGTGAAGTTTTCGTGGGATGAAACATGCTCCGAATCGATGAGGAAAATTAAAGAGCACTTAGTCTCCGCCCCTATCCTCACTTGCCCCAATTTTGATTTGCCATTTGTGATACAGGCAGATGCGAGTGACTATGGTATAGGTGCCACCTTATCGCAAATCTTCGATGATGGGGAAAAGGTCATCGCGTATTTTAGTAGGTCCCTCACGAAAGCGGAACGAAAGTATAGTACAACCGAGAAGGAATGTCTGGCGGTACTAAATGCTGTGGAGAAGTTTCGCCCTTACATTGAAGGTTCCCGATTCACCGTAGTGACCGACCACTACAGCTTGAAATGGCTGTACAACTTTAAAGATCAAGTTGGACGGGTTGCAAGATGGGCAGTACGACTTCAACAATATGACTTCGAGATAATTCACCGGAAGGGTGCCGATCACGTCGTTCCAGATGCCTTATCTCGGACAGTTCCCCGCATTGAAGCCATACACACCAACACCGAACCCGTCAAGGACCCATGGTACCTTCGACAAGTGGAGAAGATACGGAAAGACCCCGATAAGTACCCCGACTGGAGACTTGTACATCAAGATCTTTTTAAACTGGCAAAACCAACTTACCCCGAATTATCTACCACGGATTGGTTGAAGGTCGTACCAAAGGAGAATCGAAACACTATCATAAGGGAGCATCACGACCCCCCAACCTGCGGACACTTGGGAGTTTTCAAAACGGTAGGACGCCTAACTCAAGCCTATTACTGGCCAAAAATGAAAACTGATGTAGCTCGATTTGTTCGTCGGTGTGTAGTTTGCCTTCAAACAAAACCTGAGCAAAAGGCTCCCAGAGGATTAATGCTTAGTGTGGCCCCAACGACCACAAGACCCTTCCAAGTACTCAGTATGGATCTGGTAGGCCCATTGCCTAGATCAACCTCCGGATTTTCGTACATATTAACTGTAAATGATTTGTTTAGTAAATTTGTTTTATTCTTTCCTCTTCGGAATGCTACTGCTCCTAGAATGGCAGAAATTATCGAAGATAATGTTTTCCTTATGTTTGGAGTCCCTGAAAAGGTGATCCTCGACAACGGAAAACAATTTTGTAGCAATAAGTTCGTCTCTGTATTAGATAAGTATGATGTACACAAAGGATATCTGTCCAATTTTTCCCCTCAAGGAAACGCCGTAGAGAGGTACCACCGAGTGCTTAAAACAATCCTCAGTGCTTATGTTGCAGATAATCACCGTAATTGGGACCAATACTTACAGAAAGTTGCCTGTGCAATGCGTTCTGGCCGGCATGAGGTAACGAAGTTATCTCCGAACTTTATTATGTTCTCTAGGGAAGTAAACCTTCGTGGGCGTGATCGTAACCCCCTAGATGGTTTTGACGAGGTCTACGACCCTTTGGTAAGAGCTGAAGCACTGAAAGAAGTATTTTCAGACGTAGCCTCTCGAATAAAAGTATCCTTCCAGAAAAGTCGCCGACGGTATAATCTCCGGAGACGAAATGAAACATTTAAAGTGGGCGATCAAGTTTGGAAGAGAGTTTACACTCTTTCTGACAAAAGTCAAGGAATTACTGCCAAGTTGACCCATAAGTTTGAAGGACCCTTTACCATCGACAAAATCCTGTCTCCCTGGTCCTATCAGCTGCAAGGCCCAGATGGCAAAAATAAAGGCGTCTGGCACGCCAAAGATCTTAAAAGTCATCCACCAGATCGGCATGATTCTGAAACGGAAGATACTTTGTAGGTGTACATATTTATTTTGTTTGTTTAGATTAAGTTTAGTATATTGGGAATTGAGGATCTATTTTCATATCTATTTTATACTAATATATATGTATATATCAAACCATACTAACCGATTTCCATTACGGGTTTTCTTATGAAATCCCTTTCCCATGGTGGGGGAGAGTTGTTACGGTTCATTATACTCCACTCTAAAATAAATAGTTTATTAACAACTATGGTTTGGATGCATAAAAGATACATTTATTCATTTATTTATTACCTTCAAAAAAAAAAAAGAAAACCACACATATATTAAATAGGATACATTGCAAATCGCTTATTCAATTAATGGAAACAATGAAATGTTTACATCCTAAAACTGGTTCACAGATATTGACTTTGACACATTGTCTTCTATAAATCCCAAAGGTGTCTGGATTCTTTAATTATTCAGTTAATTTCTTGACCTTGACCCCCAACTGAAAAGGTAAAAGACCTCGCCTGACCTTTCAAGGCCATTGATACAACTGGTTTCAAAACTCCACCATTTTGTTTGGTACTTTTCCCAAGTTCACATGGTTGTCGAACTATCGTTTTATACGGTTTTGAGAATTTGGAAAAAAATTAACAATCAGGGATCCTCCTATGCAAATGGTTGTAAAGGTGCATGATTTCATGGATATAGATTCCTGATTATACAAAATCAAACCACTTAAAGGTCACACACCATCGAGGGTAAGTTGTCCACATGGTACCTATTGGGACTCAAGTACCAACACTGTTTCTTATTTATATTTTCTTTTCAGACCTTATTACTATTATTATTCTTCTTCTTATTCTCACTTTATTTCTTTGGTTCCTTCTGCTACTTCTTACTTCCTTGGGTTGGTTCCATTTCATCGAGATTGCTACTGGACTTTAACTAGTATAGTTGTACGTAGTGCTCTACCTCCAACAACCACTACTACATTGTAGCTACTTCTCCATCTCAGCTACTACTCCGACAGCAGGCCAGGGTACCATATCCGTAGGTAAAACTGCATAAGGATTTTGGGAGACCTAAAACACAAGTAAGACCTTTCCAATTATAATTTAGCGTGTGTGTATAGCCTAGAGTTCATCCTTCTACCTCATAAACAGTGACAGTCTTATAGATTAATATTCCAAGTGTAGTTACCTCAAAAGTTGCATTGAACCCCACACAGATATTGTATATCTTCTTCCACCAACTTAGATAGGTCTATTTGAGGGTATCTATAGTATATCTTGTATAGTTCTTCCTATAGTGTTAAATTTAAGTAGCATTTTAGTCCCTAAAACAAGGACATTGTCAACATAAAATAATCAATTCATCCCTAATGTAATTAGTATTAGTTTAGCTAAGTAACCATAATATGTATATATATATATATATATATATATATATATATATAATTGTATAAAATAATACTTACCAGGAAACGTGTGAATCCCAAAAGTATACTTTTGCGGAACTTTCCCATAAAATAATTGGAAAATATCTTTTTCAAAATCACCATTTCAATAATTTTTTGTTTGAAAGGCAAGCCAAGCGCTGTCAACTATGTCATTTTTGTAAGACCACAGAACGAATAAAATAGACAAATAGATCTTTATTAAACCCAGCGCATTGCGAATTGTTATTAACTACCCTTTCTCCCATCGCACCCCTTTGTCTGTGGTTTAGAGATCACACAGAATAATACTGAATATCACTGCATAAGTAGAAAATTGAGGTGAATTATTATAAATATTTCCCTGCTGTATATTTTACCCACCCACTCACCGCAACCGAGAATTCCGGGAAGAAATACCTCTTTTTTTTTTTATACACATCAAGCTACCTTCTTTTAATCAGCAATAGGAAAGGGGGGGGAGGTAGCAAGATATCGATGTTAGAGCATTGGTAAAAATAAAGTTTGAAACCTACTTGTTACATATATGTTTGTGAAGCCACGACGTCTAAAGAATCTTGGGATAATTTGCTTAACGATTTTGAATCGAAAGATATGACCAGAAAATTCGATTTACAAAGACATTTATTCAGAATGAGACGTGACGAATTTACTTCAATGATATTATATCTACAGTTTATAAGCTAGCAGATGAGATTGGTGTGAACATAGATGATGATTTTGTCGCTTTTGTTATGCTGAATGGTCTGAATTCAGAGTATGAACCTTTGGTTATGGTCCTAACGTATAATAATACAGAACTCTCATCAGATGAAGTGAAGGCAAAGCTCATAGAAGAAGATGCAAGAAAGGAATCTCAAGATTATGGAGTCAAAAGCGAGGCAGCATTACAATCAAAGAATTCATACAAAAAGTTCTCGGAAAAGAAATTGAAATGTTATTTTGTGGAGAAATTGGGCATAAGAAGCCAGATTGTCCAAAACGTGAAGATCAGGATAAAAATTCAAAAGGGCATAGGAAAACATTACTCACTACTGCAATGTTAACAGCATCTTCAAAATCTGATTGGATAATTAACTCAGGCGCCACATCACATATGTCTCGAAACAATGACTGGATGACAAATTTCAATACAACTGAGAAAACTAATATCTCAGTTGCGAATGGAGGAGAAATGTTGTCAAATGGTATGGGAGATGTGACAATTTACCTCAATCAAAACCAATATATTGTCACAATTGTCTCAGAAGTGATAATGGTTCTGAGTACGTCAATAACGATCTTAAAAATTTTCTTGAAATTCACGGCATAATTCATCAGACAACCATTCCGTACACTCCACAACAAAACCAATTATAACCCAACTTTGGACTTGTGTTATCCTTTCGGTTACAGCTTTTCAGGTTATTCTTGAATAACAGATGCTGTTGTTAATGCAATGTTTGTATTCTCTTGAAACCACTGGAGAGCCTACAAGGTTGTTTTATGCATTTCAATGTATAGAGTTCATTCATGGTGCCAACTTAGAACAAGTGTACAAGTTTTTTTCCTATAAAAATCGTGAGCACTGCCTCATGGCACTGAATAAAGCTGTGTCCTTATCATGCAACTATATATATATATATATATATATATATATATATATATATGTATGTAAATCGTGAAGTTTGGGGACATTTTCAACAGCCAATTTTTTTTGTATACATAAGTATACATTTACGATATAATCAATATAAATATGAAAATTTTGGAAAATGTTTGTTTTTCTGGAAGTTTGCAATATACTGTAAAGTTCGGGGACTTTAATTCTTCATGATATCCAGGGTGAATCACGACTATCGGGACGGAGGTTTGTGGCGAAACGGTAAGAATTTTGAAATGATTATCACTTTAGTAGTTTGTACATTCAATAGGCTATATTTTAAAATTATTTTGGAATATACAGGGTGTTCCAATAAAGTCTGGCGTATCAAAGTATCAAAACACCCTATATTTGATTGCATTTACTGATTACCCCAAAAAATAAAATACTGTTTCATAATGGTTCCTTATACCTAAATACACAGGGTTCCGAGTTATGTTGACTTTTTTAAAAATGTGAACATTTCGAAAAAAATTAGTTACTCATTGATATAATAAATTGTAGCGAATTTTTTCTCACAGCTCAATAGTCGGACATTTGTTGAATGTATTCCACGATTGAGTAATGGACATCTGTTCACATTTTTTAAAAACTCAACATAACTCGGAACCTTCTGTATTTAGGTATAGGGGACCATTATGAAACATTATTTCATTTTTTGGGGGCAATCAGAAAATGCAATCAAATATAGGGTGTTCCGTAAAAAAATATAACTTTGATACGCTACACTTTATTGGACCCCCCGGTATATTTCAAAATAATTTTAAAATGTAGCCTATATGGATGTACAAACTACTGAAGTGATAAACATTTCACAATTTTCACCGTTTCGCCATAAACTTCCGTCCCGTTAGTCGTGATTCACCCTGTATAATAGCACATACAAATTTTTTTCAAACAAAATTATTATTTTCACACCAGTATTATTATATGCATCATTATATGTATAATTTATGATATTATCCACCCCGCCCTTATATTAATATCCTAGACGTATTTCGTAAAAAAACAAACTTTGCAATTTTCCTCTCTTTATACTTATGAGCTGTTATAATCGAAAAAACAACATACTGATCAAACTTTTTCTACAGTAGATAATAAGCAAATGGTATTTTTTAATGGGTTGTGATTACTTTTTATATAGTTTTCTTCACAAATAAAGACCTATAATATTTCTAATTTTCCTCTTAAAAACAAATTCTAGATGTTGATTTTTTTAGTTCTGAAAAATTGGAAAAGTCTACTTCCGCTGACTAGGTGTTAATTAAAGAAGATTGTGGCAATAATTATTTCATTTGATTGATACAAAGAATTTACAAATAACTTAAAAATGGTGAAATTTAGATATTTTTTGTGGAAAAATGGAAATAATTATAAATTAAAATAAACCCATATACATTTGAAGTGAATGCAGCTAATAACTGAGATATTATGTAGCAGTCATAAACTTTGTTCAACCGTCCTATTTGCCGTTACCTCATAATCGGTGATATATTCCGATGTTTTACGTATGTCTTATATAAGTTGAGTGTTATTCCATACTTAACCTCAAAATTATAATCAATGACATAATTATGTGAATTGTTTTCAAAATAAGACAAATGAGCTGCCAAAAGTAACAGAAAAAAATTTATGTCGACCTCAGATAAGAAATACCTTGACGACGTCATAATTCCGTTTCATCCATTTCATTAATGAGAAAGCAAGCTTGACAATGTATTACATAACGGCAAAGGATGGTTGAGCAAACTCTATCTCTAAATCTATTTATTGAACAACTTTTGGAAAAAAAACTGTTGAATGAAAATGACAGAGGAATCTCTGGAAATTATTCGATCCTCAGGTTCATCACTAGACGGGCAAGAGGCGTAATTGATCCACAAAATAGTAAAACATAATATTTTCAATTTTTTTCAGTGATGGTATAATAAGATATTTTTTTGAATTATTAGTGAAGTTGTACATAATCCTTTTTCTACAACCGTGCGTTTCAACTCATTTTCCCTCA
The DNA here is from genome assembly GCA_963978555.1 of Galerucella nymphaeae. NCBI lineage: Eukaryota > Metazoa > Arthropoda > Insecta > Coleoptera > Chrysomelidae > Galerucella > Galerucella nymphaeae. The sequence goes on from OZ021708.1 coordinate 10,404,375, forward strand.
CGCATTTTATTTTATTAGTGTCAAAATTTGACTTTATTAGATAGTTTTTCTTTTCGGAAGTTATATCTATTGGTACAACAGTCATTTACTTACCAGTTAACACCAAATGACTCCACTGGACCGGCAATTTTCAGTAATTTCCAAAATGCAACAAATTGTGTTTTGAATATTAATATTTATAATAATTAGTAGCTTCTAGTTAAAGTTTTGAATATGTATGTTGAAATAAAATAATTTTTGAAAAACGGGTTAGTATACTTTTTTGTATATACGGTCGTAGAAAAAAAAAGGTTCCCAACTTATGCGTAAAGTGTCGTTCCCGCTGCTTCGTGTCGATCGGGTCAACTGCAGACGCGTGCGGAAAGTATTACTTAGCTGGTCCCTAAACTTTACAATTCTCAAATGTACATAGGTATTAGTACATTCGTAATATTAGTCATTCTGCTTTCGATAAAAATCTGTAGCTTAGATATTTTCTGTGTTGCCAGAGAATCAATCACCTTGCTTAAAAATTTTCCACTTCAGGCTGTATTTTGGTTTTGGTTCTACTATTGATATTTGGCTGATTCCTCCTAATGTTTCTCCGATTTATATTATTTAGCTCAAATAGGTACGTTTTTCAAGTGTATCGTAACCACATAAAAACAGTCGGCTCTTTAATCTCATTGATGGTAAACAACACCCAGTGACGTGCATATATATTGTGCATGAGTTTTAAAATTCTGACATTTTTTTTCCAATATCGGAGTAATAAGAAGTGTTTAGAATCAACTACCTGGTATTTTAATGATTATTATCACCCAATAGGCTAATATTGAAATTGGTAATATTTAAATATTTTGATGTTCAGGGGCGAATTAATGCAAAACGAGGATTTATATCTGAGACACGTAAAAGTTGTGGAAAATTGAAAATCTTACAATTTTCATCAAATGGAGCAGTGCATGCAGAAGTGCATCAAAATTTCTAGCAGCGTTTTAATTCAAACTGCAGATTTTCCAATTTCCTACAAATTTTACGCTATACTTTTCTTATATGATCTTTCGTTAAGCCGAAATTCGTGGTTGAACATCAAAAACAGATTTTTCCACCTTCCGTCCTACTTTTTTTTATTCAACCTAAGGACACTTTTCCCCTCCTTTGAAGGGTATACCCACTGAAATTTATAAAAATTTACTAGAATTATATAAAAATGATGAAATCGACATATTCCATTTTCAATTTTTTTTACCAATTTTGGGGTTTTATTTCTCGAATAACCCATTACATGAGGAGATAAGTATTAATTAAAATGAGCACAAATGCGTACGGAAAAAATAGTGACATAATAAAACATTATCACTCTTTGTACTCGAAACAGGTTTCAAATACTGTGAGTCAAAAAATGAATTAATTCCATATTTTCCCAACTTTTTTTCATAGAAACTATAAGGAATTTGAAAAGTCTTTCAAAAAGATGAATACAAACTATTTTTTTTTAATGTTCTTAAACTTTCCAATTCTTAAAATAAAAATTTGAAGACGGGCCCCAAAGTCAACAAATGTTCCCAAACTGATCAATTGGTCTACAAAAATGCCCCTATACTTTACGATTTACATACATATAAGGTTTACCAATTGTTGTATCTTCTGTCTGAGACACGTAAAAGTTGTGGAAAATTGAAAATTTGAAAATTTTCATCAAATGTATTTTTCCACCCAAATTCAAGATTCCGGATGAATTGCTATGCTTTTTTCGTTTTTCATTGTTTTCTCGTACAAAATTTTGCAGGAAGAGTAGTTTTTTTCAACCCTTAATTTCAAAATTTGTATTCATTTGTTTTGGAAATATTGCGATTTCGGGAAAAAAAAGCTAAGTTGAAAATAAACTATTACTTGTTCAAATCAATTTCCAAAATTTCAATAGGGCCTTCTTTGTTTGTTTCTAGGTCCATTTTCAATAGATATAAAAATATATATGTAGGTACTCAAGAGCAAAAAACGAATAAAAATCGAAAAAACAGGAAAACTGCAATAAGTGGGCATTAAAAAGAGAAACTGCTCTATAAAATCCGTCCAGACTTAGGCAGACAAAAAACTGCTGATGTTTCAAAGCGAGTAGCAGTAATAACCTCTCATCGGAAGTAATTACAGAAGTGCATCCAAATTACCGATAATTCTTCATGAACGCATATTGTCTGAAAACGGCATGAGTTTATTTTCATGTTTTGGTGAAAGAGCCCGACTCTGCGGGAGATGGGCTCTTTAAACAAAATATGAAAATAACCGAATGCAGTTTTCACTGACATTCTTGAATGAAAAATTATCAGGTTTATTTTGATGCACGAGAGTAGTTCGGTAGAATATTTCTCGAGCAGAGGAGATAAAAGAACGTTAGTTTGAAATTTTCATTTCAACAACAATTAGGTATATGAACATGAGCTAACTAAAATTAGACAGAAATTGTAGAAACTGAAAATTGCATGGATTACAGTGGAAAACACAATTGTAAGAACTACTATTTTTGGACCCCGCTGCACTACTTGTTGATATACGTGCCATTAAATTAGAGCTCAAAGAACTTATTGAAGGCATATTAGCTATATAAGTTGTCCAAATCGCGACATTTAAAAGAATTTCAAAATTTGGCATAATATGTCAAAATGACATATATTATGTCAAAATGACGAATGCGCAATTTTAACACTCGTTACGGATCTGTAGGGAAATTTTCTATAGCTAGCAGAAAATTCTCGTATTCTACCGGGCAATTTTCGCCAAAAAAAGCTCCATATTGGATTTTTAATACATATTCATAACAATTGCCCGATTAAGGAGAGTCTCTCTAATAGTTGATCCAACGGCTGCAACAAATTGCTGACTTTGCTGAGAAAATAAGCAAGCTTCTTCAACAAACCGAAGGAAACGGGTAACTGGGAAGCGTATTAGGCTAGTTACATTTTAATGATACAATAATACCATTCATTAAATCGATCAAAAATAAGTTGCTATTAGTGCAGTATTTACAGTTTCCGGGGACAACCAAATAATATAAATCCTTGTGAGAGCACAATATAATTAGCTGTGAGATAACAATATAATTAGCTGTGAAAACATGCAAGGTGTCCCTGACTGCTTAAGAATTAGCAAATTCTCTAAATGAATACTTCTAACTTTTTTCTAAACAGTTTCTGAGATTACGCAAAAAATATCGAATAAAATATGACTTTTGTAGAATATCTTGCTATACCTCAGATTTAACTTCAACTTAAGCTATATAATTTGAAAATATTCTGAAATATACAGGGTGTTTCAATAAAGTGTGGCATATCAAAGTAACTATCTTTCAAATGGAACACCCTATATGTTTTCCTGATCAATTCTCCTTGAAATGCTGATTTCGTAGATACCACATACTTGGGGTCTAAATTGAATATTTAAAGAGATACAGGGTGTTAAAAATCACATATTTTTCAAATTAAGGTAAATGTTTTGTGAAAATTGGCAAAACGGCTTACATCTCCCTATCCTAGCTTTTCAAGGACTACTCGATGCTGCAAAAGAGAAATTAATATAGGGTGGTCAAAAATTTACCACATTCTGACTTTTTTTGACCATCCTGTATTAAATTTTCCTTAGCACAAGACAGGTACCGACCAGGTCACTGGACCCTGAAGAATAACGAAAAAATGGACACTATCAGAATTTCCTAGCTCATTTAAACTAGAAGCATTTTAATTCAAGCTGCAGATTTTCCAGTTTCCTACAAATTTTACGCTATACTTTTTTTATATGAACTCTCGTTAAGCCGAAATTTGTGGTTGAACATCAAAAACTGAGATTTTTCCACCTTCCGTCCTACTTCTCTTAATTCAACCTAAGGACACTTTTCCCCTCGTTTGAAAGGTATAACTACTGAAATTTATGAAAATTCACTCGAATTATATAAAAATGATGAAATTGACATGTTCCATTTTCAATTCTTTTTGCCCATTTTGAGGTTTTATATCTCGAATAACCCATTACATGAGGAGATAAGTATTAATTAAAATGATCACAAATGCGTACGGAAAAAATAGTGACATAATAAAACATAATCACTCTTGGCACTCGAAACAGGTTTTGAATACTGCGATTCAAAAAATTAATTAATTCCATACTCTCCCAACTTTTTTTCATAGAAACTATAAGGAATGTGAAAAGTCTTTCAAAAAGATGAATACAAACTATTTTTTTTTAAATGTCCCCAAACTAACCATTCTTTCTCCTCTTGAATAAGTTTGGGGACACGTCCTCAAACTTACCAACTCTTAAAATAAAAATTTGAGGACGGACCCCAAAGTCAACAAATGTCCCCAAACTGATCAATTGTTCTACAAAAATGTCCCTATACTTTACGATTTACATACATATATATATATATATATATATATATATATATATATAGGTGAAAAATTAATTCACTCACTGCAACCCATCATGTTTAGATTATCCCCAAAGAAAATCTCTTCGATTTTCGATAAAAACGAGAGATTCCGCTTCATTCTTTGTACTTGAACAAAAACAAAACAACAACATGCCACACAGGATAATTTTGGAGTATTCAGTCATTTTATTCCTCTTGTAAATAAATTGTATTTTGTTTCGTAAATATCAACAGATTTTTGGGGCAATTATTTAAAGTATTTCAAATAATGTTCTTAAAGATGGTGAGAGGAATCTATCATGCTTATAATTATATGTAGTTACCTACCTAATTATTACCTACGTTTAAAAAAAAATCATCATATTTTTCCTAAAAACTGAGAATGTTTAATAGTCCACTACGCCGAATGATAGGTGAATATCTTTGACAAAAATCCTAGTAGAAAACTGGTGATGTCATCATATAGAGGACATTGCGTAGTATCATTTTGATATGCAAATGTTGTTCAGTCATTTGCTATAAGCATTTAAAAGGGAAAAATCCTCACTCTTTTGGTTTTATACAAATATCTGGAGCAATCGCAATGTTATGTATGGATGAATTGTGAATAATTAAAATACGGACAGAATGAAGGGACGAGCAAGTCAATCTGATAATCAGGAACCGAGAAAATCAGGAAATACCGGAAGATTAGTAATTTTTTCAAAAATTCATACTTTCGTCATTTTTCAATTAGATTACGCAACCAGACACGCTTGAATTTATCGTATGGAAACATTTGCGATAAAACTAACAGTCGCTTGGCGGCTGCTCTTCGCGCATATGAAAGGCATACGAAGTACTTTTTTTGTACTAAGTTTTGGCTCTTGCAATTAAAAAATGACAAAGATATGAATGTGGAAAAAAATTCACAAATTTTCAGGGTTTTTTTGGTTCCTAATTATTCCTAACCTAACCTAAACGACCCTCATTTTGTTTGTATTTTGATTATCTATAATTCATCCATACATACCATTGAGATTGCTTCAGCTTTTCAGGCTATATGGAAAAAACCAAAAAAAAAATTAGGTTTTTCGCGTTTCAAATAATTATAACAAATGACATTTCACACAATTCAAGAAAAGTACTGCTGTTCGCGCTAATGGTAGTTTTTTATTATTCTTTTTCCAAGCATTGAGTATTCAAATTAGTAGGCTCAGATCGCTTGAGTCTTTATAATATAAAATGAAACATATTTCACCAATCGATAGCATAGAATTGACGTGTGACATTGTCTCACAAGGCTGGGCAGAGCAAAAGGCGATGCCAGTGGTCAAAGCAAATGTTCCTTCGTATAGTACCTACACACTATGGCGTGCCGTTTTGGTATTTAATAAGATCGTATTGAAAACAAGAATAAAAATATCTCTCTTCTTTCAAAAATTCATATCCCGTGATTATTCTGTTCTTGAATAAAAATTATGTTTTCCATAATGATAATACAGGAATTTCCATTAAGGAAAACATAATAGAAATTGCCGATTTAAAATTATTAAATACATCATAGAAATTCATGAATTGATATTATGAAAAACATAATAGAAATTCAATTTTCATTATGTATTGAGGTTGCCTATCCTGCAGTAATGCAAGTAAATGAAATCAGTTAGTAAATGTTTTACCGACAACACTGCTTCTGGAGACAAAGAAGAAGAATAAAAAATATCATTTGTTATGCTTATTTCTGTGGTTGTTTGTTTACCTTTCTATATAAACTGTAAACAGATACAACCCTGTAAACTATTGAAATAATTATTATTGAAGTGAGCATGAATTGTTGTGTGTTACTGTATAAAAGTTCAATAAGTATGGGTTCAAGAGAAGTTGCAACTACTCTGCTCAGAGTTCGGCGTATTATTGGGGAATCTTGTAGAGTTTTTCAGTCAAGCAATCATATTGCTTGTGATATTCTATCATCTTGCTTAACTAATCTCGATAGAATTGAGAATTCAATTCCATCTGATACTTTCAACCTGTTAAAACATACTGGTCCGAGCCAGTGGGTTAGCAGTGTTGCCGGCTGAACATCCAGTTTCGCACTTTCGGATGCATGCATTACTGCAGTATAGGCAGCCTCCATACATAATAGAAATTGAATTTCTATTATGTTTTTACTAATTTCAATTCTTGAATTTCTATTATGTTTTTCATAATTTTAAATCGGCAGTTTCTATTATATTTTTCATAATGGCAATATGTATATTAAAATTATAAAATACATAATTTTAATTCATTAACAGAATAATTTCGGAATAAACATTTTTGAAAGGAGAGATATTTTCATTTTTGTTTTTAAAACTATGTTATTACCTAAATACCAAAACGGCACGCCATATTTATCACTGTTACTGTGACTCATCCCTTACACACGAATTTTTTTTCCCACTACCAAATATTTGGTGAGAAAGAAGTTTTATATTATGCCACTAGGATATTTTCAGAATATTTTGTTATTTCATTTTTCCTACACCATTATGTAAACGAACTGTGTCTTGTTTCGTGGATATCAACAGATTTTTGAAGCAATAGATCAGTAAAGCATTTTGTGCTACGTCTAATATGTTTGGTGGTGTATTTGCGAAATAATCTCCTGAGATATCTTCAGAAAAATACATGTTCATAATCATCTATTTCGTCTGAAAAAAACCAAAAATAACATCATATATTTCCTAAAAATGTTCAATACTTTGATATAAATACTCAGGTACTTACTTGCTAACCCTAGTGGGGAGATCTCAAATTATAACTTCAAGTATCAAATTCAATTCAATGCTTGAAGAAAATGTCACTTAAACTCATTTATAGTCAACTTATAGGTACCTACATATGCACCCTATTCTATTATTTTCCAGTATCTAATTGTTATTAGGTATGCGCACTTCACTGGACTCTACCTGTTTGAATCTAATTTGAAGAAAAAACAGATTCAATATCTGTATACTATAATCTACCTATATTTTTATAACTACATACAAACTGGAACTTTTCCTTCACGCACGGTAGTAGGTAATAAAAGGATATTTCGATTTTCTGTCTGTTCATTCAAATACACTCACCACATTGTATTATACGGTATACATTGTTTTGTTACAAATGTTGCAGCTGGTGTGTTTCCTGTGTAATTACTTTGTGGTGTTATACAGGGAGATTCATCTAAATTGATCTATTTGCGCTACAAGTCACACATTGTGGTATTCTAGCACTAAGATACTGGTTTTCTCAGCCGGCCGTCGGACCTTGACTGAAGTTATGTGGGGAATTTATTTGTATTAAGCTGTAAAAAGTTGAAAAGATCCATTAAACATGTTTTTCACACAGGGATTGTCTTGAAGGAGTTTCAAATATACCAGTGATTTATAATTATTTGGGAACCTTTCAATATAATACTTCAAGTGATATGAAACTGATACACGCTGGAAAGTTTACAAAGGTGGTTCCTCATTCAAATATCGTTGAAAATGTTTAGTTAAGGAAGTGGAAGTGAATTGGAAATGTCGCAAATGTTTTCGGATGCCAGGTGTAAACAGGTATTATCCCTCATCATCATTTTCCTTATATATACCATTGAAAAATAGGAATCAACTGACAAGCTGGAGACCCGGCATAGGTATTACCTGGGACTCAAGACCCTCTCTGTATACTCATGGAAGTACCTTTCAGTACGTAAGGCCGTATGGTTTTAACATAGTTGATCACGTATCCAAGAGGAGCTTTCAGCTCAGCCAAAACTTGCCGGACACAAGTCTACGGATAGATGATAGTGCCAAGATTGATTGCTCTACCGTTTAATCTTATGTTCGCAGTCTCGACATAAGGATACATCCAATATGACCTTATTTTATGAAGATGTTTGATTAGTTGACAATGTCGCCAAAGCTACTAATTTAAGGTATGCTGTAGGTTTTTGTAATTTTGGGCTCAAAAATAAATTCGGCACGTGACAGCACATAATTATGTGCACCGGAATCTATGAAATCGCAAATTTTTGTGGAATCTTATATTTTATTATTATTTCCATGTTGTTTCAAGATAAGAAAAGTACCCCAAATTAATATACATACGTTTTCATTTTGGTCAAAGAAAAGTTTTGTAGCAAAATTTTATGCTCTTCGCCCATAAAATTCTTCTTCGTGGTTATGGACACAAGATGATGAAATTGTATTTTCACACATAATGAGTTGGATTTTCCTTAATAAATAATACACATTGGAAGAAACTTGGTTATTGAAGCTATGTTTTGTTGTGGATCGTCACTCACTCCTTAGCTCCCGATTTGGATGATTACCATCATCCAGATCAACTATATTTCCTAACTCCACAAACATAACAAATCCATTTCTCTATCTTCCATTCCCACTAACACACTTTTGCTAACCTCCATTTCTCCTCACTTCCTTTCACATTTAATACTACTCTTTTTCACTGACCTACAATTCGTCTGTTATCGGTGTTACCACTCCTCGCTGTCTCTCATCTTCGCCAATACAACCTATTTTTGTTCATAATTATTATCCTATTTGTCGGAAAAAGGAGTGAAATGACTCCTGCTTCTTACCATCACACTTCTGAGCTGTCTTCTACACTCGCATTTGGCTGTTTCTTCAGGTCGTCTCTTCTTTCTTTACCACCACGTTCCTCTGTTCTCCCATCGCTCTTTCATTATTTGAGAAAGGATGGAAAAAATGCAAATTCTCATTTAAATTAATTAACATTAATTTGGCTTGGTGTCACATTCAATTCAGTACATTTTTATAATACAATACAAATATAACATTATTTTAACAATTATTTAGGTAGGGTATGGGGTACAGGAGAAGATAGCGATCTCTCTAAGCCTAGGGAAACATGCTACTGTCTTTCAGGCAGAGGTAATAGCGGTGCAATGCTGTGCAGAAGAGTTGATAAGACGGGAGGTGAATCACCAAAGAATCGTCATCTACTCTGACAACCAAGCAGCACTAAAAGCGATACGCTCATATAAGATAACATCAAATCTGGTGTGGGAATGTCGCAAGGCCCTCAACAGACTAGGTAGTCATAATAAAGTAACCCTAGCCTGGGTACCAGGCCACCAAGGAATAAAAGGCAATGAAAAGGCCGATGAATTAGCCAAGCAGGGAGCAGCGGAGGTCATGATAGGGCCAGAACCTTCCTGTGGAATTGCCAAATGCCTAAGTAAAGGAAGCATCTACAAATGGATAAACAACCAGGCGTTGAACTGGTGGTATGGAACCCCAGGACAAAGACACGCTAAATTATTCCTTAAAAGCCCTTCGGCCAAACTGTCACACGACCTACTACGCCAAAGTCGAGAAACGACGAGGATAATAGTGGGAATGCTCACAGGGCACTGTAGGCTGAGGAAACATATGCATACAATTGGACTAGCAGAAGACAGCCTATGCAGGTTCTGCCAGGAAGAAGAAGAAACCGCGGAGCACGTACTTTGTGAGTGTGAAGGCCTAGCAAGGTTGCGGTTTCACTTATTCGGAGAAAAAAAACCGAAGGCAGAGAGCTACGCAAAGGAGGCGGTAACCAGGCTATTAAGTCTAATAAAAAGAACAAAGCTGGATATCGAGCTCTAATATAGGGAGGACCACAATAGATCTGCAAAGGTCGCAGTGGGATAGGACAAAGAGCCACTCCAATTTTAATCTAATCTAATCTAATCTAGGTAGGTACAATAAATAGTTCAGGTATAAGTACATTATGCAACAAAAATTTCAATTTTCAACATTTTCAACCGTTTTTTTTTGGAATTGTGAAGCTAAGGCTAGATACATATATACAGGATGTGGCGTAAAAAGTTTTAATTCAAACTAGTGGCGGTTACAGTTACCTATAATGAAAATCTGAATTTAAGAAGTTATAGGTTTTGAATCACGCTGAATTCGAATATAACATCCATGATTTGGACATAATATGTAAGGGTAAGTGCTCATTGTTATTGGTTACATTTCACTTCCCTATAGCTTTGTTATTAATAGAGATATCGTTATTTAATGTTAAAAGTTGAAATACTTCGTAAATACTCCAATCAATAGAAAATCCAAAATAACAAAATTGACGTCCACTTAACGTGCACATTCTGGACATTATATTTGAACTAAATGTCTTCTTAATTTCAGATTTTTAACATAACTGCCATGTAATCGCCATTACTATATTTCGCGGTGCACCTTGTATAGAATATGACTATAGGAAAAATTAAACTTCGACAATAATGTGAACACTATATCTGGAATTTATTGAGTGAAAAAAATCAATTGTTTGTGATACGTTTTTATTTGATTCATTAGTAGCATTTTATACAAAAAAACAATATCCATAAAATAGGAATAATCATCTGAAATTCCAAGTTTTAATTTAAATTTACTATAATTTTCATAACCATTGAATATACAGAGTATATTACTTCTGAAGTAACATAACTTCCAGTTGCAGTCTTCAAGCAGCCAATTAGCACTTAAGACAATAAATCCCATGAAGGTCAATTCTTAGCTGTGTATAAAATTGCATAGGAAAGTGCCTCTTACACACTGGAATTCTGGTCGCGAGAGCTTGTTCAGCAATGTACGAGTGATAAAAGCGCAACAAAAATGTGTATAAATTGGTCAGACAAAACGGCGTATTGATGGACCCAAAACTTTCTGCGACGTCGTGAGATCGACGATGAACAAAAAATTATTGGTGAGAAAATCTTTTGGATGATGGTAAATCGCACTAATACAGAGACAAAACAATTCATTAGACAACATTCGCCAGCATTTGCGGTAGACTAAGGCTGTGGTCGGAGTGGGTCCGGTATCAGCAGATTATTTTCATGTCCGTATACTGTAAAATACTGAAATCCAAGTGATGGAAGAAGTTGGTTGGTAGGGGTAAGGAGAGGAAACCAGAGAACAGTGAGAGCTAGAGACTGGGAGAACGAGGCGAGGAGCAGAAGGAAATGGAGGAAGAGAGAGAGAGAGAAAGAGAGAGATAGTAAAAGATCTAGAACTCGAGGGCCAGATAGGCCTGTAGTGCTGACATAAGTGCTGGTGACGGAAATTATTGGTCCATTATAACAGGCTCTTGATATATGATTATTCTATCACAAATGATTGTTTCATTAGATAATGTTCTGGAATTATGCATATAATAAAAATAAACAGTTTGCTTAGTAGTTCGAAAATATTTTGCAAAATATCAGTGACAATATACATTTTCACAATACTGTGCCATACTGTGCTGGAAAGGTGTATTGACAGGTAAGCAACGGATGATAGTTAGACATAATTATTAGTTCTTGAAGATTTCTGAAATGCCATCGTTTTGTAGTGTGGATAAGAGAAGGAAGGAAGAGATAGTATGTTTTAACGAAGCTAGATGACAGTTCAATTGATCTCCTTTATCAACGCGATGCTTGGAGTAGTACTTTAAGACGTAGCACCTGAGTGAATCCCAGCTTTAAACTAGGCGTGTGTGTTCTAAGGTTAGTTAGTGTACCTATATTAGTTTATAAGAAACCAACTGATCGATTTGGTTGCCAGCACAATATAGCCGATCTGTGTCATGTGCTCTTGAATGTTCTATACTTTGCTCTTAAACTGAAAGGAAAGGTGCGATTTCAAGTTGGCATTTCTGCTGCAGTGCTACCTGATGATTGTTCAGATTGACAAAGGCTCCACTAAGCACTTTCGATACCACTGACAATAACATTTGTCAGTTTCAAAGTTTATTCAAAAAATACATCCATTTATCACCACTTTTATACGTTCTTGTTTATCATTTTATTTTTAACGTGTTATATTCCATCCAAGTTAATAGCATTTTTCGAAAAAATTACATGAGAGCATTTATTTTTATGCCAAAATATTAAAAAAAATATTTTCTCTCTATATAATTATCAGCTTTTTGCTATTTTGCCATTCATTGCTAATTACACAAATTACTGACCACTTGTATGCAAAAAAATCTTCGAGGTTTTACTGTTTGCAATAGGTAACTGCATTGGATTCATGCTGGCACCTCTTCGTCTTCGGTTACCTCGATTTTCTATGTGTTATTTCAGGGGTACACCGCTGACTGATGATAATCTTATCTAGTTATGAATCAAAACTATAGAGTTAATCTTTGTATTCCATCAACACTGATAAAATACGTAGTATCTGCAAAAACCAACACTATCAGACACACCTGGTATTTGAAATTAACCAAGTTTATAATTATTTTCCTATAGCCAATAAAATTGGATACACGTGGTGTTCAATTTATTTTACATTTTTCCACTCTTGCTTTACTTTTTTTTCAACTCCGTTAGAACGGAATATTAAAATAGAGTACTTATATTATTTCACAATCTACACAGGTATCTAGGCTCCATTAAGATTATCACAATATAAAACACCACGTATATTTTTAAAAATCAACATTTTCCCACAAAGGTTATAATTATTTTGTTATCCAAAATATATTATGTATAGGTCTGCTACCAGAGATTCCGACACTCAATTTCATTTAATAAACCGTAGCGTGAAGGCTGACTCCAGAATCATCACAGATATTGTTATATCGTTGTTCAATTAAAAGTAATAATCAACATATAGGTATCCCATTTGAGTTGGCTTTCCAATAATATCTCCTTATATAAGTATCTATTATATTTCTTAGATAAATGTATAGGTAGCAAGAAATTATTCAATATCTTAAACAGACGTTTTGTTTTAGGTCTGACTGGTACATTTTAGTTCTTTTTAGGTATAAACTTTTTTCACTCATTCACATGTTCACAACAGTAGGTGCGAACAAGCAATGAACACGATGACTAGTTAAAAAAGATGAAGGTAGTTTGTCTCGTTTGTCTCTCCAAAATTCGTCCAGTGGCGTCGTCGATCGATCGACTGCAATTAGTTATTTATAATTCGAGATGAAAATGTGGAATATAATTAGCTAAAATAGAGAAAGCATTCATTTGCTCACGCGGTGCAAATAGTCTCTTGAACTGGCGAGGCGGTGAAGCGTGAAACTTTTTTCAGTATTGTTAATGGTTATTGGAATAATTGCGGAAAATATGAATGCCGAACAGTTCTTGCGCTATTCTCACTATTTACCGGGCGATTTTAACTCAACGAATATGCTCATTCGAATTCTTATGCCAAAATACAATTTATAAACCTAATCGAGAGATGTTAACAAAAAAATGTCAATTCACCGTAATTTAGTTGAGTATTAGTGTTGGTAGGGAAAACAGGATTTAACGATATTTAAATTTGGAATCACAGAAAATATGTTTAAATGTGTATAAAAATCTACAAGGAAAATTTGGATTCGATGAAGAAATCAATGCAAGTAGTATCTGATTCATCAGAAGCTCATCCCCTGTCAACTATACGTTAAAAATGGACCTTATGAACACAAGAAGTGATGTGATAAGGGATTGGTCAAACCTACGGTTGAAATAATAACATTATAAAGAATAGACCGTCTAATGTCTGAAGTCAAAGTCAATAAAGAGATTTTTTCGAGTGAATAAATAAGAATATAAATCAACTTACCAATTGATGAAAAAGTATATTTTGTTCAATCAAAGCTTTGGCGAGCATCAATGAATGCTGCAAAGTGCAGTGAATTAGGAGGAAACGACGGGCATTTAAGTTAGCAGCTTTTAATGTTAAATCAGCATTGTCGTATTCTTGCAAATGTCGCGATGGGAAGCCCAAATATTTCTGTATCTGAGTGATACAACTAGGTAAGTATACTTAATTTAAAAATGATTGAGTGTACCGATCTGAAAATTTAATAAAAATTTTATTCGACACAATTTAAGATAAATAATAACTACCCATTTCAGCTAACAAGACTTGTTAGTCGTTTGGAACTTTTTTTAGGTAGGTACCTGCTGTGTTTTCATATCGCTTCTCTGCTTAAAATTAAAGAATTGTTGTTGATCGGTTATTGTTATTAGTTTCAATGCAGTGAGAAATCTTGCCTTTTTGTAAAGTTTATTAGATACAATTCAGAATAATTAGTGACAATGTTGTTGTGACCTTTCAGTATCAGACTGGAACCCACTTAGCATTATAATAAATGTAGAGGATTACTGAGGAAAAAACATTGGTTGCAAATAATACTAAAACAAATCCTGTATTCAAAAGAACCGTCAAAAATGCCTGGTTCTAAGTAGCAAGTACAATCGAATATACTACTTTCAACGGTTTCACTTAGTTTGACTAGCTTGACTAGCAGAATAGAGTACAACAAAAATATAACTCTCACTACAAATTGGTGGATTGCATATTTGTTACAATCCCCATAATTTGGGTGATGGGTATAAAATTCAATAGCTTTACAAATGAAACGAGTTCAAGGCAGATCATAGAGCTCAGTTTATACATTAAAATAGAAATCCAAGCATCCAATAAAAAACAAAGAAGCCTTTGTCAACTAAAATCGGGATTTAAGCATAGATTCACCACCCAAATAAAAAAAAAACCAAAGAGGCACTGAAAAAACTGGATGTATTGAGAAATACTTGAAGGGATTTGAAATGCTATAAAATTAAACCAATTCCTCACGAATGTCCATTATTAGACGACTGCATGTATAATAATAGTACATTATTGGTATAATGCGTGGCAGCACTGCATATCACGCAGTTGAGTGTTGAGGTTAAATTATTTGTACGAATTATGTTTTTTGCAGTTAGACTGTAACTAATTGATAAAAAAAAACCAAAGAGGCACTGAAACAACTGGATGTATTGAGAAATACTTGAAGGGATTTGAAATGCTATAAAATTAAACCAATTCCTCACTAATGTCCATTATTAGACGACTGCATGTATAATAATAGTACATTATTGGTATAGGATAAGGTAAACTGTTTGTTTACTTCCGGAAATCAATCTGATAATTGACGACTTTACTGACGGTTGACGATAAAAGTTTTTTGTCCACGACTATTTGATAATTTTAACATTTTACGTGTGCTTCTTCAAGTATAATGACGTACATAATTCACCCGTGGATAATAGGTGTGTATAATGAAAAGGTCACATGACGTTTAATTATATTGAAGAATATTCCTACAAACGACACAATATATTAATTAAAAATTTTCATCAAGAGCCGGATTCGAACCTGCGACCTCGCTATCCCAAGTTAAAGCATCAAACCATCAGGCCATTGAGACATATGTACGATATTATCAAGGTTATGTATATATAGGAGATCGAATTATTTTATCTAGTGTGTATGATGTATGTCAAAAGCAGAAGTGACGTTTTAAATAATTCATTGCTAATTGCAAAAATTCAAACAACTATACTAGTGTTTGATTGATATTACTAAAAAATATAATATGAAAAGTATCAAGAAACGCGTTTTATTAACAACATTTCCAATATAAGCGAAAAAAACGCACTATCCCAATTAAAAAACCGTTCCTGGAACGTGCACTTCACTGGATTCCATTTCTAGTAGACTATCATATCGCTGGAATGTCATAAAATGAAATATTTCATTTAACATTTTACCGGAGATATGATCTACTATGAATGGACCTTAATAAAAATTTGATAACAAAATTTTGCAGTCTTAAACTCCAAAATTTTTTTGATTGTCTAGTTGTCAAATTTTTCCCGTTGTGTCAGTTAGGAATAAAAATCAATTTTTACTTATTTTGGTCTCTGGAATAATCATATACATTAATAGTCGGTGACAAGAAGGTTTATACGTCATTCTCCACGTCTATGTTTCCTCCTCCTACCACAAAGTCGTGTAGATGAGAAGGTAGCCGGCGATTCATCTTGGGCCTTTCGTTGGCAGGTGTTTCTCCTCTAATTTCTTGTGAAGTGCCAGGAAGATTCACGTCTTGAAGATCTGGAGTGGGGCCGTCCGCGTTCTCTGAATGGAAGGATTCATCAAAGGAATTATCTTCAAATGACTCTTCAATTGAAGAGCAAGAATCGTTCGGAAGCGGAGCTTAATGTCTATTAGACACTGTACTCTCCGTGTCGCTAGACCTTCGAATCACGGAATAGTGTGGATTATAGTCAAGCAGTTCAGCTTCCTCCACCAAGGGATCGTTTTTTGAGCGAACGTGATTTTTAACGAGAACCCGTCCTGGCGCTTGCCATGTAGGCATTGATTCTCCATTGGGCGACCTTCGCGGATGTTTGAAAAGCCTCTCGTGAGGCGTCCCATTGGTAGATGTGCAGTGGAGTGATCGAATGGAGTGAAGAGCGTTCTTCAAGACTCGTTCCCAGTGTTCTACTGTTATGTTATTGGAACGCAAGCTAAGTTGTACTGCACGCCACAGAGTACCATCAAGGCGTTCTACTTGGCCATTTCCTCGTGGATTGTACGGAGTAGTTCGGGAAGAGGCAACACAGTTAGCTCTCAAGAAAGTTTTAAGTTCTTCTGACATAAAGGAGCTTCCTCTGTCGCTATGGATGTACAGCGGATATCCAAACGTACTAAAAAGGTCTTATAAGCATTTGATTATCGTTGCAGATGATATGTCTTTGCAAGGGTAAGCCCATGGAAATCGGCTATACTCGTCAATTATGGTGAGTAAATATTTATTCTCCGATTTTGAAGGAAGAGGCCCTTTGAAGTCCAAATTCAGCCTTTCAAAGGGTGCCAACGCTTTTATTAGTTGTCCTTTTGTTGTCATGAAGCGTGGTTTAAGTTCAGCACATACTCTACAAGAGGTCGTCATAGTCTTTATGTCATTTATCAAGTACGGGAGGTTCTTTGACCGTACCCAGTGGTACATCCTCGTTATGCCAGGGTGACATAGTAGAGCATGTAACTCATATAATTTATTATTATCCATGAGTGCGCAGACTCTGAATAGTGCATCAGCTGCAGTGTTTTGGGAGCCAGGTCGATAGATGATATCGTATTTAAAACAGGAGAGCTCAAGGCGCCAGCGTTGAATTTTTTAATTTTTGATTTTACTAGAGTGGTTTTGGTTGAACATGAAACACACGGATTGTTGATCCGTTATCAGCATGAAGTATTTCCCCATCAGGAAATTTCGCCATTTTCTTAGGCTTTCCACAATAGCGTATGCTTCTTTTTCAACCGATGGGTGTCTACGTTTAGCATTCGATAGTGTCCTGGAGAAGAATGCCACTGGTCGGCCCTTTTGAGATAGCGTGGCAGCTATCGCATACTCTGACGCGTCAGTTTCAACAGTCAGTATCTCATCTCCATCAATTGCTACCAGTGAAGCTTTACAAATTTCTGACTTTAACTGCTCAAACTAGATAACGGTACTTTGAGGTAACGGGAAACTGCTCACGTTCGTTAAAGGCTGTAGTTTAGTCGAAAAATCTTTCACCCATTTTGCGTAATAGGCAAACAGCCCTAGAGCGCGTTTCAGCTCAGCAGTGTTCGTGGGGACTGGTAGCTGTAGTAGTGGTTGGAGACGCTCTTTGTCTGGTTCAATAGTATTATTTTTGATCGTGTAGCCCAACAAACTTATGGCCAGCTGACGAAATTTACATTTTTGATCATTTAAAGTTAGGTTGTACTTTTTTGCAGCAGCTTGAAAGTTCAGTAGGTTCTGATCGTGATCGCTGACATCTTTTCCGCCTACGGTGACATCGTCGAGGTAAGTAAAAATCCCTTCAAGCTTTTCCTTTTCTATTATGTATTCGAGCGTACACTGAAATGCTGCGACACCGTTGGTGACTCCGAATGGGATTCTCGTGAATTGATAGAGTTTCTCTGCAGCTTCAAATGCCGTGTACGGTTTTTCACTCTCTTTAATAGGCACTTGGTGATAGGCGCTCTTTAAGTCTATCTGACTGAAGACACTGAATTTCGCAACCTTCGACACAATGGTCTCGATATGAGGTAAAGGGTATGCGTCCAATTCTGTAAACTTGTTTACGGTCAAGGGGTAGTCGATCACGAGCCTTTTTCGGTATGCTCCTTCTCCTGCTACTAGGACCTGCACCAAGGAGACGTGCTCGGTTCTATTACGCCGTCTTCCAGCAGCTTCGAGACTTCTTCCGTGATGAATTTTTCGTCTTGTTCGCTATAATGTCTGGATTTCACGGCTATAGGTTTGATATCCGGAGAGAGGTTAGTAAATATTGAGGCTGGGGGCACTGAAGCTTGCATTACGTTGCAGACCAAAGGTTCTTTAGATCCTCCGGAGTTGAATTGGAGACTGGAGTATTTTTTAAGTATATCATGGCCTATGATAACATCAGCACAAAGGTTGCTGACGACGAGAAATGGCCTGTGTTTGTGTGAGCATTCGTTCATAGTTACAGTTGCAAAGCAAACACTTCTTACGACAGATACGTTATTTTGAGAGGCTAATGTGACAGTCTGTTTGTGAGGTTTCAGTTTCAGCTGCATTAGTCTTGCTATCTTCTCGTCTATAAAGCTCACTGAACTTCCCGTGTCAATTAACGCGTCGGCGTGATAGTTGTTGAGAGTTACGGGGATAGTAGCCTTTGAAAGACTCGATGGAGAGGCAGCTGAGACAGCATTAGCAGCCACTTCAGACTCATCTGAGTCCGAGACACATTCTTCAACGGTAACGGCGTTATTAGTAACCTTCATAGCTTCACATACATTAGCAAAATGTCCCTTCTTGGAGCATAGTTGGCACTGGGCGCTGAAAGCTGGACATTTGAGTCTTCGGTGTGATGTAGTTCCTCCGCAAAAGAAACAGGTCCATTTACTTGGCTCTTCCAAAGTAGCTCGGTTATTCTGGGAGTTCCTAGTCGTACGTCTTGATAATGACGGCACTGGTAGAGCATTAAGATTTATTTCATTCACTCCGCTAGCCATGGCCCGGGAATCCCTCTCCGCAGTTTCCAAGGAGAGAGCTTGATCGAGAGCTTTACCTAAGGTGAGAGAGTTTTCTTGAAGTAATCTTTCCCGGATTTTCAGTGATAGTATTCCAGATATAAATGCACCTCTTATAGCTTCTTCTTCATGCGTTGTAGCAGAGACAGCTTCGAAGCTACAATCGCGGGCTAAGAGTCTGAGTGATCTTCCGTAGTCGGATATAGATTCGGCTTCTGCTTACGCGTGGCTAGTAAGTGACGAGCCAGTATAACATTCTTTGGTTTGAGGTATATTTTATCAAGTACCTTCATGGCATCATCATAGGTAAAGGAATCACGTACGTGCGGAAAGATATGCGCTGATAAATGATTCATCAAAAGTTTAAGCTTTATGGAGTCGGTACCATTAGAAATCTCTTCGAGTATAAAATTGTTGAAAGTATATTTCCAATGGGTCCACTTTGGGTCCGCTTCTAATGCGGTGGGATTTACATCGAACTTCTCGGGTCGTAGGTACCTTGCCACATTGGGCGGGAGAATTTATGGCAAAAGTAAAATCCATAGAACTATTTAATGAATATTTCTATCCTAAGCACACGTCTCACGATCGATTGGTCCTAACCTACAGGAACGGTAAATGCACTATTCAGCTGATTGGAATCCATACTATCGGAAGTATTCCAAACAAAATTGCCAGAATCTGCCAAACCATCACTTTACACGGGACATTGTTTCCGTCGAATATCTGCTACTCTCTTTGCCAACGCAGGCGGTATTGAAGAAAATTTGAAACGCCACGGAGGATGGAAAAGTGACACGATTGCAGAGTCCTATGTTGAAGAATCTGTGCTCAATAAAACAAAAATTGCGAAGAAAATTTTAGGTGATGATCCAACTGACAACTTGGTTATCACCAAATCTAAGAATTAAGATTTGCACATTTTCAATATAGATAATAACCCTCAAACGTTTTCAGTTAAAACTCCTTCGACTCCAGGGATTAACTTTTTTAATGCATCAGGGTGTACGTTTGTTCTATACTTGCTGTTTACTTCGTCTCAATAAAATGCGATGATATATACCTCAGTTTCTTATATTCCGAATTCTGAATAGTTGGCGATAAAATTTTGTATGCACCATGTCAGTAAAGTGTCTTAATCGGACTCGCCTGTTATTCGCCTCGCTCGCTCCTCTCGCTCGTCTCATAATTTCAGACCCGTCCGATAAAGAATTACTTTACTGCCTTGGTACATAAATAACTATTTCCACAAAACAAGATGTGCTTGACATTGTCGGCCGCAATATATCGTTTGATTTATCCGCGACTGTTGTAGACATTTCTCAATAGGTAGGTATTGAGAGCATTTGGTCATGTACAGTCGACAGAAGCAAACATGAGCCCTGGTGGGCGTGTCCATGTCACTGTAGTTGCATTTTTGTAGTACCTAAAAATCGATATTTTGAATCGATAACCAAATACCGATACCATAAATGTCAAATTAGAATTGGAATTTTTTCCAGTGTTTATTTTTCTCAACAGCGAAAGTTGAAGTGCATGACATTGTTGGAATTGGAATATACAGCTGATATCAAATAGAAAATAGAATGCAGTACAGTGTTGCAGATGCAAAAATCTAAATTACCCGAACCTACTATTCAAATTATCAGAATTTGTCAAAATTAACAAAAGGACACCTTGGTTATCTGAATAAAGTCTTCAGTCACAGTCAATATGGAAAATTCCCCAATTAATAGCCATCACTATATATTCCTTCTGCAAAATATTAAAAAAACTATTGAATCCAAATTAGTGAAATTGTCTGAAAATCGAATAATCATCCTCGCATCAACAACACTGATACAAAATTAATAAAATGATGTTTGTTGATGGAATTACTCGTTCATATTATTTCGATTAATGTTAACAAATTATTGATGTTCGTTCATTAACATTAGCTCGTTGTGATGAAATTCTTTTAGTTCGCATATTTTTCGGAGCTCATGTTTGTTTCTGTCGACTGTATGTACCCGGTACTTTTATCGTACTCACTACACAAGTATTTTTTGCCTTCATCCGTATTAGCTCTGTTTGGTCCATTATCTATCGATAATTCAAAACCATGAATATTTTATCAAAATAAGATAATAACGGGTGAGAACAGAACGTCATCAACTTTGTAGTTTTATGTCTTCAACGTCAATAAACTTTCCATGATTCCTTTGTTTTTGTTGGGTCTCTTTCTGTTTGGGGAGAATATACTGAGAGTTCCAAAATAATTTCAGTAGTTCCAGAGATAAGAACGTAGAATTATTCTACTTTTCTGCTAAGAACAAACCGGTGTGAAAACTTTTTGAATACATGCTGTAACAAAAAGTTAGAAAAAATACTCACTGAAATATCTCCAATTCGTTATGGGAGCTATACTGACGGAGCAATTGATAACTTGATGAAAGTCTTGCAGCAGCATCATGGCTGCAGTATAGCCTCCGTATCCTTTGCCGAGTATGCATATTTTACCGCGATCTATAAACTTGAAAGTATCCCGTAAGTACGTCAATACCGCAAGTTGGTCTTGAACTTCTATAAGGCCTATCCTTCGTTGAATTTCTCTTCGCAGTTCAATTCCCTGATAACCAGATCCTCTGGCATCTATTTGATTTACTATGTAATTTCTTGTACTAGCTAAGAACCACGGCCATGATACCCGTGGACTGGCTATCTATCGGGCGCGTCCCCATGTGGCGGATAGGGGAACGGCCAAGGGACTGTCGCCGGTCTCTTGGTCAGTGGCAGAATAAGTAGGGTGAGGGGAGCTAAACCTCCCCAAAAGCCTTTGCTGAACATGCCACCGCGGACCAGCCTACCCAAGCTAAGGTGTAAGGAATCGTGCCGACAGCTGAATGGCCGCAGGGTGTTATGCGGTCACGAACGATCCCCTTGGGGAACCAGGCGAAACTCCATTGTAATTAGCCTTCCTCTGACCATCAGGGTTTCAAGGAAGGAAACAGGGGGTACCTCTGAAGACCCGAGGTCCTTGGTAGACGAGCCACCCAAAGTGGATACTGACTCCAAGGCCACCACGGGTTCCGGAAAGGACGTCGAATCAGTCGATGACCTGACGGAGGAGGTACCCGAAAATAGCGAGGTCACCTCTCCCCTAGCGGAGGAGCGGATGGACCTCTAAAGAAAACCTAATCTAACCAACCTACTCATGGGCAAGGACGTTGGAAAAAAGGTAAATATCATACAATGCAACCTCCAACACAAAAAGGCAGCAACGGCAACACTATGTCGGCACCTTGATGTATTGGAGGATGCAATAGCTTTGATCCAGGATCCCTGGATAATAAAGACCAAAATTACTGGTTTTAGTAGTCTAAAGGGTCAAATTTTCAGCCTACCAAGCAATCAGCAACCGAGGACAGCAGTTTACGTCCCAAGGAAATACAGGGCTTCTCCAATGGCACAATTCTGCACCTCAGACCTCACTGCGGTTAAAGTGGAATGTCCAGATGGAAGAGGCAAATATACGGCGTTGGTACTTGCATCGGTGTACTTACCTTCAGATGCAGCCACCCTACCACCGACTAAAGAGACGGAGGTTCTAGTGGATCACTGCCTCAACCAAAGAGTGGAGCTGATATTGGGTTGTGACTCAAACTCACACCACTTGAGCTGGGGCAGCAAGGATATCAACGCCCGAGGTAAGTCTCTTTATGAATATATAATTAAGAAAGATCTAACAATCTTAAACAGAGGCACGGAGCCGACATTCATTAACGCCCGTAGCCAAACATTAATGGATATCACGCTGGCGACAACCAAAATATCAAACCAAATTAAGGACTGGCAAGTGTAAGATCATATCTCTATGTCAGACCACCGCTGGCTGACCTACACGGTAAGCCAGGATCTCAGGACCACTGTAAAATCTCGCGACCCGAAGAGGACGGATGTAGCTCTCTACAATCGATTCTTAAGAGGTGCTCTGAGGGAAACAAAGGTCCTGACTCCTAGCAATAATGAGGAACTGGAAAGGTACACAGTATCTATCCAAAACAAAATGGAATCCTGTCCGATGAGGATGGTTCAGACAGGTAACACGGCTGGTGGTGCCCTGAACTGGAACACCTCAGAAAGAGCGAGAACGACCTTTAACAAGGCAAAACGAACAACACTCAAAGAGGACTGGGGAATATATAAAGCCAACCTCAAAGAGCTCAAAAAAGTGTGCAGGCAAAAGCAAAGAGAAGCCTGGAGAGCCTATTGTGAGGCAGTCGAAGACTTCCCACAAGTTTCTAGGCTACAGAAGGCGCTCTCAAACGACCTACATAAGAGTATCGGCATCCTTACAAGGGAAAATGGCGACAAGGCCGCCAACCTTCAAGAGAGCACTGAGATTCTTATGGAAACTCACTTCCCAGGTTCTGTCTTTCCAGGAACGTCAAACTGGATGGAAGTACCAACAACACCCTCACAATACGACTGGCAATTTGCTAGTTCAGTAATTGACGAGAACAAGATAAGGTGGGCCATATCCGGCTTTTTCCCCTTCAAGTCACCAGGACCTGACGGAATAAGACCAGCCCTACTTCAATGGGGAATGGATATTCTTATGCCGCACCTGGTTCGAATTTTCCGACCAATTATTCTCACATCGTTCTTTTTAAAAACAATGGAGAGGTTATGCGAGCGGTACATAAGAGATGAAGTGCTAGTTCACCACCCACTTCATCCAAATCAGCATGCATATACTCCGGGAAGGTCCACTGATTCGGCCCTTCACCAAGTGGTTGGCAGAATCGAAAGATCATAGGACAACAAAGAATCCACCCTGGGTATATTCATAGACATTCAAAAACTATATCAAATACAGCGAATGGCCTGTTTAAACATCACAGGAGCCATGAGAACAACACCAACCGCAGCAATGGAGCTTATTACTGGTCTGACCCCTCTGGACCTGTATGTCAAGGAGGTTGCGTTGATGGCCATGGTACGATTGCGCACGGCTGGTGTAAACCCCGAAGTAGGAGTGGGCCAATTGCGGTTAAGCCTATGGCAGGAAGCGCTCACTGCGCTACCTCTGATGCAGGCAGCCAATGATGCAATTAAACCCAGGTTTTTGTTTAATAAACCCTACAAAATACAAATAAAACACAACACAGAGCCAGATGCGGCAGATACAATACGCATTTATACAGATGGTTCAAAAATGAGTGAAGGCTTAGGATGTGGAGTTTACTCGAGAGCACTAAGCCTAAGGATCAAGTGGGGAATGGGAAACAATACCAGCGTAGTTCAAACAGAACTGGCTGGTATCTCAATTGCCACAAAAGAACTAACCAGAAAAGGAATTTCTGACAAAAACATAATAATCTGCACTGATAGTAGACAAGCCCTATTAGCCTTGAACAGACAACTTGTTATATCAAGACTAGTACTAGAGTGCCACCAAGATTTAGCTAACGCCTCGGCAGATAACAATATTATCCTGAGGTGGGTTAAAGGGCACGACAGGAGTAAAGGAAATCGCATTGCTGATTCTTGGACCCAGTGACACCTACGGCCTGACGACTTCGACAATTGCGGAACTAGACAAACGTTACACCCATGCTCAATCCCTTGAGAGATGGGAGGCAATCAAAGGATGCAGTTTTGCCAGGATCACCCTGGGCGACCCTGGGAAAAAGGTGCCGAAAAAATACTTGGCGATGACCAGAAGAAACCTACGTATAACAGTGGGATTCCTGACTGGCCACTGTCAACTAAGGAAACACCTCCATACTATGGGGCTAGTGGACACACCTCTATGCAGGATGTGTGAACAGGAAGATGAGACTGTCAGGCATGTCCTATGCGAGTGTCCGGAGTTATCGTCGATAAGAGAGTGTGTGTTCGGTGAGTCTTGGCCTACACCTGCCGATATAAAGTAGATGTCTCCTGGTGACCTGTTTACCTTCCTGAGAAGGACAGGATGGACGATGACCTAGGAGGACGACTCCCCGGGAGGATGTACAATGGGTCATATGTGGCCTAAGTGCTGTGAGCCTACACTCACCCTCCCTACTCTACAGATACGGCCATGATATTTCCCATTTGCAAGAAACTGTTTGGGTAGACGGTGAAGCAGCGCTGGAAAAAAATATTGGAATATTGGATATAAGAATATATAAGGATATATAAGTGTGTGGTGAAAGGAATACGAGTGAACAGACCGAGAACTAGAAATAAAAAAGAAACTAAGGATAATATAATAAGTGTTTCCAGTTTCATATTGATGAAACATGGGATAGGCAAGAAAATTATTATCTAGTCCAGTAATACATATAATTTAATGAAGGAGTGCAACCTTCGAATGACAGATAATAAGCTGTGAGCTCGTATCAACCTTTATTTTGTTGTTATAGGAGTATTCTCAAAAGTGATAATGGGAACCAGCAAATCATCTGGTATTTTTTGAGCCACAAAAGCAAGTGAAAGTTCAATAAATTGGTGTAGATATCACAAAATATTGATTATTCTATCGCCTTATGAGTTTTGAAAAATATTTTTCGAGGACATTGACCGTTCAACTACAAATTATGTTGTCCCTTCTAACTGCAAACCAGAATTATTGGTTCAAACATTTTGTAGATATGTCAAACCTGTTTGACTTTGAAGTTTAATCCAATATCCGTCGGGGCCTATAGCCCGGGTAGTAGTTGTTTCTTCTAAGTTGAACGGTCAACGTCCTTTTAAAAAATATTTTTCAAAACTTATAAAGTGATAGAATAATTAATATTCTGTGATATATTGGTAACTCGCTTTATTGAATAGGATAATATTACAGTTCACTGTAAGGATACTTTATAAATTAGTGTCATTTTGCCGGTACATGGAATCTATATTATAGATGGGGTTTGTGGGGTGAATTGATACTATTTAATCTTTTCTCTAGAAATAGTCAGCGTATGAGAAATATTTAACCATGATGATGCAGATAGTGCTTCCAGATTCTTACGCGATCGATGCATAATACTCCTTTTCAGAACCTATGGAGCCAGGCTTAATTTTATTATTCAAAGAATTTTCATTTACTCATTTTCTTAGATGGTTTCACTCGCAGTGTTAATCAGTTAATCATAGTTCGAAACTAAAAATATTAAAACCCGCGCTACACTCGTTCATAAATTTTCAAAGAAAATTTATTCACTCGAAAAAAATTGGAAGCAATAGTGGGATAACGAAATGATCTGGAGATCTGAAGATCTGGAAATACATATCCCCAATAGCGAAATAACAATTTTTCTTGTGAAGAAAAAGAAGCGTGATAATACAATGATAAGATTTTACCTCCACTCTCCTCAGATATAAACCGAAAAATATGGATCCTACAACAAAATTAATGAAAATTGAAATTGTAGGAAATTTAATCCCAAACAACTTTGTTAATTGAAAATATACCAGTTATTCAGGACATAAAAAAATAACCCTTCAAATTGTAACATGCTTTCCAGCTGTTACCTTTTCGTCTATTTCATTTAGTGAATTTTTGTGGCTTATTAGTCACCTCCTCCCAAATTCCTGCTTTATTTCTAAGCATGCCGTTTCCTCGTCGCAATAGCCACTCCAAAATAAAACATTAATTTTCATCAAATTCCTCTTCCATTTTTGTTAGTCGATGTTCGAAATTTCAATTTTCGAAAGGATATCTTTTTTTCCTCTGTCACTTTAAAGGCATCACCTTCTAATTTATTTTTTATTTATTTCCTTGGTGAACAATTTAATATTGTATGGTTGCTCTGCAGCCGGCAAAGCATACGGCAAGTTTAGGACAAGTTCACGGCCAATTTAAAGCAATTTCCAGTCAGCATCAGTAAATTTCTTCAAGCCACCTCCGTTCCCGATCCGTGCACGAGGGGAGTGATGTCACCGTCACCACCGTCACCACCATCGCCGCCATCTCGCTAAGAGCTGCAAACATCCTCAGCCCTCTCAGATAATTAAGTTATTCCTTCGTCTCATCTTAATAGCGTGTGTGATATTTGGATTTGGCGTTTCAATTACACTTGAATATATTCTCTTGGTTTGGTTTTTGGAATATTCAATTTATATGGAATTTCAAATATTCAATAAATAATTATTATTCTCAATTGGTTTTGATTATTCAATAATTATTAGATAGGATAAACGTGTTCGGAAATGAATATTTAATATTAATTGTACATCCCATCCCAGTGATAGCGTATAAAATAGTTTAATTGGTGCCGAATTCCACTACCTGAGGTAGAGTGCACTAGCCTGGGGCTTACAAGGTTATAAAATCAAGATGACGGATGTAGCAACAAGTCTGGTACCCCAACTTTTTGGATTTAGAATCAGGTGACCTCCTCCAACGAGTTTCGAGGCAAAATTGCTGCTAAAAATTTTTATAAAATAAAAATACCAATTCGATTGAGCTAAAAATGATAATTATGAACGCCCGGAAGACGAAAGTAGCGAAAAATTAATACTCGCATGTTCTTGTCATTGATTATTTTTTGACGTTTTTTAAAACCAATGAAATGCTTTTTTATTTATCACAAGGGTGAGTTTCAACCAATTATGTCATTATTATAATGGAAATAAATATCTAGTTATTATTCGCGGATTAATCACTGTGGCTTTTATTTGCCTAGCAAGTGTCAGATAGCTGTCAACAGTAATTACCTGATTGTGTCAACGCGATATATAAAATGGGTGGGAATGATCGGTTTAGTACCTTTCCTGGTGCAGAAATAACAGAAAAGATTTTAAACTACTTCGAAGAATACTCTAATAAGTAATCATTTCATATGGAGACAATCTGAGACATTGACAAAGAATCAACATCTCGAGAAACTAAGTGTAATGCATGTAATGTCTAATCGTCTAAATGACAATTTTTTCTGTTATTGATCTGATAGGAGTACTTTGTAACGTCAAAACCTTTATTTGAACAATATTTAACAATTTCAATTTTATAAATTAAAATGGAAAGTGCAGATGATATTGTTTGATATATTAATATTTCGATTTTTCGAATCGGAGGGAATGGTATGTATTTGATTTGATACTATTATCATTTCCATGACAACCCAAGGTAAACTAATGTCATCACGAATTCAACCATTTTACAATTGTCAGTATTTCTATTTCTTTTCCTACTTTTCCTTTTCCAATATCTTCTGAAAACTTATAAAGCGATAGGATAATTAATATTCTGTGATATTAATTGGTAATTCGCTTTATTGAATAGTACAATATTACAGTGTGATGTAATAATATGTACTTCACAAATAGTCTTAATAAACAAAATTATATCAGATCAACGTCAAATTATTCAATTATTTATCGGGGCTAAAAGTTAACCTTGTATTATGCTGTAAACAGCTCTATTTTGAAAACAATCTCATAAAGGGTGTCCCGGGACTAATGGGAAAAAATTAGGAGCGTATAGTCTAAGCTAAAATAATTGTAAGATTTTTTTATGCAGGCCCTTGTTTTCGAGTTATAGGCATCTAAAGTTTTGATTTTGAATTTTTTATTTTAATTTTTTGTACTAGTTATTCGATCTTCATGAAAAAATATGTTAAATATAAAAATAGAAACGAATTAATTCATCAAGGACAACGAAAAATTCGAAGAAACAATCACTTGGTACATTGGACAGAGGAGCAATTTTTGGAAATGCTAATCCAAATCAATTGTACAAATAATTATTGAACTCCACAATTACTTTCTCCTCATTAGAAACAAAACCAATTCGGCCAATAGTTGTTTACTGGTTTTTATATTGATATTTTCTGGAAGTAAAGCTACTGAAAAAGTCCTCGCCACAGTGAGATTTCTGGCAAAAGGCTCATTTTTGCAAGTTATTGGGGATTTTTGTGGAATAAATAGGGGTACAGCAAGTAGATGTATATAGTTGAATGTTTGAATAATAGTTGAATATTTGAATGTACTGTTCGAGGTCACAATTTGTAAAAATTGAATAATCAATGACCATGGAATAACTTGACAGGTTTTGATACTTACAACATTTGTTGTAAGTGAACCATTTTTTTTCTTATTAAAAAAATGCAGTTTTAGTTCCCTGCAGTTACAAGCCATTTATTGTAATAAATAAAACTATCCATTGATCGCACTATTTATTGGTATCTGACTCACCCTTAGATATAATTGATATTTTAGCGTTAAGCACCAATCCACCCCACACAAAAATATTTTATCAACTTTGCTGGGTTACTTTTCTTCTTTTCATATCTATGCGCTTCTAGAATGTCAATCATTTGACCTACTCCGCTACCAGCCTCTTAAAAATAAATGCCAGAAGTCGATTAGTTAACGGCCTGCATTCATGACATTGTACAACGGATGAAAATGAGATTCTAGTTAAAATTTGAACGGTTGTTAATTAAACTTAGCTCAGGAGATCCATTGTACAACTCGTTCTAAGAAAGCGTGACATTCACAAAAAACGAATGTCTTGTTACCTGTGAACTTTAATATTTTACGACGTGTGAGTTTTTAGCTTATTATCTTCCATTCCGCTGTTTTATTGTGTAATCATCTCCAAGATGGTACGAGAGTATTCAGGAAAACTCATTGAGCACCATAGCTACACACAATGAAACAATTTTGTAGAGAAACACCTATATCTATATATTGGAAGCTACTCTCATGATTTAATGAACAAATTAACATGCATGGAGTCCAAGCTAAGCTAAGTAAAGTATGTTTCATTTGGAGCCCAAGCCAACGTAGTTTAGTTTATGTTTCATTTGGCGCCCAACGTGTTATTCATTATAGTGTTCATGTGATATTATCATTTTTTTTCAGTAATCACATATCTTGCCTATACCTATTGCTTTTTTCTTCGGCTATTATAGGGAAAATACTATAATATGTAAAGTGTGTATAAATTTGGTCAGGAGGATTGAATATATTTATACTACTGTAATGGGCTTATGAAAGATTGATATCTCACATAAAGAAAACCAGAGGTGAAAACTTAGTTTACAAATAGCGTTTGAAAGTGTATCGTTTATTTTTTAAGTTATCTTACAAAATACCTTGTGTTTCTATAAATATTTTTACACTTTCAAGAACTTTTCTGTGAACTCATTATCTTGATACCTAACATATATTTTGATTACTTCCAACCTTAAATATTTGCATTTCGAGTGGTACCAAATTTAGAGGTTTAGTGTCGAAGTTGTCTTATCTGTCTTCTTTTTTTTATTGCTCGTTGTGTTTCTACCTTAATTACATTTCAAAAATAAAATAAATCATGTCTCAAAATTTTAAATTGAACGTAGATTATCTATTCAATCATGAACTCGAGCATGAGTTAGCATACCGGGGTCAATCAGTGTTAGCTACTTCAACTGAACGTAGGAAAATACTACGAGGTGTTTTAGCACAGGAATATTCTGGTAGGAGTTCTCTTTTATATGTTGACAATTTAGAAATTGATCAAGAAATCGCTGGTATTGAAACCACATTAGCGGATCTTGGAAAAAAAAAATTAAAAATTTTGTAGGAACTGTCAGAGATACAGAATATTTAAGATTAACTTGTCGGTTAGGTCATGTGAATGCAAGAGCTACTCGATTTGAGTGAATGAGTTCACGACAGAACAAGAAAATTTCAAAAAAAGACTTACACAACGAATACTCTTGTTGGAAGGAGAGTTAGATTCACGATTATCAGGTACAAGCCAAGCTCATTCGACACCTGTCAATGACAATCAATCATTTTCTTTTTCTAAACCAGTACCGGTTCATAAATGGGGGTTACATTTCTCTGGGGTTTCTCCTAAAGAGTCTCTTACAAGTTTTTTAGAAAAAGTAGAATGTCAAGAGAACAATTTTTTTGTATTCTGTGTAAAATTTTCTAATTTCAATTGCAAAGCGCTTTCGGCTGTTAAGCCACCTTCAGTGCCTCACCTGCAAGTAAGCAATAGTTGTTTCATAAGAAAAGTTAGGAAATTTAAAAAAAAAAAAATTTTTTTTTAAATTACTTACTCGTCAGGCGATTACAAAAAACTTCTTCCATTTAAAAAGTCCACAACACATTTTTAAATTTTTAAATTTCAAATTAAAAACACATGTAAATTAATAAAATTGTTTTATCCCTTATTTAGGGTACTGTCATTTTATATGCATTATTTTAAAATTTGATATTCAGGTACACCTATCAGTGTAACAGTAATAGAAGTGACACTGAATTGACTGAATTACTGAATTATAATTGAATTTGGAATCAACAGAAAAACTTACATGGAACTATGACAATTGACAGTCGACCTTGACACAGAGTTAAAGTTATCTAAAGTGAGCATAGAACTAACATATCAAAAATTAGGTTAAATGCAAAATATTTTAAGGGATATATCAAGTAAATTAAGTCAAAATGATATGGTAATTGACAGAAACCACCATGTAAAGTTAAATAATTGTAGAATAAATTTGATAAGGTCTAATGAGAACCCATTTTTCAAAAATTTTCAATAAGCTGAAAAGATTAAAGGTCTAATGAGAACCCTTTGCTAAATCTTATTCAATATTAATTCACATAATAGTCCCCAGCAACTCCAAACCACTTATAACAAAAGAAAACAATTTAAAAAAATAAAAAATTCTGTACTTTTGGTTATCTCTCAGAGAGATCAACTAATCATCCGTACTGAGCAAAGATATGATTTAAAGTCTAATGAGAACTCTCAATCAAATCTCATTCAAAGCTGGAAAAGATTATGGGTCTAATGAGAACCTATTACTAAATCTTATTCCACAGAAAACCATCAAAATCCCTAAGAGAATCCAAGAAAATTATATAAGACTATAATTTAAATTTAAATTAAAAAAAAAAAATGTAATTTGTAAATAAATAATGTAAGTAATGAACAGTTTCAAAATAATAAATTGGAAGTAGGTAATCTCTCTTAACAATCAAAATAATTATTCAACTGATTCTACGTGTGACCTCCGTGAGTGAAGGTTGTCCTTTACGCAGCGAGTGAACATTAACATAAACATTAATAACGTTATCATCAACAATTAAAGTGATAAGTTTTTTCTCCGATTTATATTGGTATGTGCCTTTTAATATTTATCGATAACTAAACACAAACTGTTTCATAGGCCAGTTATTGAGCCTAATTTATTAAATATTTTGGCATCCAGAATATTTAAATATGTCAACAACACAATCTACTGCTCCAAGCTTTGCTGCTGTTACGAAATCCATCCCAAGAAAAGTCACTCCAGCACCCACATCATACCCTAGTAGGAATCAAGCGGTTGTAATAAATGCCCTACCAGATACTGCTCTTTTTGACTACATTAAGGCAATTGGTGAAATCGTGACGCCAAAAGGTATAACACACGCCTCTCGTATATCCAACCAACGAATTTGCATTTTTCTTGCATCCACTTCCATCGTTGATGATCTCCTTAAAAATCATCCCACAATTATAATCAAAGAAGAAATCGTCCCTATTCGTAGACTCATTAGCCCATCCAAAAGACTATTAATATCCAACGTCTGTCCCTCAATTCCAAACCAACTAATCGAGCAGGCTTTAAAAAATGAGCTTGGTCTCCAGCTTGCATCCCCCATCACCAGCATCCGCACTGGCTCACCCGATGAAGACTACGCTCACATATCAAGCTTTCGACGGTCCATCTTTGTAATACCTGACAAAGAAAACTTCGAGATACAAACTTCAGTCGTAATACAATATGAAAACACCGCCTTCCGAATCTTCATAACGTCAGACAAATTGGAGTGTTTCCTGTGCAAACAAGCTGGACATACTGCAGAAACCTGTCAAAACCCACCTGTCTCTTCCCCCCTCATCCCAACAGCACCCATTCAGAATAAATCCGATGACTATATTCCATCAGATCCTATTTCCATTCTTACAACAGCTATCTCCAATCCTTCACCCGGCAATTTATCTACCCTTACACCTCCTGTCCAATCCAAACCTACCCCAACTATCTCATGCCTAAAAAGAATGCATTCAACTGACTCAAGCCATGAATCTCCTCCTCTGACCCCCATATCTTGCCCTCCCACGCACAGCCAAGACATTACACCCCCTGACGACGCCTTTCGAACTCCTAAATCAGCCCCAAAGAAAAAAACCAAAACCATAGAAAAAACCATTAGCCCCTCTGCTCGCTCAACTATAGAAAACTTGATTGAAATAAATCCAACATCCTTTTCAATTACTTCGACACAACTAATTGCATTTCTAGAAAACACCTTCGGCAACAATGATCCATTAACTGAAGCTTATAAATTTACCACAAATATTACAGCTCTTCTTGAAGATCTCAGACAAATCTATTATGAAGTTCCCGATAGATCACTTAGAAATCGTATAACTCGCCTACAAAAGAAAATCAAAAGTAACATGAATCCCAACGAAGTTGCCGATATTGCTAGTCTCAAATTTATCAGCTCTAACGATTGTGACGATACCGACCTCTACTGATTATGACTAGTAAATTCACGATCATTCAGTGGAATTGCGACGGATATTATCCGCGCCTTGAACGCTTACAGCATCTAATTTCTCTTTACCAACCTGAAATCGTTTGTCTCCAAGAGACCAATTTCACCTCCTCAAACATCCCCAATTTGAAACATTTTGAAGGTTATCACTTCATCCGAACTGCTTGCACCAGAGCCAGTGGTGGAGCATCCATATTCGTATCTAAGGACCTTTATTCTACTCATCTTCCCCTTACTTCAAATCTTGAAGCCATAGCTATAACCACCTATTGTCCTCATAAACTAACCATATGCTCTATATACATACCACCCGATTACAAACTGAAAGAAGAAGAACTTCTTGACCTAGTCTATCAGCTCCCCCAACCATACATAATTACTGGTGATTTCAACGCACATAACACCATGTGGGGATCTATACGTACTTTTGGACGTGGTAAGGTTATTGAGAACATACTAAATTGCACTAACTCATGCCTTCTTAACACGGGATCACATACCCACATGAATATTGCTTCTGGTACCTTCTCATCCATTGACCTAAGTCTATGTGATCCCAAAACTGCCCCCTTTTTGTCCTGGCAAACAGCAGACGACTTACATGATAGCAACCATTATCCCATAATTATACGTAATAACTTAGAAGAACGAGCTTCTATCAGAAGCTTTTGGCAATTTAACAAAGCAAACTGGCCGGATTTCTCCGCGGAAGCCGAATCTCTCCACCGTAAATTACCTACCTCAAATAATATTGATGATTCCATAAGGCTATTTTCAGATGCCTTAACTACTGCAGCATTAACACATGTTGGTAGAACCACCATCACTCCCAGACAAAAAACGGTTCCCTGATGGAATTCTCAATGCGAAGAAGCAGTGCGACTATCCAAATCAGCCCTTAACTTCTATCGCAAACACAAAACCCTGGAAAACCTTATTACGTATAAAAGACTTAAAGCAAAAGCCAAATATGTGGTTAAACAAAGCAAAAAAAACTCCTGGCATAGCTACGTTACTTCCCTGGATAATAATACTAACCCCTCACAAACATGGAAAAAAATTAGACAGGTTCAAGGTAAAAAAACCCACTCAAAAATTCCCCATTTAATATCTAATGGAGCCTCTACTAGCGATAGCCAAATCATTTGTAATACACTTGCAGAAAGATTTAATGAAAAATTTCAGAATAAACTCAAGCCACTCACTGAAGCTAACCACAACCAATCTCTCTCCACCAATTTTATTTTACCTCATCAACAAGATATCAACGATATTAATTCCCCTTTTTCACTTACCGAACTGACATCTGCCTTATCCTCAAGCAAGAACTCCGCTGCCGGCCCTGATAACATACCCTATATTTTCCTTAAAAAACTATCAAACTATAGCCTCACTATTCTATTGGACATATATAATTTAATTTGGTCATCCCAAACATACCCATCTCAATGGAACACTTCCATTATTATTCCCGTCCCAAAACCGTCGCAGCCTTCAACCTCACCACAGTCTTACAGGCCGATTTCTCTCACTTGTACAACATGCAAAATAATGGAAAAAATGATTAACAGGCGACTCATGTGGTTTTTCGAAAAACACCAGATACTCCCTAAGGAACAGTCTGGCTTCCGACGTCATCGATCCACAAGTGATAACCTCGCACTTTTCCAAACCCACATTGCCGATGCCATAAACTGCAAACAAGAAGTGATAGCCACTATCTTTGATATTGAAGCAGCATTCGACACAATACCCAGGCAGGCTATACTCGATAAGTTGTTATTATATGACCTCAAAGGCAATATTTATTCTTTTATAAAAAACTTTCTTAGTACCAGATCCTTTAAAGTCTCAGTAAACGGCTGTCTCTCATCATCCCATACCCAACAGGACGGTGTTCCCCAAGGCTCAATTTTAAGCACCACACTGTTCATTCTTGCCATTAATCATTTAAGCTACAATCTCCCCACCCCAGTAAAATCTGCTATATACGCTGAAGATCTCATAGTTTACTGTCATGGCGTCTGGACTCCTACTACTTGTAAGCTACTTCAATCCGCGGTAAATATATTACAAAATAGAATAACTGCTCTTGGACTTTCCTTGTCTTCCACAAAATCCAAGCTCATCAAATTTAGCAGAAATATTCCTTCTCCTGACCCTGAAATCTTATTACACAACAATTATCTCCCAGTTGTCGACCACTGTAAAATTTTAGGATTGACATTTGACTCTCGACTTTCTTGGAAACACCACATCCAGGAAACCAAAAGTGACTGCCTTAAACGCCTGAATATAATCAAAACACTCTCACACTATCAATGGGGTGCTGATGAGACCACACTTTTGAAAGTATACCGAGCGCTAATCCGATCCAAACTCGATTATGGCAGCTTCGTTTATATGTCAGCAGCCAAAACTTTCCTGAAAAGCCTCAACACTGTTCACAATACTGCTATCCGACTCTGTTTAGGAGCCTTCCGCTCCAGCCCAGCTGAGAGCCTTTACCTAGAAGCCAATGAACCTCCACTCTGGCTAAGGCGTCAATATCTCCTCCTCTCATATGCAGTCTCGACCTCATCCAACCCATTCAATCCAGCTTCCTCCCTAACAGCACCATGCAATTTGAGTAGTCTACCACCCACCCCACGCATTCATACTATTCCCTTCCTTCTCCAGTCATTAATACCGCATATTCAATTATCCCACACTATCCCTGTTCCCCTGCCACATACCCCTCCTTGGACCAAAACTCTTCCAAAATCTAACCTATCACTCACCAAATTCAGCAAAGAAGAAACCAACCATGATCTAATAAAAAACCATTTCTTGGAAATACTTAATAGAGAACAATACGACCAAGTCTTCTTCACCGATGCATCCAAGAGCGAAACTGGAGTCGGTTGTGCAGTTTCTACTACACAAGCAGTTGTTGAAACTTTCCGAATTTCAACTACATGTAGCATTCACACTGGCGAACTGTATGCTATTCTACAAGCCTTCGAACTCTGCAAAGTACCCCACCAACATATAGCCATTTGCACAGACTCCCTCTCATCCATTCAGTCTATCAATAATTTATTCACCACTCATCCTCTTGTTCAACGCATTCACGACACATACCAAAACCTGACTCTTCACAATGTTACCATCAATATCATATGGATCCCTTCACATATAGGCATAACTGGAAATGAAATAGCTGATCGTTATGCTAAAGAAGCCGCTTCATCCAACACCAACATAATTAATTTGCAAATCTCCAGTGACTTGAAAATTTGCATGAAAAAACTCACTCGTCTGCATTGGCAAAATCATTGGAACCACTCAGTCACATTCCTACATAAAATTCAACCCACTGTTGACCAATTCAATATTCCCGATTTACGAAGAAACGAGAAGGTCGTTGCCAGAAGATTACGTATCGGTCACACACGTCTCTCGCACGGCCACTTGATGAGCTCTTCCCCTCAACAAAACTGCCTACAATGCCATTCCCCATTAAAAGTTGAACACATACTAGTTAACTGCCCATTATATGCAAAACGTCGCCAACAGCTGGGAATTAAAACATCCATTCAAGAAATATTAAACTGCCCAAACCAAATAACGTCAGTCATCCAATTCCTGAAAGAAGAACATCTATTCAACAAAATTTAATTATATTTTATTTATCCATTTCATGTATATAAACGAATGTATCATATTGTATGTATTGTACCTAGTGCTAATGGCCAGAGCTGTCACAAAGCACTTTAAACTGAAAAAAAAAAAAAAAAAAAAAATTATTCAACTATCCGATATAGGAATTAATTTAGAGTCTAATGAGAACCCATTACTTAAAACCAATTTAGAACAGAAAAAGATTATGGGTCTAATGGGAACCCTTCACCAAATCTAATTCACAAGGTAACTGGATTAACTGCAAAAAGAGATCAGCAAAATACGATAAAATGCATAGAATAAAGTGTCAAAAAATAATATAACTACTAATAAAATAAACTATATGAAAATCTGAAGTAAAGCAAGCATTATTATTCAAACTCAATATTAATATCATTTTCACCAAGAATAATCTGATTTGAGGTCTAATGAGAACCCATTGTTCAAATATTCCTAGATCAAGAAAAGGATTTAGGGTCTAATGAGACCCTAAATCCTAAATTTATGTAGAGTTAAAAAATACAATTTAAGAAAGTTAAATCAAAGAGAAAAGCATTTAAATTCAGTTCTATAGAGAATCAAAATTAAAATTGAAAATCATGATTTAGTTTTTTCAAAAGCAGATAAGGGTAATTGTTTGGTGATTTTAAACAAATTTGATTACATCAATAAAGTAGAAAGCTTTTTAGTTGAACAAAAATTTTTACTACTTAATTCAAATCCTTTAAATAGTTTCATTATTAAAACTAAAGCACATATTAAATTAAATAGTGATTTTTTCAAGAAATACAATGCACCATATAACTTAATTTCTAGTAATCCAGTCATACCTCGGATGTATGGTCTGCCTAAGATTCATAAAGTTGATATTCCAATTAGGCCGGTAGTAAGTTTCACCAACACCCCAATATCCATCATATCATCTTTCTTACATAATTTGATTAAAAATTTGACCAATTTCAACCTAGTTTTTCAGTCATTAACACTTTGGATTTAGTAACTAAATTAAACACATTAAATTTGCCTTTTGGAAATTGTCTCATGATTTCTTTTGATGTTAGTAACCTTTTTACATCAGTTCCTAAGTCAGAAACTATACCATTAGTAGGTGATTTACTTAGATCTAAGTCAATCGATGAGTTTTTAATAACAAAAATTTTAAATTTACTTAAATTTTGCCTTTTTCAGGATTTTTTTGTTTTTAATGGTAAATTTTATAAACAACCTGAAGGTTTAGCTATGGGTAGTTGTTTATCTCCTTTTTTAGCTGATTTATTCATGAACAATTTGGAAGTTAACCACATTATGAATGGTAATAATGTTGAAATCTTACATTGGTTTAGATATGTAGATGATTGTCTTGTTTTCATAGAGGGAAATTCAGTTACAGCTAACAATCTTTTAAATAAAATAAACTCTATTCACCCTAACATCACTTTCACTTTGGAAATTGAACTGGAAAACAAATTGAATTTTTTAGACCTCACAATTGATAAATCTGATAAATTGGAATTTAGCATATATAGGAAACCTACACAAACTGACCATGTCATACCTTCATTTTCTAATCATCCACATCAACATAAAATGGCGGCTTTTTATTGTTATATTCATAGACTTCTTAACGTTCCACTTTCAAATTCCAATTACAATAAAGAATTGAATATTCTCAAACAAATTGCTTGTAATAATGGATACAATCCTAATATCATTAGTAAGTTGATTCAAAAAGTTAAGAACAAAAAAGAACAAAGTTTGACTTATCCTTCTATAGAGAAACCGTTAAGATATGTTGCTTTACCTTTTCTAAATGAAAACATTTCTCAAAAAGTTTCTAAATTGTTCAATACTGGATTTACAGATACAAGGATTTCTTTTAAAAGCACAAACAACTTGAGCGAATTTCTAGTCAATTCAAAGGATAAAATTAATAAATTGTCAAAGAGTGGTATTTACAAACTTAATTGTGATGATTGTGAAGCTTCATATATAGGTAGAACTTGTAGACCTTTGAAAGTTCGGATATCTGAACATTTGAATAGAAGTGATGTGTCAGCCTTTGGTCATCATATAAAATTTAACAAACATAATTTTAGTCCTAATGAAAATTGTTGATTCGGGGGGTTTTTTTTTTTTTATCCACCCAAATCATATGTTGGAAGTGGACTGTAATTTACGCTGCTGGTTACGATATATCCTTCCCCTGTCTCCCAAATGAAAATCAATGAGATCTGCTTATCGTATTTTTATTTACACTTTATACACTTTCAACTTGCACTTGGATTAACATTGTTTTACAAAAGTACTAATCAATATTGGTTTAGTTTAGCACAATTTTTAAGTCTGCCACACCCTTTGTCTCGGCTTTCTTACTATTTTTTTTACACATGTTCTTGGGGCAAAAGGTACTACGTGACTCGTGTTACCGTAAAATATTTTCTGTCTTGAGAGGGGGCACTGCGAGTTCCCGCGCTGCCCAATGATTGGGGGATCGTTGTAACGATCCTCGTCAAAAGGAGACGGGGAAATTCGCTTGCCAAGGGTACATGCTCAGCATGAGCGGGGATATGGGTTCTCCCAAGGGAGACACCATGGGCGCAGTGAAGGAGACCGATTGAAAAATAACAGTTATAAAACCATTTACATGTAGTTTTAGAACATATTGCCCCCACCACAGATTGGGAGGAGACCAACTAGCATTTACTAACTAACATTAAAAACAAAAAACAAATAAAAAATTAGGTGTATACATTTTCCATTTACTTGGTTTATTTACACAGGCACACATTGACTTTATTCTGGGTGACATTTAGTCTGTTCTAAAGTGCGCGAATAATTAGTGTCACTGTCCCATTCTGACCTAGGCAAAACAATTATTTTGGTGATGGGACGAATGTACATTCCAGACTTTGTAAAAAGTTGGACAGAGCGTACTTTGCCATCCTTGCCTTCGAAAACTTGGACTACTCGAGCCAAGGGCCATTTCATGGGGGGAGAATCATTGTCCTTGAGAATAACTAGATCATTAAGTTGGATATTAGGTTGAGGGTGCATCCATTTGGGGCGATTTTGTAGGCGGTTGAGGTAGTCAGTTGACCAACGTTTCCAGAAATTTTGTTGAGCTTGAGTGCAAGTTTGCCAATGTTTGAGACGATTCTCGGGCTTATGAGAAATGTCTACTTCAGGGTATGACAACAAGGGAGAATGTACCAGAAAGTGACCAGGGGTTAATGGTTGAAGATCAGTAGGATTGTCTGACAATGGGAAAAGTGGGCGGGAATTCAAGATCGACTCTACTTGTGTGAGAGTGGTGTAGAATTGCTCAAACGTGCAAGTTGAGTTTCCTAAGATTTTTGTTAAGTGAGATTTAGTGCTTTTGATGGCAGCCTCCCATAGGCCGCCCCAATGAGGGGAACGCGGGGGAATAAATTTCCAAGATATATGAGATTCTGATAGAAAATTTTGGAGATCGTTAAAATGCTTCCGTAGAAAGAGATGGACATCATTTAGATAGTTTTTTGCTCCCACGAAATTGGTAGCGTTATCGCTGAAGATAACAGACGGTAGTCCTCGACGGGCAATAAACCGTTTCAAAGATGCTAAAAATGCTTCAGTTGATAAATCCGACACCACTTCTAGGTGTACAGCTTTAGTACTAAAACATACGAACAAGGCTATGTATGCTTTTTGAATAGGGGCTTTCCTTAGCTTGGAAGATTTTATAGAAAAGGGGCCTCCAAAGTCGATCCCCGTATGGGTGAATGGACGTGAGGGACTAATTCGAGATTTGGGAAGATTAGCCATGAGTTGGCTAGATGAGATTGCATTGGATCGGAAACAGATAGAGCATCTGTGGGTGATTTTCTTTAAAGTTCGAAGACCATCAAGGGGCCAATACTTCTGTCTAAGGCTATTTAGTACAGTGTGAGGACCCGCGTGTCCTAATCTTTTGTGCTCGAATTCCAAAAGAAGTGTAGTAAAATGATTTTTGGAGGGAAGGAGAATAGGGTGCTTTTGGTCGAAGGGTAAGTCTGATTGAGATAGTCGTCCGCCGACTCTCAACAGTTGAGAGTGGTCTAGAAATGGGGAGAGAGAACAAATTTGTTTATTTTTTATTTTTTCGCTCCTCCTAAGAGCTTGTATGTCATCTTTGAAGGACGTTGTTTGGATTACATTAAGTAAAAACACGTGAGCTTTGTCAATTTCTGTTGGACTTATAGGGCCAGAAAGTTTGTTGATGAATTTGAGATTATTTATGAATCGGAACACGTACGCTAATGACCTTTGCAATTTGTTCAAGTTGGAGAATCGTAAAATGATGGTTTCCCATTCATTTTGTGGCGTAGTGGCTAATAGAGATGCAACTTTTCGTTCCTCAGGGGGATTGGGAAGAAGATTGAAGGAGTCGTACTGGGACCAGTTAGATACCGGCATTGATAGAAATTCAGGGCCATGTAACCACAGTTGATGACATTCGGAAGGGAATTTTCCGCGAGATAACATATCTGCAGGGTTGGACTTGGTAGAAATATGTCTCCAAGTGGTGGTCTGAGTATCACTCTGGATTACAGCCACACGATTGCTCACGAAGGTTGCCCACTTAGACGGGGGTCCCCTTAACCAAGATAAAGCGACTTGGGAGTCAGACCACAGTGTAGTAGAGCTGATTGACAGATTGGGAGATAGGGTTGCTTGAATTCTTTTGAATAATTGAGCCAATAATACCATGGCACACAATTCAAGTTTGGGGATAGTGAGGGGTTTCTTTAAGGGAGAAACCCGAGATTTGGCTGCTATTAGTCGCGAGGAGATAGAGTTATCCGTATACTTGGTGCGTAGGTAGATGCAACATCCATAAGCGGAATTGCTGGCGTCACAAAATCCGTGCAATTCAAACATTGCCACGGTTTTGTCAGAAATTAGACATCGAAGGACCGTGTAAGATGAGAGTTGAGCTATGCTTTCTTTAAATTTATTCCATTCTTTCAAGATAATGGGGTCTGAGATTGGATGATCCCAGTCGAGGCCTTTTGCCCACAACTGTTGCATGATCAATTTTCCACTGACAATGACAGGGTTTACTAAGCCTAGGGGGTCGTAGCATTGCGCCACTAAAGATAGAATGTTGCGTTTTGTGATTACAGGCACCTCAAGAGAGGAAGGGATTGAGATTTGAAATATGTCTGGGGTAGGATTCCAAATCAGCCCTAGCACCTTGCAAGATGCTTCTTCAAAGTTCAACTCTTTTGATTCTGAATTGCAATTGGGTTTGGAATGAACAAAATTGGGCGAATTTGACCTCATTTTGTGTAGATCAAAATGGGCCGGGGATAAGATAGAGATCAATGATTGATGCAACTGATTTAATTTATCTTCGGAATTGGCTCCTGACAATATGTCATCGACATATGTCTGATTTAAAATGGTCTTTTGGGCTAGGGGAAATTGAGGATTTTGATGAGCAATTTCATTGAGGACTCGACAGGCTAAGTAGGGTGCACTTTTTTGGCCAAAAGAGACGGTTGACAGTTCGATACATTTGAATTCTTCATGAGGATGATCTCTCCATAACACATTTTGGAGAAACCGAAACTTGGGGTTCATGGAAACTTGTCTGTACATTTTCGTGATGTCGGCCGTGAAGGCGAAAAGGAAAGTTCTAAATCGGGTGAGGGTGTCAAAGAGTTCGGGCTGGACTATTGGCCCTCGCAAGGTAATGTCATTCAGTGATACAGATGTACTTGTTTTGGCTGAGAAATCGAACACTACACGCATTTTGGTGCTCACGCTCTGCTCGCGTATAACACATAGATGAGGAACGAAATATTTGTTTTCAGATAAAGAATTTTGTAAAGATAACGGAACAACTCGACCGTGATTTAGTTGGAGGTATTCATCCAGCACTGCCTTGTATTCGACTTTGAGTGTTGGATTTTTGGACAGCTTATTTTCTAGAGAAATGAAACGACGTTTTGCTTGAAGGAAAGAGTCTCCAAGCTCAGTTTGTGCTGACGGATGAGTAAGTGGGAGGTCGACTTGATACCTTCCGTCAGGAAGTCGAATGGTGGTGTTTTTGAAAATGTTCTCGGCAATGTCGTCTTGCTCAGAGGACTTGGATTGGGTGGAGCAGCTTTCCTGCTCGATGAATTTCTCTAATATTGTTTCCAGCGTATTTTCAGAGATGCTGCTCGTGGTGTGAAAAGAGTGGGAGCTAAGATTGCACCTTCTATTGTTGTTAATACATTGAGGAGGTACTACTCCGGACAAGATCCAACCCAAGTGAGTATGGACTAAAGAGGGAAAACCTTTGCCTAGGGACTGTAGGCCTGGTTGCAAAAGGTCATAATAAATGTCAGCACCTAACAACAGAGAAATTTCTCCAGGGTGATCGAAGTCTTCGTCGGCCAATTGGCTTTGAAGGTGAATGGGGATTTTAAGTTTCCTTGTGTCGATTGATACTTGCGGTAACATGGAGGTGATTTGAGGTACTACAGCACAGGTTAATTCAAAGCTTTGAGCAGACGATCGTTGGGAAAATATTTTAATATCAACCATTTCAGTTATAGTATTGCTATCGTTAAAGATGGCTGCCACTTGGAGTTGAGAAGGGTATTTATCAAATCCAGCTTGGGTGACTAGGGCATTCGTGATGAATGATGTTTGACTCCCTGAA
The DNA here is from genome assembly GCA_963978555.1 of Galerucella nymphaeae. Classification (NCBI taxonomy): domain Eukaryota; kingdom Metazoa; phylum Arthropoda; class Insecta; order Coleoptera; family Chrysomelidae; genus Galerucella; species Galerucella nymphaeae. The sequence goes on from OZ021708.1 coordinate 10,448,482, forward strand.
TCGAGTAATGCTCTGGCTACGATGGGACGTCCTCGTTCGGGATAGATATGCACTTTGGCAGTGGCTAGCAAAACGTGAGATTCCGCATTACTGACTGCGGATAGAGAGGCTACAGGTTGTTGTTGATCATTCGTTGATCTGGCATTGTTAGAGGAACTTCTCGCGTTCGGATCGTTATGCAACTGGATTGACCTTGGATTATCGTTTGGAGTTGAAGAGGAGGGGGCGGTAGTACTATAATGTAGGAGAGAATGATGGCGACGTTGACATATTGAACAGGCGACTGTAGATCGGCACTGTTGGCTCGAGTGATGTGATCGAAGGCAATTATAACAGAGACGGTTTGCTTTGACAAAGTTGATTCTTTCAGAGATGGACAAAGCTAAAAAGGTTTTACATGAATAAATTCGATGATCATTGCCCTTACAATGATCGCACACTAGTTGTTTCGTGGAGATAGACGAATGTTGATTTTTATTAAATGACACATTCGACGATTGGCTTTTGTGTGAAATTTGAGAGTTGGAGGTAGAGGCAGAAGCTGAGTTTGATAATAAAGAAATCTTTGGGTTTTGTGTGTTAGAAGCGTAGTTTCTATTGTTTTGAGGGTTCTTGGTAGCAGGTTTGCTATCCGAGATAGGCTCGTTATTTACGGTTTCTAAAATTACGCAGCGCTTGCGTAGAAATGTGAACAGTTCAGCAGTAGTTGATAATTCACCGACTGAAACCTGTTCTTCAAAAGCTCTACGAGAGCTGTAATCAAGCTTTTGCTCCAATATGTGAACTACCAACGACTCGAACAGCTGATCGCGAGTAAGACCGGTTGACTGCAAAGCGTCAAGTATCGCTTTGGAGTTGGCTGAGAAGGCTCTCAAAGATTGTGCTGAACCTTTTTGTATGGATGGGGTAGACAGCAACTGCTGATAATATGCGAGCAACATTTGTTTTTTATCGCTATATCTTTCATCCAATAAATTCAAAGCTATGTCATAATTACCATCAGTTACCGGCAGTCTCTCCACCAATTTTAAAGCTTCACCTCTCAGATACGTTTTTAGATAAAAGAATCGTTCAGTTTTGGAAGACAACTTACTATTATTGTGAATTAAGGCTTTAAATAGATCTATGAAAGAGTTATACTCTACACAATTTCCTGAGAAAATAGGTAAGTTAATGTTAGGCAGGCGAACATTGACCTCGGATACAGGCTGAGCCTCAGCTTGAATTTTTACCGTATTGATAGGTTCTAACAACTTTTGGAATGAACTTATAATTAATAAAAATCTATCCTCTATTTCACTTCTTATTTCGACCTCAGCTGAGCCTTCCTCAAAGTCCAGCTCGTCCAGTGCTTCATCGTATACTGTTAAAGCGTTTTGTAGTCTTTCTAATCTCAATTGTAATTGATGAGCATCAGTGGAAGCTCTGTTAGCTCCATGCCATTTTTCTTCCCTTATGAGCAGGGATTTGCTACTTTTTATTTTCTTCAATAAAGTACTCATTTTTTTTTTAAATAAAATTTTACCAGACTATAAGATGAGATTTTGTAAAAAATTTTCAATAAAATTTTACTAGACTGTAAGATGAGATTTTGTAAAAAATTTTCAATCAAAGTTTACTAGACTATAAGATGAGATTATGTAAAATCTTTTCAATAAAATTTTACTAGACTATAAGATGAGATTATGTAAAATCTTTTCAATAAAATTCTACTAGACTATAAGATGAGATTTTGTAAAAAATTTTCAATAAAATTTTACCAGACTATAAGATGAGATTATGTAAAATCTTTTCAATAAAATTTTACCAGACTATAAGATGAGATTATGTAAAATCTTTTCAATAAAATTCTACTAGACTATAAGATGAGATTATGTAAAATCTTCAATAAAATTTTACTAGACTATAAGATGAGATTTTGTAAAAAATTTTCAATAAAATTTTACCAGACTATAAGATGAGATTATGTAAAATCTTTTCAATAAAATTTTACCAGACTATAAGATGAGATTATGTAAAATCTTTTCAATAAAATTCTACTAGACTATAAGATGAGATTATGTAAAATCTTCAATAAAATTTTACTAGACTATAAGATGAGATTTTGTAAAAAATTTTCAATAAAATTTTACCAGACTATAAGATGAGATTATGTAAAATCTTTTCAATAAAATTTTACCAGACTATAAGATGAGATTATGTAAAATCTTTTCAATAAAATTCTACTAGACTATAAGATGAGATTATGTAAAATCTTCAATAAAATTTCACTAGACAAGATGAGATTTTGTAAAAAATTTTCAATAAAATTTTACCAGACTATAGGATAAGATTATGTAAAATCTTTTCAATAAAATTTTACCAGACTATAAGATGAGATTATGTAAAATCTTTTCAATAAAATTCTACTAGACTATAAGATGAGATTATGTAAAATCTTCAATAAAATTTTACTAGACTATAAGATGAGATTATGTAAAATCTTTTCAATAAAATTTTACCAGACTATAGGATGAGATTTTGTAAAATCTTTTCAATAAAATTTTACCAATGGATTGTTTTTTCGTCACTTCCAACACTGATCGATTCCCGCTGAGATATATATTTTCGAACACCCTGTATGAGTTGTCCGCAAAATCAAATACTAAATAACTTATATTATTAAACACATGCTGTGGCCTTTTGTTTATTTATTGAAACTCTATCAAATCTCTGGAGCTGGCCGCTTTCCGTCGCTTAGCTGAAATAAATTAAAAAAGGTTTTTTGTTCTCTGCGCCCAGCTGCTATCGAATCTGTTTTCGCCGGGTGGTGAACCTGTTAGGGAAAATAACAAGAACTGGACATATTAATCAATTTAAAATTTCTTATGTTTGGCCACAGCGACTAATATTTTCTAACAATAAAAAATGAAAATGGGTAACTTTACAAAAAACATTCTTCTTTGTTCTCGTTTTCCGTTACAATTTGTTGAACACGCACCTAAACCACTTTTGATTTACTCACTTAAATGTTTTAAAAGTTTTTACTGACCTTTTTTCTTTAGCTGTCCGGAATACTGTTCTTACTCAGATACCGGTTTCCACGTAGCACCTTCGTCGTCGGCTTCTGTGCCTTGAAGAGCTTTGGTGATGAATGATGATGTTTGGGCGCGTAGCCCGCTGAATTTTTTTCTTACACTGTTTCGTGAAAAGTTTGGGAGACTTGCAGGACTTCGCTTGTTATATCCGGCTCGAATGGATCATGTTGATTCGGGGGGTTTTTTTTTTTTATCCACCCAAATCATATGTTGGAAGTGGACTGTAATTTACGCTGCTGGTTACGATATATCCTTCCCCTGTCTCCCAAATGAAAATCAATGAGATCTGCTTATCGTATTTTTATTTACACTTTATACACTTTCAACTTGCACTTGGATTAACATTGTTTTACAAAAGTACTAATCAATATTGGTTTAGTTTAGCACAATTTTTAAGTCTGCCACACCCTTTGTCCCGGCTTTCTTACTATTTTTTTTACACATGTTCTTGGGGCAAAAGGTACTACGTGACTCGTGTTACCGTAAAATATTTTCTGTCTTGAGAGGGGGCACTGCGAGTTCCCGCGCTGCCCAATGATTGGGGGATCGTTGTAACGATCCTCGTCAAAAGGAGACGGGGAAATTCGCTTGCCAAGGGTACATGCTCAGCATGAGCGGGGATATGGGTTCTCCCAAGGGAGACACCATGGGCGCAGTGAAGGAGACCGATTGAAAAATAACAGTTATAAAACCATTTACATGTAGTTTTAGAACAAAAATTAAAAAATTTTAAAAGAAGTTACCACTAAGAATTTCAATAGGCTGGATTTTTTGGAAGATCTACAAATTGATAAAGAACTAAAGACCAATGATCTTTGTTTGAACACACAAGTACAATTAAATAGATCTTATGTGCCTTTACATAGAAGATAAAAAGATTAAATCAGTACATCCAAACAAGTTCTCTCTATGATGATATTCGTATTGATCCTCTACGTTTCAAATTAATGTTAAAAATTTTTTTTTTAGTTTGGTGAATTTCAATTAATAGTATTTCATCTTCATTTTACTTTTACAAGATTGTTGATTTTCCTGATTTTATTTGGAAAAATTTTTTGGACTCTTATTGAAGTTGTTTCTGAATTGGATTTGATAATGGGTTCTCATTAGACCCTAAATCCTTTTCTTGATCTAGGAATATTTGAACAATGGGTTCTCATTAGACCTCAAATCAGATTATTCTTGGTGAAAATTATATGATATGATGATCTCTTTTTGCAGTTAATCCAGTTACCTTGTGAATTAGATTTGGTGAAGGGTTCCCATTAGACCCATAATCTTTTTCTGTTCTAAATTGGTTTTAAGTAATGGGTTCTCATTAGACTCTAAATTGATTCCTATATCGGATAGTTGAATAATTATTTTGATTGTTAAGAGAAATTACCTACTTTCAATTTATTATTTTGAAACTGTTCATTACTTACATTTTTTATTTACAAATTTAAATTTTTTTTTCAAATTTGAATTTAAATTATAGTCTTATATAATTTTCTTGGATTCTCTCAGGGATTTTGATGGTTTTCTGTAGGAATAAGATTTAGTAATAGGTTCTCATTAGACCCATAATCTTCTCCAGCTTTGAATGAGATTTGATTGAGAGTTCTCATTAGACCTTAAATCATATCTTTGCTCAGTACGGATGATTAGTTGATCTCTCTGAGAGATAACCAAAAGCACAGCATTTTCTATTTTTTGAAATTGTTTTCTTTTGTTATAAGTGGTTTGGAGTTGCTGGGGACTATTATGTGAATTAATATTGAATAAGATTTAGCAAAGGGTTCTCATTAGACCTTTAATCTTTTCAGCTTATTGAAAATTTTTGAAAAATGGGTTCTCATTAGACCTTATCAAATTTATTCTACAATTATTTAACAAATTTACATGGTGGTTTCTGTCAATTACCATATCATTTTGACTCAATTTACTTGATATATCCCTTAAAATATTTTGCATTTAACCTAATTTTTGATATGTTAGTTCTATGCTCACTTTAGATAACTTTAACTCTGTGTCTAGGTCGACTGTCAATTGTCATAGTTCCATGTAAGTTTTTCTGTTGATTTCAAATTTAATAATAATTCAGTAATTTAGTCAATTCAGTGTCACTTCTATTACTGTTACACTGATAGGTGTACCTGAATATCAAATGTTAAACTAATGCATATAAAATGACAGTACCTTAAATAAGGGATAAAACAATTTTATTAATTTACATGTGTTTTTAATTTGAAATTTTAAAATTTAAAAATGTGTTGTGAACTTTTTAAATGGAAGAAGTTTTTTGTAATCGCCTGACGAGTAAGTAATTTTTTTTTTAATTTTTTTTTTAAAAAATTGTTTTCTTGACTTTTTGTCATGTGTACTCAGCTTAAAGATATTCACCAAAAAAGTAGAATGTTTAAAAATATCCAGGGGAGTTAGCGATACTGAACTTTTCTCTAGTGCCGCTGACTTGTTTACCGATCAAGCTTTTTATTGGTACTTGAATAATAGGACACAATTTCAAGATTGGGGTCAACTTGTAACTAAATTAAAATCAGATTTTCTTCCTTATTTAACTATCATGAAGATTTATTAGAGGAAATTAAAAATCGCAAACAACATCCTAATGCGAAAGTTACTCTTTTCATGAATTCTATGTGTAGTTTATTTAATTGGTTAGACAACAAACCAGATGAATCAACTAAAATTAGAATCATTCAACGCAATTTGTTACCTAATTTTGTTCAACCATTAGCTGGTTGAATAAGGAGAGAATGAGAACAGTGGACTGTATAAATTATTGTGGAGAATGTCGATGATGCGTTGCAGGTTCAAAATTACATGGTAGCGTTCCTTATTCTGCCATTGCGGATAGCGTCAGCGAAAAAGCGTGAAGGACCACTCGGAAACCCGAGAAATAACAAGAACAAGTCAGAATATAAATCAGAGTTTAATTCAACTCTAAATATAATAATCTAACCTAACCAGAGAAGTGATAGCAAGTGTTACAGCAGATGAGTAAATGATGAAATAGAAATAAGATAAAAAGTTGTTACAGTTTGAGAACGAAAGTCACTTGGCACCAGCGCGTGAATAACTTTAACGTCTTTTTAGCACGCACTCCCGGCACTTCTTAACTCTACGATAAAAATATGGTACATTATTTATTATTTAATAATTCGTCGCGAATTAGAGAGATAGGTATCACTTGCAAAATATAAAATGGATGAAGAATAAGTTTCTTAAAATAAAGCGGGAAAAGCGTTAAGCGGTAGGTCCAGAGCGATGTGGACACTACGAGTACTCAAAACAATACTAATTAGCGCGGGGTACGGGAACTGAGAGCTAGATGATCGATTTCCAAAAAGAATAGAGAGCGGAACGGCAATTCACCCTACATTAGAGGTGGGACCTTCTGAATAGAAGCGCCTGGAGAAATTTCTTTCTTAGAAATTTATCCATACTGGGGGGGGAGAGATAGTTACCGCGAGCTCAAACGAGGGACGCGCTGCAAGCGCGAACAGAATCATCTGGTCAAGAACGGTTTCTAATCTAACTTACAAACTAGGTGAACAAATACTTAAATTGAGAAGTCTATTTACTATAATGCAAATACATTAAGTCTCCGGTTTCAATAACGGAATAAGTTTAGTTATAGGGCGTAGGTACTCTCCGTGGGCTGTTTTCAAGCGAACAACACGGACTTTTCCATCTTTTCCTGGGATGGTTTCAAGGACTCTAGCAAGAGGCCACCGCAAAGGTGGAGAGTCTTCGCTTTTTACCAAAACTAGATCATTAACGGTAATCGCAGAAGCTGGTTTTAACCATTTCGGACGATGCTGCAAATGGTTCAAATAATCGACCGACCAACGTTTCCAAAAGGATTGTTGAATTTGCGTACATTGCTTCCAGAATGTCAAACGATTGACTGGGGTTTCTGTGACATCGATATCAGGATAGGCAGTCATAGCGGTACCTATCAAAAAATGACCGGGAGTCAAAGGTTGAAGATCGTTGGGGTCCGACGACAATGGATACAGCGGTCGCGAATTTAGAATAGATTCTATTTGCGTGAGGACCGTGTACAATTCTTCAAACGTAAATTGCGTATTTCCCATTAGGCGTACCAAATGATATTTAGTACTTTTAACTGCGGATTCCCAAAGGCCTCCCCAATGTGGAGAGCGAGGGGGAATAAATTTCCATTGGGTTTCATTTTGTGCCAAATACAATTTAATATCGTCGAAGGCGGGCGTGGACTTGAAGAAATTATATAACTCTTTCAATTGATTGTTAGCCCCTATGAAATTTGTACCGTTGTCACTATACATGGTATGCGGGTTGCCTCTTCGAGCAATAAAGCGTTTCAAGGCTGCGAGAAAAGCGTTCGTGGACAGGTCACTAACAATCTCAATGTGAACGGCTTTAGTTGCCATACAAATGAATATAGCAAAATAACATTTAAGCACTTGGGCTTTGCGTAATCGAGATGCTCGAATATGCAGCGGTCCAGCGAAATCTACACCGGTTTTATAAAATGCGCGTGGAGAATGAAGTCTATCAACCGGAAGTGGCGACATGATTTGCGTAGCAGTTTGCGCGTTGAAGCGGTAGCAAGTAATGCATCTTTTGATGATTTTCTTCACGTGTTTAACACCGTTTAATGGCCAATAGCGTAAGCGAAGATTACTTAAGACATTTTGGGCACCACTGTGTCCCAATCGATAATGTTCTTTTTCAATCAGAAGTGATACTACATGATTATTAGCGGGCAGAAGTATCGGAAATTTTTGGTTATACTCCGCCTGAGCATTCACCAGGCGACCTCCGACGCGTAAAATGCCGAAAGCGTCTACAAAGGGGTTCAGCGCAAGTAATTGTTTTTGCACAATAGGTTTATTACTTGATAAACTTGCGATTTCTTTAGAGAAATATTCAGCTTGAATTGACTTTATCATAAATTCATGTGCGCGTGAAAGCTCCTCCCGTGTGAGGACGCCTTGTGTTTTATTTTCTTTATATTTAAGATTCCGTATAAATCTAAACAGGTACGCCACTGCGTTTTGTAGTTTAGAGAATTTGGAAAAACGGGCGAACATAGATATCCACATGTTAGTAGAGTCCTTAGTGACTACCAGCGATATTTTCTTTGTTTCCGGCAAGTTATCTGTTAACGAAAATGTATTGTTTTTATCAAAATCAAATTCAGAATCGCATAAAAATTCAGGTCCATGAAACCATAACGAAAGTGACGAATTGTTAAAAATTCCGCGAGACAGCGTGTCAGCAGGATTTAATTTAGTATTAATATGTCTCCACACTACATTATTGCTAAGCGTTCGTATATTTACTATTCTATTAGCGACAAAGACATTATATTTGTTAGGCGAATTTTTTATATAGCTTAGAGCTACCTGAGAATCCGACCACGCGTTGACCGAATCAATTTTCAGGCGGTTAGCGAGTATTGACAAAGTTTTATCAATAAGTTTAGCCAAAAGTTCCATCGCACATAATTCCAATCTCGGTATAGTAAGTTTGTTTTTTATCGGTGCGACGCGAGATTTTGCGGTAAAAAGATTAGACGATCTAGAATTGTCAGTGTAACTAGCGACTAAATATATGCAAGCGCCATATGCCATCTGGCTGGCATCAGCGAAGCCATGTATCGAAAGGTTGCGGATGGTTGAGCTAAAAAACACGAAACGAGGGATAGAGAGGTCATGAATTCGCGCCAAATTATCCTTGAACATTTCCCACTTTCTAAGAATTTGAGGATCTGTGATTGTTTCGTCCCACGAGAGTTTCAATTGCCAAAGTTCCTGCATCAGGATTTTACCGTTTACAATTAACGGATTCACTATACCTAGCGGATCAAAACATGAGCTTATATACGAAAGAATTTTGCGTTTTGTAATATTCTCTGAGTTGAATGCGTAGTTCGCAGAGATTTTTAAATTGTCAGTGTGCGGATCCCATTTCAAACCTAAAATTTTGCATGCAGTGTCTTCTAGATTCAAATCGACTTCTTTCATATTTGAGTTAGAAATTTCTTCTAAAAATCGGGACGAGTTAGAGCACCATTTATGTAAATAAAATCCATGTTTCTTTAAGATTGTATTCAACTCCATATAGAGGGCTGTGAGATCAGAAAAATTATCGGTACCTGCAAGAATATCGTCCATATATGTTTGGGATATCAATGCATTCATTACGAGGGGCGATTGCGAGTTATTTTGTGCGATATCTTTCAAGACACGAGTAGCGAGAAACGGCGAGCAATTTTGTCCGAAACTAAGGCGAGACAATTCAATACATTTCAATTCTTCTGAAGGTGAATCCCTCCACAAGATATTTTGAAGGTGGCGATGCGTAGGGGCCATTTCTATCATGCGATACATCATTTGGATGTCGGCTGTGAGAATGAATTTGAAGGTTCTAAATCGACACAAGATGTCGAGCAGATTATCTTGTACTTGATAACCTTTTAAAGTTAAGTCGTTTAGCGAATATCCAGATGTGGTTTTTGCAGAAAAATCATACACCACCCGTAATTTAGTAGATACGCTTTGTTCTCGTATTACGGCGCGATGCGGTATGAAATATTTGATTTCATTCAGAACATTATCATATAAAGATAAAGGGACTATTTTAGCGTGGCCTAAAGCGAGGTATTCTTCTATGACTCTTTTATATTCTTTAAACAAGTCACTATTGTTTTTGAATTTGTTCTCTAAATAGAGAAAACGGCGTTTGGCGATTGTGTAGGAATTACCCAATTTTATATTGTCGTTCTTAATCAGCGGCATCTGGACTTGATATCGTCCGGATTCTAAAATTTGCGTAGTCGATTGGAATAACTTTTCGGCCATGTCTTCATCTTCTGAGCGTGCGCGTTGGGGATGAATTTCTTCTATCTCCCAGAATTTTTCTAATAGATTTTCAACAGTTGTATCGTTTTCTTTGGGTTCATTCTGTATTGATAGGAAAGAATAAGTTTGCGGTGATCGAAATGCGTTTTTCCTGGATTTTGGATCCTGTATGGGTCCTGCGATAATATAACCTAATTCCGTGTTCATTAAGGTAAGTCCGTCCGGAATTAAACGAATGACTTCTCCTTTTGCAAGCTTGAAGTATAAATCGGCGCCTATTAGAATGTGAATTTCATTGGGTTCCCAGAAATGCGGGTCTGCTAAATCATTTTTGAATTCTTCAGGAATTTCCAAAGAGTGCGGATCCAAAGATATTTGCGGTAGCCTATCAGTGATTTTGTCAATTACGGAGCAAGAAATATTAAACGATTTGAACGGATTCACTATGGAATGCAGTTGGATAACCAGAACTTCCGTACTTTGAGTGCAATAATTTTGACCCAACCCAGAAATATCTAATTTCTGAGATCGAGTGCTGCGTTGTAGCTTCTCTACTAGCGTTTTTGTGCAGAAACTTTGCTGACTACCCGAATCCAATATTGCTTTCACGAATAGCGGTTCACCATTACGAGTGTACACTTTAACCTGAGCAGTAGGTAAAAGAACAAGACTGTTTTTATTAACAGCTGATAACGAAGTAAGAGTATGAGAAGGATTGCGTTCATTCGATACCTGCGGGGTGGTATTTGAATTTTGCGAAGGTTGTGAATTAACCTGAACCCTTTCTTGGGTATCTCGAGATTGCGACTGATCTAAATGAATCAAAGTATGATGATTTTTATTACAAATCTGGCACTTAGATGTAGATTTACATGCGGATATGCTGTGCAGATTACTTAAGCAATTGAAACAAAGAGATTTCGATTTTACAAATCGGTGTTTCTCGTGCGGATTTAAAGACGCGAATTTTTGACATTTATAAATGGTGTGCGCGCGGTCATTACAATAATTACAAGCTTTATTACTGAACCTTTTTTCAGTTGTTTGCGGTTTATCTATATTAGCGTACAAATTCACTTTATGCGGTACTTTTTGCGGGTGTTTCGTTGAGGGTTCAAATATATTTAAATTTTCTAAGACGGTATAGCGTTTTTTCAGAAACTCGAGAAATTCTTCCGTACTAGGTAGCGTTTTCAAATCGCGGTCTATTTCAAAAGCTCGTCTACTCTGATAATCTACTTTCTTTTCTAATAAGAAAACAATAAGCGTGTCAAAAGCTACTTCCGGCGATAAATTCAAATTTCGAATTAAATCAAGTGTCTTTTTGCAAGTGATATAAAACTCCCGTAATTCGTTCGGATTACATTTGATTATTGGTTTTTGATCCAATAGCGTTTGATATAATGAATTTAACAATTTATTCTTATCTTCATAATTGCTTTTTAATGTATCGAGGGCAATTTCCAAATTCTGATTTGTTACATTTAGCGACTCTATCAAAGCTAATGGTTGACCGCGAAGTAAACTTTTTAAATAATAAAACTTTTCACTTTCCGATTTCAATTGAGGATTCTTTAATACCAATGACGTAAACAAATCAAAAAATGAAGGCCACTCTTGCGCATGACCCTCGAAGGGTTTTATTTTAATTTCAGGAAGCTTGACAGAGGATGCTTCATTTGAAATGTGATTATTTGCGGGATTAATACTAACCTTTAAATTATTGACAAACCCTCGTAAGTTTGATAATGCTAATTCAAACCTATCCAAAGTCTGTGATTCAGCCAATTCGTCAGTGTCCGAAACCGCGGTGTTTTCAGAGTCGAGTGCTCCGATATCATTTTGTAACTCTTTATATTTAGTGTACTGTTCTAACAAATTTTCATATTTTATCTGTACTAGCTCGAAATTTCCAATATTATCATTATCTCTTATAAAATTCTCTATTCGTGTAAGCTGCGATTTACAATTTTTCAATTTCCTTTTAAGTTGAACTATTCCAGTCGACATTTTAATTTTTTAATTGGTCACGTGCTTTAAAAACATCAAAAGCGAGTCGAACGGCTGAATCACAACTTGGTGCGATATACCTAACTATCTTTTTTGTAAATATTCAACAAAGCGTTATACAATATAATATTTACCTACACACATGTCGATAAATGATGCTAAATCATACGAAATTAATCTCAAATAAATAGACAATATAATATTCAATTGCAGTTAAACAATGGTAAAAACAAGTTATTATACGATACAAATATAAAAGTCATGAATAGCGAAATCTATCAATCAATATTTAGAATAGATTTATGGCATAAAATGTTTATTTTATTCACAGACAAGTTCAAACATGAAAAAGGTACCGTGGAGATCGGGAAGTCGACGATCTCTCTCACTCCCACGAAGAATTCCTTACTAGAGAACGTCTTTGTCCTTTTCTATTGTGCGATGTCCGAATTTCCAATATCAGCGTGGCTTGCTTGGCGGGAGCTTTTCGATGCGTTGTTGTCAGATTGAAAAATAAATCTCGACAACTTGTTTCTTGAAGCGGAAAGTGATTGTATTCAAAGCGGTATAATAAAAGTTAGCGATGGCACAAAGTATGTCCAAATATAGGTATTCGGCGGTAGAGAAATGTTTGCAATTATACCACTGAAGCGGGTATACAACTAGGGCGGTATGATGTGTGGAGATAACCAAATTTGATTAAAATCCGGCTCGAAGATGACCAAAAATGGTTGAATAAGGAGAGAATGAGAACAGTGGACTGTATAAATTATTGTGGAGAATGTCGATGATGCGTTGCAGGTTCAAAATTACATGGTAGCGTTCCTTATTCTGCCATTGCGGATAGCGTCAGCGAAAAAGCGTGAAGGACCACTCGGAAACCCGAGAAATAACAAGAACAAGTCAGAATATAAATCAGAGTTTAATTCAACTCTAAATATAATAATCTAACCTAACCAGAGAAGTGATAGCAAGTGTTACAGCAGATGAGTAAATGATGAAATAGAAATAAGATAAAAAGTTGTTACAGTTTGAGAACGAAAGTCACTTGGCACCAGCGCGTGAATAACTTTAACGTCTTTTTAGCACGCACTCCCGGCACTTCTTAACTCTACGATAAAAATATGGTACATTATTTATTATTTAATAATTCGTCGCGAATTAGAGAGATAGGTATCACTTGCAAAATATAAAATGGATGAAGAATAAGTTTCTTAAAATAAAGCGGGAAAAGCGTTAAGCGGTAGGTCCAGAGCGATGTGGACACTACGAGTACTCAAAACAATACTAATTAGCGCGGGGTACGGGAACTGAGAGCTAGATGATCGATTTCCAAAAAGAATAGAGAGCGGAACGGCAATTCACCCTACATTAGAGGTGGGACCTTCTGAATAGAAGCGCCTGGAGAAATTTCTTTCTTAGAAATTTATCCAATTAGCTTTACTAGATATTTTAACAATTTCGGATTTAACTACTAAATGTAAAAAACTTGAGGAAACATTCATTTACTCACAACACTCAAATACCTCTAACTTTGGTTCTCGAAAACAAAATTAACTTGAACCTGACTTGAGCTTACCTCATACTTCCTCTTACCGTCCGCACAATACTTTTTCCCGTCAAGTATCTGCATTGAATACGAATATTGTATGTTGGAATTGTAACAATCAGAATCATACCTATAGTCAGTGCCTTATGCCTCGAAAATTGTTTTGCTATGGATGTGGTACACCTGGAGTAGTTAAAACTAAATGTACTAATTGTCAAAAAAACTGCGAAGGCGGTCGAGTATCGTCCCTATCTCTCCCAACCGCAGAAAAAAAACAACCAGGGACTTCTTCATCCAAGAAAAGCAAGACAAAAGCAAAATAAAATCCAATTCCAACACACAAAATTCCAACAATCCAAAAAGTCCATAAATTATCTTCCTAATTGTTCTTCTCTGCATGACAATGTTTTAACCCAGTTTCATTAACCACCTATTTCTCGTATAGTACCTAAATTTGATAGGAATGACTGGAATTCTTGGCTTAGCTTTGTTAAAAAATTTTATAAGAATTCTGATGAGTCAAGGTTTGAAATTGAGTACAATTCATCTTTTGGTTGCGTGGAATCGTTGTTGTATAGGGACAATATAACAAGGTGTCCACCGCTGATGGAAAACTTCATGATATGGTTGGTTCAGTGGAAACTTATGTCACATTAGATAAGATATCTCGGGCAATTACATTATTTATCTTACCTTCAGTAAAACATGCAGTCATACTTGGTATAGATTTTCTTAAAATTTTGAATATTAAAAATAATTTTTCTAAATTCACTATAAACTTAAATTCTTTATCTGTAAATGTAATTAATACCATACAGGATGTCAAATTTAACTTCAACGGAAACTGATAAACTTAATCAGGTTATTGAAAAATTTAAATCTCCTGGTCCTAAGGATAGGTTAGGTAAAACACATCTCCTAGAACATTTTATTGATACTGGAGATTCTTCACCTTTTAAGCAAAGTGAATATCCATTACCTCAAGCCTTACAAGGATACTTAAACCAAGAAATTGATAAGTTACTTGAATTAGGAGTTATTGAAGAAAGTAGATCTTCATATTGTTCACCTATTTGTTTAACTCAAAGATCTGATGGTTCATATAGAGTTTGTTTTGATGGTCGAAAGCTTAATAGTGTTACCGTAAATGAAGATTCATATGCTATACCTAATATTGAAGTTATTCTTAGTCAACTTAGGGATACTCGATATATTTTTAGTATCGATTTGAAACATGCTTTCTATCAAATACCTTTAGAGAAATCTTCTCGTCCTAAGACAGCTTTTGCAGTTCGATCTAAAGGACTTTTTCAATTCACGTGTACTCCTTTTGGTTTAGTTTCTGCTCCTGCTTCCATGTGTAGACTAATGGATTTAGTCATAGGACCTTCCTTAGAGCCTAACTGTTTTTATTACTTAGATGACATTATAACATCTTGAGATATCAAATAAAGTTCATGATAAGTTAAAATATGCTAATTTAACTATTAATATCAATAAATGTCACTTTTGTCGCCCTCCTCTTCGATATTTAGGATACACTTTGGATAAAAATGGCTTAGGTATAGATAGTGAGAAAGCTAGTGTCATTTGTAACTATCCTGTCCCAAAAACTACTACTCAAGTACGTAGATTTCTAGGTATCGTTTCTTATTATCGTCGCTCTCTAAAAAATTACTCAACTCTTTCTTCACCTACCTCTGATCTGTTGACTAACCGAAGGAAACATGCTCCAATTATTTGGACTCCGGAAGCCCAGAAAGCTTTCGAAGATATCAAGGTTGCTTCAACTTCTGCACCAGTACTTTGTAGTCCTAATTTTGATCGTCCATTCCTTTCAATGTGTGATGCTAGTGATGTAGGAGTCGGTAGTGTTCTTTTTCAACTTGAAGATGGATTAGAGCATCCAGTAGCTTACATGAGTAAAAAACTTACGAAATGTCAAAAGAAATTTTCTACTACGGAGAAAGAAGCCTTAGCTGTTCTTTTAGGGATAGAACATTGTCGATATTATCTTTTAGGTAGACACTTTACTGTTATAACAGATCATTCTTCTCTTGTCTGGTTGAATAATATGGAAAAAACCTGGTATATAATTTCTCTATCGTTCACAGAAAATCTACAGGAACAGTACCTGCAGATTTCCTTTCTCGTATACCTGATATAAATGTCTTAGATTTATCTTTACTCAAGCCTGATAATTGGTACAAAGAGATGATTAAAAAGGTTACCAGTGATCCTGATAGTTATCCCAGTTTCAAGGTAGAAAATAATGTCTTGTATAAACATGTCTGTAATACACGTTGGTTTACTTTGTATTTCTTTATTTACAACTATGTACACTATATTTACAATTATTTGAATTATCAATTTGCTGATGTCTGTTGATTTACATCACAAGCACATTTTACATTACATGTTATCATTTCATGATTGCCCACCATTCCTTTGTCAATGTCATCCTTCATGTCATCTGTCATTCAGGATGCGTTCGGAATGTGTACTGTAGTGTAGCTCATACTACATCTCCCTTCTTTATACAAATATTATTTACAGATATATACATTAACTTAAGCTTATACACTATAATTATTATTTACACTACTTATTTACAATATAATTTTTCAAATTGACCGACTATGTACTAAGATCATAGTCTTTAAGGTGACTTGGTGTCACTATTTTACGTTTGTCTTTTGCACTTGTACTCGGCATCACTGTATGTTGTTTTTTCATTTCACTACTGTCCCTTATCAAATACTCCCTATTACGTTCCAGTACAGATCCACCATCTAACCTAACAGTATAAGTTCTTTTTTATTCTTAGGTGTTTGCATTTCTACAATACTTTTTATTTTATCATTACAAACCTTTACACCTGAGCCTGTAATAATGTGGCCCAAATATTTAATTTCACTAACATTAAACTTACATTTTAACATATTAAATTTTACACCTGCTTCTCTAGCTCTTTGCAACACTGTTTTCAAAGTTAGATCATGGTCTTGTTGATTTTTTCCAAAGATTAATAAGTCATCTATGTATGTAATTTGACCAGTAATACTTTCAAAAATCTGTAAAAATTGTTTATGAAACACTTCTGGTGCTGACGACACTCCAAATGGGAGCCTACAAAACCTATACCGTCCAAACGGTGTTGCAAATGTGCAAAGTTTTCGACTGTTTTCATCCAACGGAACCTGATAGAAGCCTTGATTAGCATCTAAAATACTGAATATTGTAGAACCCCTTAGTTCAGCTAACAGTTGTTCCACTGTTGGCATTTGATAATGCTCTCTTTTTATAAATTTATTTAAATTTCTCGGATCCAGACAAATTCTAATTTTACCACCAGGCTTTCTTACCACCACCATTGAATAAACCCATTCACTTGGTTCTTCGACTTTTTCTATGATTTTTAATTTGAGTAATTTATCTATTTCCTCTTTTACTTCATTATTTACTGAATATGGAATTTTTCTTGCATTGTAGATCACCGGTGTAGCATCCTCATGAATTATTATTTTATGTTCTTTTTTGAAACAACCTACACCCTCAAACACATCTTTATATTCCATTAGTAAATGATTAGTTTTAATGACATTATTTATTCTTTGTATTAAATTTAATTTGATACAATCATTTAACCCTAATATCGGTGGTCCACTACAGTCAGTGTCAACTATAAAAAACTCTATATCACTTTCTTTATTCCCTGATTTACAATTTAATTTTACCCAAGTTTTTAATAGTTTCCCCAGTATAATTTATTAATTTAAGGTTAGGTTTTTCAAGATTAAGTTGAGGAATTTTATAGAGAAATTTTATTGGAATTATACTAGCCTGTGCTCCTGTGTCTAATTCAAATTTTATATTGATTTCTGGCTCTTCCGATACCTGAATAATTTCCGTCCACTCCTCGTTTTGTTTGTTTGATTCTACAGTTCCTATGAACAAATCTTCATCGCTGCTTGTTTCTATCTCTTCTTTTCCTGTAGTAGCTTCTCTCACTTTCTTTGATTTCTCATTTCTTGTGAGTTGTGGATTATTTTTCAACATGCACATTCTACTGAAGTGATTCTTCCTTTTACACTTATGGCACTCCATTCCATAAGCAGGGCATTGATTTACTAAATGATTTTGTCCACATCGTGTACAGTTTCGGATAGAGTTTGTATTCTTGGCTCTACCTACTCCTTTTACTTGCTGGCTTTTGTAGTCTTTCTTAGTTACTTTATCTACTTTAATTTCAGTTTCATTTGTTATTTCTCTAATTTGAGTTTTAGTTATTTCAAATGATTTACAGATGTCTACACACCTGGACAAGGTTAAGTTTTTTTCACTTAAAAGTTTCTCTCTTACCTTGGAATTTTCAATTCCACAAATAATTCTATCTTTAATTAGGGAATCCTTTAATTTTTCAAATTCGCATGTCGCTGCTAAAGCTTTTAATATTGTCACATAGGTATCTATAGATTCTCCGGGCTTCTGGTTTCTGGTAAAAAACTTGTGTCTCTCATAGGATATATTGATTTTTGGAATAAAGTGATCATCAAATTTACTTATCAGAGCTGTAAAATCGTCTATCTCTTTAGCTTTTAGATCAAATGTTCCATACAACTCGATTCCTTCTTCACCCATACAATGTAGTAGTAAATTGCAAATTCTTTTTTGACCGTTGCTTTCTTCTATTCCAGCCGCAATTAAATAAACATTGAATGCTTTCTTAAATTTCGGCCAATTACTGGCTGCATGTGGGTCATTTACCTTGAAGGTTGGAGCTCTTAGGTTGATGTCCATATTTCCTTCTTAGAATTACTGCGCCATGTAATACACGTTGGTTTACTTTGTATTTCTTTATTTACAACTATGTACACTATATTTACAATTATTTGAATTATCAATTTGCTGATGTCTGTTGATTTACATCACAAGCACATTTTACATTACATGTTGTTGTAATTATTGTTGGATAACACGAGGTATTCAGCAAAACAAGTTTCTTATAAAGATTTATTATTCAATAGTTACAAAAGTCAATGTCAAACGAAGGCGCCTAAAAGAAAAATGAATTTATTTAATATGCGCCAACAAAAGTAACCTACTGTCTATAATACATGTAAAAAGATACATCTTACCTTCTAGACATTTATTACAGTTGCTGTTCAATATTTATATTATACTATTAATATTTGGAGACGTAAAATAAACAGACTTCCTCCTTTTTGTTTGACAGACGCTAAATATTTTTTTTTTTTTTATTGAATGTTGATAACATATGAAACACAAAACTTGTGACATTCGAAAATAATTACAAAATATACAAATATTCTCAACACTCCTCCTTAATTATTTTAGTTTTCAATGAATGAAAGATCTTACGGTTCAAGGGCTTTGTTAGTATATCAGCAAGTTGATCACAACTTTGCACATGTTTTATCACGACTGTATTTCCAATATGTTGTTGAATAAATTTTCTTGGAATTTCAATATGCTTTTTGCCTTTATTTATTTTTCCTTCGTGATTATTCAACATGCAGATAGCTGATCGGTTGTCAACACATATCATAGTTGGCTTAGTATCATCTAATAATCTAAGTTCCCTTCCAATTCTTCTTATCCAACAAATATCATCAATTGCTGATACAGCAGCTCTGTATTCTGCTTCTGCCGTTGATGTTGCTATAAGTCTTTGTTTCTGAGCGTACCATACTATAGGTCCTCCTCTTAGTACAAGTATTCCACTGACCATTATCACCTCCATAATCCGAATCTGTGTAGGCAATTAGATCATTACTTCCATCAAAATATATTCCATTATTAATTGTCCCCTTTAAATATTGAAAAACTCTTTTAACCATTTTCCAGTGACTAACCATTGGTTTGCTGTTAAAGCGACTTAGGTAGTTTACAACATAACTTATATCGGGGCGACTTATTGTAGCCAAGTAGAGCAGACTTCTGACTGCTTCACGATATGGTTTATTTTCCAATTGTCTATTATCTACAAGATTTTCCGGATTTGTGATCATTCCCTTTTCCATGGGAGTATGTGCTATATTAAGACTATCAAAATCAAAGTGTTTTATAATGTCTTCGGTGTACTTTGATTGGCTGACAAAAATGCCTTCTGTATTTTGAATTTCCATTCCAAGATAAGACATTTTATTATTTTCCGCTGTGTCATAAGTAATTTCGAATTCTTCTTTTAATTTGTTTAGGATGTTAAACATCTCTCGTTGCCTAATTCCAGAGATAAGACCATCATCAACAAAAAGTACAATTATCACACTTCTATTTTTATTGTAATAGACACATGGGTCATCATCGGTATTTTCAAATCCTAATGATTTCAAAAAATTACTGAATTTATGGTTCCAGTTTCTTGGTGCTTGCTTAAGTCCATATAGACTCTTCTTTAATCTGCAGATTCGGTTTGTCCCATCATTATAACCTTCTGGTTGATACATGAAGATTTCTTCCTCCAAGTCCCCATGTAAAAATGCAGTTTTTATATCAAAAGACATCAATTTCATTTTATTTGATGCAGCCAAGCTGAGTACAAGTCTGACTGATACATGTCGAGCAGCTGGACTGAGCGTTTCTGTATAATCAATACCTTGCTTCTGTTGAAAACCTTTTGCAACCAGTCTGGCTTTGAGTTTTCCATCTTGTTTTCTTCTTAGTACCCACCTACATGTCAATGGTTTCACATTATTTGGGGGTTCTACTAACTCCCATGTTCTCATTTTGGTTAATGAGTGAAATTCATCATCCATGGCTACTTTCCAGTTTTAGTCCTGCAGCGCTTCTCCAATTGCAATGTCTTCAACTTCGCCTATCAAGGCCATGTTTTCATTTTCATCATCAGTTGAATATTCCAAAACATAATCGTCTAGTTTTTTAGGTTTTCTGGTATTTCTTTTGTCTCTCAAATTTCGTGAATTATCATTGATCTTGCTTTCCAAGTTTTCATCTTTGTGAATTGTGTGGTTAGACTCGCTAGTCCCTTCTTCATTAGTTTCTTCTCCTCCTGAATTCTGATTTTCTTCTGAGTTCAGTTCATGTTCTATGTATCCTTCTGTTGGTCCTAACTTTTCATCAAACATTACGTTATCAGAGCTCACAACATCATTTTTCTCAGGAATGTAAATTCTGTAACTCGGTGGATCTATATCGTATCCAACGAAAATTCCATTTCTTCGACTTCTTCTCTGTCTTAGCTCTTTTGTGATCCTCAATCAATACATAACATTCACATCCAAAACTTCTAAGTTTATTAATATCAACTCTTCGGCCAAACCATAGATCAGCAGGACTGTTGTCATTTTGTGAACTCTTCCCTGTCTGATTTATAGTAAAAACTGCATAATTTACTGCTTCAGCCCACAGATTTTCATTGAGATTTTTAGCATGTATAGCAGATCTTGCAGATTCAACAATCGTCCTCATTTCTCTTTCAATACGTCCATTCTGCTGAGGAGTATATGCATTCGACTTACTATGAAATATCCCTAATTCTCCCAGAATTTTCTTAGCATTTTCATTTTTAATTCCAGTTCCATTGTCAGATCTCAAACATTTTATATTTCTTTCAAATTGATTGTTCACCATTTTCACATACATATTCAGTTTAGAAATAGCTTCATCCTTATATTTTAAAAAGTACACTGTTCGAAAATGTGAAAAATCATCCTTGAAGAGTAGGAAGTATTTAGCTCCTCCTAACGAGAGAATGTTCATCTCACACAAGTCTACATGAACCAAATCTTACGGTTTTTGAGATACTTTTGTATTCAATGGATGTGAAATATGATGTTGTTTTCCATATATACATCCTGGACAGACATAATCATTCCAATCATCTACATATTTCACTCCATGTCTTTTCAGAGTGTCTTTCACATATTGTACATTTTGATGAGCTAACCTGTCATGCCAAATTTTAATTGACGTAGTTACAAGACATTTTTCAGCTTCATCTCTTCTAAACATCATCTTGAACAAATTTTCATCTCTTTTGGCTATTGCTACAATTTCATTATCTTCCCGACTCTTGAAAATTGACTGGCTTGCATCTGCTTGTTGAATATATCCTCTGTCTAACAACTGTGACACGGAGAATAGGTTGAAGGACATTTTGGGCACATATAATACATTCTTCAGAACGACTTCATACCATTTTTCACCATTGAATGCCATCAACTCCACTTCACCTATTCCTATTCCTTCTAACCTGGTAGCATCACCAATTAACACATTGATACGTTCTTTAAGTTCAACAAAATTTGTCAACCATTCTTTACGTGATGTCATATGTTGTCTTGCACCGCAATCTTGATACCAGCAATCACTGCAGTCATTTTCTGATAATATGTCCTTTACATTTGCAGTTGATAAACCAGTGGAAATAAAAGCTCTGCGATTTGAGTTTCTTTGATAACTTCTCTGACTTCCATTATTTCGATCATTACTACTGAAATATCCACTTGAATTATTATTGGGACAATCTTTTGCAAAATGGCCCTTTTGATTACAGTTTTTACAGGAGTAATTGTTTTTGCAGTATTCTAGATACTTAGGACAAGGTTTGTTTCTGCAGTATTTCTTAATATGACCCCTTTTACCACATTTGAAACATTCAACTTTACTTTGTGAATTGGCTTCATTTCTTTCAGACTTTTTGTGCATAAGGGCATTTTGTGGTGCTTGTTCCTCAGTACCATTCAGTCTATCCTCCTCCAACCGAAGACGTTCAATGATTGTATTTAAATTTTTATCGGCAGGGCTGACATTATCCCAGGCCGTACGGAAATGATGTAATTTAGGAGGTAACATTCCCAAAATTCTTGTCATGATCCAAGATTCCTTGACTTCTTCACCTTCAGCAGCTAAGTCTTCTGCATACTGTTGAATAATCATACAATTTTCTACGGCTGACTTACCAACATCATATTTATAACTGAAAAATTGCCTTTGTAAACCTTCAACTGTAAGATCAGACTTCTTACCATACAACAACTCTAACTTTTCAAGCATAATAAAAGATGAATCACAATACGCAATTTTCTTAGCAATGTTGCTACTCACATTTAAACCTATAAGAGTTTGAGCTTCAATATCTTGTTTGAGCCAAGCCTTAACATTATCATTGTCATCTGAACCCTCTGGCTTCAATACTACACCTGTAGCTACTAAATATAACCCTTTTGATTTCAAAGTTAGATTCAATTTAAATTTCCATGATACATAATTAACATTACCTTGTGAATCTTCTGACAATATTTCTAATGAAGACTTGACTGAGTCCATATTGAATTTAGCTTTTGACTGATAAATTTTACAGTTCAATATCTAATTTATAAACAGACTTATAATAAAACAATTCTAAAGACTTATCTTAGAGAAGTGATTTTTCTTTACGACGACTTACTTTCCAGACAACTGATTTGATGGTCCCAAATAATACTGACTTGTAGTGACGACTGACTGGCAAGTTTGACTGACCTACAATTACCTTCAACTTCTTGTTTATTCAACCTCTGGCTTATTCCAACAAACTGACATAGCTGACTGGGCCCATAACCTGTTGTAATTATTGTTGGATAACACGAGGTATTCAGCAAAACAAGTTTCTTATAAAGATTTATTATTCAACAGTTACAAAAGTCAATGTCAAACGAAGGCGCCTAAAAGAAAAATGAATTTATTCAATATGCGCCAACAAAAGTAACCTACTGTCTATAATACATGTAAAAAGATACATCTTACCTTCTAGACATTTATAACAGTTGCTGTTCAATATTTATATTATACTATTAATATTTGGAGACGTAAAATTAACAGACTTCCTCCTTTTTGTTTGACAGACGCCGAAAATTTTTTTTTTTTTATTGAATGTTGATAACATATGAAACACAAAACTTGTGACATTCGAAAATAATTACAAAATATACAAATATTCTCAACACATGTTATCATTTCATGATTGCCCACCATTCCTTTGTCAATGTCATCCTTCATGTCATCTGTCATTCAGGATGCGTTCGGAATGTGTACTGTAGTGTAGCTCATACTACAATGTCTTTACTAAATATGCCGATATGAGTAACGTTACTGATTGGAAAATTGTGGTTCCAACTTCAAATAGGTCTGAACATTTAACCAAATTTCATGATAACTCAACTTCAGCTCACTTTGGTGTATTCAAAACTTTAGAGAGAATTTCTGAGTTGTATCATTGGCCGAATATGAGACAGTCTGTACGCAGATATGTAAGGCGTTGTCAGGTTTGTAAGCCCACAAATTTGCCACAAGCTGGACTAATGGGACAATATCGCAGCATAGAATTTCCATTTCAACTAATCTTGATAGGACCTTATCCTAGATCCCGCCAGTGTAATCAATATGCCTTAGTAGTTGTTGACTGGTTCACTAAGTTTACCTTAATTCAAACTATGCCTAAAGATACCGCTCCAGCCATTTGTAAATTTTTAGAAAATAATGTCTTTTTAATTTTTGGAGTGCCTCAAATTATAGCTACTGATAATGGTAAACAATTCACCAGTCAGTTGCTTAAAAACTAAATGACTAAATATGAAGTTCAAAATATTTGGTATACTTCAAATTTTACACCACAAGCTAATCATACAGAACGTGTCAATAAATCTATCGTTACTGCCTTACGCTCATATTGTTATGAAGATCATAGATCTTGGGATTTAGAAATTCATGAAATAGCTCAGGCAATTCGTCTTTCTAAGCACGAAGTTACTGATTTTACGCCTTCATTTTTAGTATTTGCTCGTAACGTACCTGTTGTAAGTTCTTTCTATGGAAAAATTGTAGAAAATCCTATTAATAAACCTCAAATATCTGACAAGATTCATAGATTACAGGATACCCAAACCATGCCTTCCATATTTGAATCTGTTAGGAAGCGCCTTCATAAAGCATATGTGAAAACAAGTGCTCGTTACAATTTACGTAAAAGGAACATCCAATTCCATCCAGGAGATCATGTTTGGAAAAAAAACATATCCTAAATCTGATAAAGCTCAATATATTTCTGCTAAATTCATGCCTAAATACATACATTGTGTAGTAAATAAAGTTATCTCTCCCTTGATTTATGAACTGAAAGATTTAAATGGTAAAAATATGGGTCGTTGGCATATTAAAGACCTAAAGGAAAATATCTTATCTTCTGCTGACTTAAGTGACCACCAGGTGGAAAATTCATCCGAATCCGACTCTGAAATATCTTCTGATTAATTATCTGCTAATTCGTTTTATCTATTACCTATAAGTTTGGAATTCTTTCCTACTAATATCTACTAATATAATGTGTTCCTTCTCTGTCTCTATTTTGATTTGCTATATATATTCAATAAGGGATTAATTAGAGGTTATCTGAGATCCTGCTTAGAAATTTGAGGAAGTCTGAATAATTCATACTTTCTAGATGATTATTGAAATTTGAAAACTATGCTCAAAGGGAATATCGTGAACCTATGAATGTTGGTGTTCCTAATTATAGTTTTATGTAATGAATTTTTTGGGAGAGCTTTTCCTGAGAATATATTTTACTTTTAGCTTTGTCCTATATGACAAAAGTTGAGAGTACCGATTTTTTTTAGTTATCTGAAGAGGATCAGATCTACTAAAAATTATTTCAATCTTTATAGCATTACAAGGCAGAGGAGCATACATAATTATTACTTGTTTTACCTAATTTTACTTTCCTAATATAACTTATCTATCTCAATTCATTTGTAACTTGAGATAGATAAGTTCAAGAATTATTACCACACCTTTGAGTATGACATGCTTTTGTAACAACATGTTAGTGTCATTCCCTAAATTATTTCCTTCCCTTTCTTGAACAATTCTTCATAATTTTTTCCCTCTCTTCAACAAATCTCTGGTGAAGTTATTTTATTTTAATATTTCTTTAGCTAATTTCATGAGCTCTAAAAAAAACAAAAGAAAATGTACTTGTTCTTAAAGATAGAAAAATAACTTTACAGAGAGTTGATGATGTAATCATTGTAATATTGATTTTAATTTATTATGAATTATTTTAGCGGTTGGCTTCATAGATTTTGTTTTACAAAACAAACTGAAACTGGAACAAGTATCTTAAAATTGATACATACCTTTAAACCAATTTTATGATTTCATAAGTACTTATGGACTTCGAGGCATACCTCCACTGCTGAGGGAACATTAATTTGGCCTGATACCCAAGAAGGCAGGGAGGCTTCAAAACTAGTACTTCCGTTAAGATAAGTACCTAAGTATATCTACAACAGAAGTTTTCACCAAAGTCAACCTTTCAAGCTGAAAATTCATATCTCGCATCATTTGTAAACTTAAGGGCTTCACCCACTGTTATTCTATAATTTGTAAACTTCAGGGTTTCACCCACTGTAATTCTATAATTTGTAAACTTAAGGGCTTCACCCACTGTAATTCTATAATTTGTGAACTTAAGGGCTTCACCCACTAACATAGTTAATATATATTTTTTTAGGATAGATTTGACATAAATTCTATATTTTTCACATTAAGAACTAATTAAATCCATATTTATTGTTATTGCTTAACTTGTGGAATTTTATTCCAACTTCCTTCCTACTGAATTTATATACACACAATTCAAATTATCAAATAGTGAATGCTTAACTAATAGTACAGAACTATATATTCATAGTTTCGGGGTTAACCTATTCTTTTCATAAAAAAAGGAAGAAAACCACGTGGCGCTCAACTTTATTAACTACTTTCTTTTAAGCTATAGTTCTGCTATTGTTAAGTTCGGAGAAAGCCACCCCTGAGAATCATTTTTTTGGGTACAATTATTTTTTCAATCTATATAACTTTGCATTTAACACCAAGTAAAGTATGTTTCATTCGGCGCCCAAGCCAACGTAGTTTAATTTATGTTTCACCTCGCAAAATAATTTCGGTGGTCGGTCAATAATCCACCACCTTGATGTAGGTGAAATAATATACTATCAACAGACCCCACTTCATAAAATTTTACCAATGGCTAGAAAAATTGACAAAAATTTCTATGGCAAAAGAGACAAAAACTAATAAATAACCGTTGGCAGCTATCGTGTTCAAAAAACTACCTGTAAAAAAAATCATTAACACTTCAATGAGGTAATTCTGAAAAAATATATTTATTGTCATCAAATCACTTGAAAAATCTACTAAAATAATTGTGAAAGTCCAAGAGACTACTACCACTTCCGACATATTTCTCAGGTTCATCTCCCTGATGAATTTCTTTCAACCAGCTTTGTTTAATTAAATCACTTCCTTTTTCACCTATCATAATCGTCGGAGCATTCGTATTACCTCTAACAATTTTAGGCATAATAGAAGCATCTATAACTCTCAACGATTTTATACCGTGCACCCTTAACTCCGGATCCACCACCGCGCTTTCATCCGAATGGGGACCCATCTTGCAAGTACCAACTGGATGGAAAATAGTAGTAGTATACGCCATAGCAACACAAGCCCAATATTCATCGGTTGCAAAATGTTTATGTCTACAAGCAGGCAAAGGAGTTCTCACCAATTCTATTCCGGCGTGTTTGAAGTAACTTGTATGCTCAAGATTCAAACTCTGCTTCACACCGTCGATTATCCTTAACAAATCGACTTCTTCAAAGAAGGTATTGGGAAAAATAAGTGGTGTACCATGAACAGGATCGGTATCGTTTAACAAAATTCTACCTCTAGACTTTGGATTCAGTAGAATAGGTCTCGCCATCATACCACTATAATAAGACAAAGGTAAAATGGCTGTATTATAACTGAGTATAGGATCAGTGAAAAAATTATCAGTGTTAACAGCATCGATAGATAGTTGTATATCAGGTTTGTGTGAACTATGTTCATATTTAGTTTGTATGAAAGCGTTGGCTTGTAGAGGTCCTGTTGAAGCTAATGGACCATTTCTGGTTTTCTTCCAATGGAAAGTATCTGCTTTCATTTGGTCTTCATTAACTAAGGTGGAAGTGTGATTCGTTAACCTAAAAACCACTCCATCTATAGTAGTATGGTCCTGAAGATTGAACCCAACAGCTGAGTCTTTTATGACATTAATGTTGTGTGATTTCAAGTGATCGGATGGTCCAACACCGCTCAACATCAGTATAATTGGGGAATTAATGGAGCCAGCTGAAAGAATAACTTCTTTCTTTGCTATAGCTTGAACCATTTTTCCGTTTCTATAATATTCAACACCATAAGCAGTCTTAGTTTTGGGATCAATTAGGACTCTTGTTACGTGCGCGTTGGACTGTACACGTAAATTTTTCCGTTTATTTCGAATGGGTCTAATGAAAGCAACGTTAGTACTTTGTCGTTCACCGTCTTTCGTCGTATGTTGTAGAAGCATGGTTCCCAAAAGATGCTCAGTATTTTGATCTAATTTTGGTAATCCTAGCTCGTGATAGGAATGAACAAGTCCTATTGTATTTTCGTCTTGATAAGGAAAAAATTCAACGGTTTGATAACCTCCTACCCCGTGATAATGCGGATCGATTTTCTCGCTGTCGTGATTTCTGTTATCTTCGGACTTTTTAAAGTACGGTAAGACGTGGTGGTACGACCAGCCATAGTTACCCATACGAGCCCATTCATCGTAATCGTCTGGGTGTCCTCGTATGTATATCATATAGTTGATAGTCGAAGATCCTCCCATAACTTTTCCTCTCGCCCAAGTGCATCGACCTTCGTCTCTGGCGAGACAACTTTTTGGAGATGGTTGAGTTTCGTAACCCCAGTCTAAGCTTGATCCTTGTAGCATTGGTGCGAAAGCTGGAACGTCAGCTACGACGGGCTCTTCATCGCCGGCTTCTAATAATAGTACCTAGAACAAAAAAAGTTTCAGAAATTTCTTCAAGACAAATCTAGAGTGCAAAGTAATATAAAATATGGTTTGAGTGATTTGTCATTCAATTTTGAGACTGGAAACAGTATATTTCGTAACGACATTTTTCACACGAGTGGTATTGTCTCACGAGCGCAAGCCGACTGAGACAATCTTACGTGTGTGAAAAATCACTTTCGCACAAACTATGTACACTATTTTTCCTACGACCACGCGATATACTTCTACCGAATCAGGCATGTACAAACTTGCGTTTTAATTTAGATGTAAGAGGTTTTACGTATGTGTATTTGTAATTACTTTATATAGTTTTCATTACTTACAATAAAATTGAAAGTGGCCCAAAAAATTGTGATTTTTATGCGATGAAAAAGAGTGCCTTTATAAAAAAGTTAGAATTGATATTGGTACACAAAATATTAGGAACATTTATTTTAACAACTAACAACAATTGGAAATAGAACATCAGAAATTGAACTGTTTTTGTTACAAAAATATTGCGATTCAGAATTAATTATTCATTTGAATCACTGTGAAAATTAAAAGTAATGAATTTATAATATCAACTTAGGAAATACGCATTTGACACATACATAAATTTGCGGGGTAAATAGACTAGCATTCAATTTGACAGCTTTTTTATCCGCACACTTACGGATAAGTTTTTTATCCGTACGCGTATGAATAAAGGCCACCTTCCATAGAACTAGACAGTGCGAAATATGTCACTTTCCTATGTGATCGTAGGAAAATTCAATTTTTCGCTCGCTCGTAGAAAAATATACTTAATGTATAAGATGTGCGTTGGGCTGCCTGTAGAAAAATCGTTGAATAATGTCAATCAGGCGGAAAAGCCTCGTTGTGAAAAAAGCCACAAATCGTGTTAGACATACCGTAAATGAACAGCTGATGATCTTGTGGAATGGGGCAATTCAATCTAAACCCCACTATCAACATATCATGCCCACCAGATTTTCATTAGAATTGGCTTGAAATGTTACTGTTAAATGAATGTGACTAATCTAATTATCTAGAAAAAATTTGATTTGAATACATTTGGGTAATATCACTGTATATTGTGTAAGTGTATTCGAGGTGAACTTTGAAATTACGAAATTGAAATAAGAAATATAAAATGAATATAGTTTAAAAAACTAAAAATCACACTATCATATTAGGATAAACTAAAAAGTAGAAAATAATTTCAATGTATAAATTAATAAACAATAAATAGTATTATTGTGGAACAAATGTGGAGTGTTTTTTTAAGAACAGATATATGGAGCACCCCACGTTTTTTCCACAATAATACAATTTATTGTTTATTAATTTATACATTGAAATTATTTTCTACTTTTTAGCTTATCCTATTATAAAAGCGTGTTTTTTAGTTTTTTTTAAACTATATTCATTTTCCACTTTTCAGATTTCGACAATAAAATTTAAGCTGCCAAATTTTAAAGTGTTACTGAAGCAGGTAGTATAGGGACTCCCCAATAGAGGGCTGACAGTAGTAAAAGTTGTTTCGAGCTAAAAAGATAATTATCATTGATAAATTCTAATCGATTGATAATCGATTATTCAACGCACCTCGTATTAAATTCTTTTCGAAATTATTCTTTGTATCCTTTACCATCTTTTTGATCAACCCTCGTATTAAATTCTTCTCGAAATTATTATCCTTGTATCATCTATCATCTTTTTGATCAACCCTCGTAATAAAATCTTTTCGAAATTATCATACATCCTTCGTATTAAATTCTGTTGGAAATTAAATCTTTGTATCCTCTACCATCCTTTTGATCGACCCTCGTTTTGCCACAGCAGCTGCCAGAGAGATACAAACATACAAGCAAGCAAACAAACAAACAAACATACAAGTGAAGCTAATAAAAGCGTGTTAATAACAGTTAGTCTATTGGAATGTTACATTTTTTAGGCCTTACCTTGCGTTTTTTTAAATACGCAATTTTATTTTTTAGATGTGTAGGGGGGGTCAGTGTTGAGCTAAAACCAAGCTTATGAGGTCGCCATCATTGTTTTTACGATATATCTCTTAAGCTATTCATCTGATGGAAAAAATTTATTCAAATATTTTGTTGCAAATTGAATTTCCTACAACTTCAATCCAGTCATGTTTGGTTGTAGAACTATAAATAGGAAAGTTGTAGGCGAGATAAAATTCATATTTTACGAAAAAATGGTATCAGACCATTTTTGTTGATCGGTTTTTGAGGAACAGCTTTTATTAGCATGGGAGTAACTTTTTTTCATTAGGTCTATTGCTAACGGACAACTTGCTGTTTCTTCATACATCTTCAGGATGTGACACAACTTCAGCTCCTTGCAGTATCGGTGAAATGGAATCTGTGAAAAAGATTTTAGAGTTTGCAAGTGGAACGGCTTTGTTTCTCAACAAGAGAGCTGACCCTGCTTTGTTTACTGTAATTGGTGAACGTTCTTCTCTTTATACGGTGGAAATGAAGATGATAATTCTCTTGACTGCTTGAGATACAAACAATTTGCCAAGGCAGCGAAAAAGAAATTTCAACTTTTCTTAATTTTTTCCAGCACAGACACAGCTCGTTCACATACTTTCTGAGTCTACCATTAGGTCCAGTCATGACTCAGCAATAATAACGCAAAGGAAACCGTAGTGTGATGTGTGGATATCGAAAAGAAGGGCTGAAATGTTTTGCAGTGTGCTTCCATTGTTCTGGAGAGACTTGCAGCAACATTATGGAACTCTCAGAATTTATAAATAAAAATGAATTTGATGATGAACCGCCGACATTAACACCCCTCCCTTCTCCAGTTCCCCCATTGAATTTAATTCAGAAATTCGATCGTTTGCTAAGCCGCAGCCTGGCCCATCGATAAGACTGAGGGACGGAGTAGTTCAAATTTAGAAAATCACAGTAGATTATGCCTATATACCACGTAAAAAAACACTCCTCCGAACTCTATCTAGTGGTGGGGAAAAAAGTCAATAACTAATAATCATTGGATATTGAGCTCCAAATATGAGGAGGACCATAATATATCTGCAAAGGTCGCGGTGGGATAGGACAAAGAGCCACTCCAATTCCATACTTATCTAATCTAATTTAACTAACAATTATTGATTATATTGCAAAATTGATAACTAGAAAAAGAGAAAAACAATAGCTGATGACAAATTATCAGTACAGTACAGTTATCTATTTGGCAAGAAGTGGCTGGATTTTCACCAACACTGAAGGCATATTTGACGAAGTGGGACTTCCTTGTCCTGGAAGAAGACCTATTGAAACAAGTCCTTGGAAACGAAGATGGTTCCTACAATAGATGATAAATAGTTATCCCTAGAACAATATAAACCTGGAAGCCCATTCGAAAGGATCGCATTAGATGTCACTGGACCATTTCCGACGAAAAAAAATGGTGGTAGATGTATTTTGGTTGTGATGGATTATTTTACCAAAGGGTTAGAAATTCACGCGATTCCGAATCAAGAGGCCATTACTGTCGAGGATGTATTAGTGAGAGCATTCATCAGCAGATATGAAGTGCCCTTGAAAGTTCACAGCGATCAGGCAAGGAATTTCGAAAGCTATGTTCCAGAAAATTTGTGACAAGCTGGGGATGAAGAAGACCAGGACAACGGCACTGCATCTTCAGACAGACGGAATGGTCGAAAGAAAGAACAGGACCACTGGAAACCACCTGTCCAAAGTAGTTTCCCACAGAGATTGGGACCAGTACCTTTCCCCATTTGCATTGGCTTATAGATCTGCCATCAATAAGTCCATACGTGAAACACCAGAGAAAATCCTATTTGGACGCGAAATGAGGCTTCCTTGTGACCTGGCATTTGGTTATCGACCTGAAGTAGATCTAGCGGGAGAAGACTACACCCTGTATACAAAAGGATTAATAATTGAAATTCAATAGAATACGGAGATATTGCATCATATAACGGAACTTTTTTGTGCAGAATGAATGCTTTTTCTTTAACGCACAATAAGCTACAGAGCGTGGATTTACCTATTATTTTCACATATACGTCTTCATGCCTTTTGAAGTTTCCCTAACAAAAGCCGAATACATTTTGTGTTGTGTATGTATTCTGTAAGTGTCACATCCTTGGTTGTATACAATCTATTAAATTGGTAGCGTTTTATCATTCCATATCAATATACAGCAATTCTGTTTTCATAGAAATGCAGTTTGGCTAGTTAGAGTTTGAACATGTGAAAAATACGAGTATAATAAAGCAGTTGTTGATGCACCTAACGATTGAACCGAATTGAATTGTGAATTACTACTTTGAGTACTACAGAATAAAGTCGTACCTAATTAATATCTGGATCCAGGAAACTTTTAAGTTACAGATAATGCCATATGGTTAAGAAAAATGGAGCACTGTAACACTGCCAACTCAATATTTGGTAGTACCTCTCTAAATCAGTAGATAAGGAGGCACATTTTTGTTTTAAAAGCTCTGTGATGAGAAGAAATAAAACAAGGCGTGCGATTCGGTCCCTCACGCCAGACATAAAGTTAGATAAGGTTCTTTTTAACATGTTCTCATCACCCTATTGATGTATTTTCGGTTAATTTTTGCAAAATTTGAAAACAATATTAAATAGGCAATGAAGTGATCTTTAAAAATATATATCTTCAGTCCAAAGTTTCCAAATGAAACATTGTCACTACTGGAATGGAGCTGGAGGAAAGTGATTATATTCTTCCTCTGGAGAATATAATATATGAATATTATAATTAAAGTTGTTCGAGTTTTTCTAAACATATGTACAGTAACAGGTATCTAGATTTAGAGGACCATGATATATCTAAAAAGGTAGCAGCAATCTAATCCTTTTGGCTTGTTCACAGTAGCACAGAACACACTGCATCAAAGTTCCGGAAACGTTGCAGCATATCTACACTGAAGATCAGAATTTTTTCTGTCCGATTCTGAATTTTAATATTCACTACTCTATATAGGAATGGACATTTAAGAACAACTTTGTTTATGCAACCATGAATAGAAAGGAATTGAAATAAACTTTTAAAAACATCCAGAACATTGTCCATTATAAAACAAGAATTGGTATATCAGTTGTTCAAAGTGAAATTTCATTTAAAGTTGATCGTAAATCTGTTGATTCATATTCAACAGTAATGGTCGAAGTAGTACTGCGGTTTTGTATAATTTATGCTTGCCATGTGACCTAAATTTAAACTGTTATTCTCAAAAAAGGATATAACAATATCTACCATATTTGGTTGCGTAATATCAAGTTAAAACAAGGCGTATGCCGTAGTTTAATTGTGAAACCCGCAATTTTATTGAATGTCTAGATCCTTGAAAAGAGGCTGCCAGATTGTAAGATTCTTGTTTCACATTCATAATTCACTATTCGGATCGTGGAATGCCAGTTTTCTAATGAAATACTTTGAATTATTTTCTGTTTAACAGTCTGACCAGTGATTTGTTGTACATCCTTCGCAGCTCCAAACTATATTATATTCAGTTGTGGACTCCACAGCCTGACGCAGTAAAAAGTCTGGCTCAGTTGAGTATTAGGACCTCCATTCTCCATTCCACTCCACTCTCCTCTCTTGTTTGTTTTAGACCTATTAGTACAATATATGGTTTTGTGAATCATGTTCATTGGTAAAAACGTCTAGCATTAGTTCGAAATCCTTTTTTGAATACATAAAATCCGAATACATCTAAAGGAAGGGTTACTCCAACTGATATGTTCCATCAGATCGCAGTTTTCAAAAATTCAGCCTAAGGTGAGTGGACCGATGGGAATTTTTGGGATCGGTTCTTTTTATATCTAAATATAATGAAGAAAGGACTAATATGAATTCTAATCGAGGGCTTCGCTAGGGCACGATCTCATTACATCTGCTTGTGGAAGATCAAATTATTAATACTTATCTTCTCCTCATTAATATATTACAATTTTCAAAGGAGATTTTCGGGCTCTACACAATTCACGTTATCAATATAAATATGTATCAATGATTTGAATATTCACAAACCGAACCATTCTATCGAATGACACAATTCACATTGGTAACATTTCTTAGTGGAACCGTTTTAATAAAAAAAGCATGAACGAAAATATGAAAAAAACTGATATCTACTGACCGAGAATTATTGGGGAAAAATAAATAGTGCGTTACAGTTTGAATGATACAATTGCGTTACTAGACTAGAATTATCAAGTATTAAATTGATTTCTAGTACAGTTGGTCACAAGTATTGGTTCCAATTTTGTACTTCATCTTATAATTTTCATAATATTATATAGTGTCGTTAATTTTTCAACTATGCATAGTGGAGAGAAGTTTTTTTGTTGAACGACATACATTATTTTTGTGTGGTAGAATAGCTCTTCAATGAAAGATAACATTTTTATCTCTAAATCAATTCATTCCAATCTATTAAATATTCCTTCCTATGAAAATCTTCCAGTACCGGCCTTACATATAATTAAGAATCCAATTTTCTCTGTATTGATTTATTTATTGAGTGGAACAACATAACTTTCTGCTATAACTCAGTCTATTGAGATCATTAGCATAACTCAGCCAGTTGGTTGTTTTTTATTGCTTTGAGACAAATATGCTGGAAATATTCCAGTAAATGTAACATTTTTTCAATTTCAAACAACTGCCTTCAATTTAAACCTGATGAGCTGAACCAAACTGATGTGTCCAATAACCTTAAAACTCCCTCATAATCCCTAATTCACCTGAATTCCATTTAAAGCACAGCAGCTAGGATACCGTTACATTCAAAAATATCGCTTGAAACACTGGGGTATATCTAGGCCACCTTGAGAGTTCCTGAAATACCTGCTATAGTCAAATGCGCTCTTATCGTGTGGTTTCACAGGTTACTAACCATATTTATCAAATCAGAAAACACAGAGGTTACCAGAATGTGAGATTATACTGGTTGACGAATTACCACTTCATCTTCAATACTTAAAATAATATATCAGATTAGGTTTTCCACTTCAGGATTTGAAAAAAACGGAAAATTGCTTCTTATTATTCATATTGTCGCCTTGAATTGTCACAAAATTGACATATTTGGATGAAACTTGCAGCTGGTGAAAGGCTTTCGAGAGTTGCTGGAAACTAAATTCATATAATCCTTTTCTTTCCCATAAACATTGCATAAGTCTGTCTTATTCATTTTACGGATTTTTTTGGGAATTTATGATTAAACACAATGAAAGAAAACAAAAACTGGGAGTATGTCCTTGATGAATCGTATGACCTGCATGATAAGACTGCATTTGCCTATAGCACAAGACATTTCAACCTCCACATACCAAACCAGATGCTAGTGCTTTTTAAAATCATCTATACCTTCAGGTACTACCAAATTTTTAAAATTTTTGCCCCTCTTGTATGAAAAAATCAAAAATAACTTCCTTATTCCCTTTTGATGATAAAAAGCTTGATAAATTTGGCGAATATAGTTGTATCCTCTCCCTCAATTTCTTTTTGGATAATTCCTAGAACATAATTATTTTTAAATAGCGAGTTATGCATAAATGTGAGTATTTGAATAAGTGAGGATTCTAGATTCCAACGTTTTGTGATGTTATTCTTATTTATTTAAACAGTTTCCACCGTGGTATGAAATTATACGTTTACTATACCTTATTACTATTGGTTAAACACTTCTTAATGTCCACTAATTTATCCACATTCGGTATAATAATTTTCCCAATTTATCTTTAACACTCAAATATTGTACTACTTATATTCATTAATTCACTATCTGTTCACTCACTGTGTACTGAAACTGCTTACCGATTCACAGTATACTGGTAAACTGTTCGACTATTATTATTATTATCATTCCAAGTATGCACTTGCTCAGCACTTGCTGGTAATGTTCACCTATCCCGAGCGTGTGTAAACGCAAATGGGATTAGGCTCGGAAGTCACATATTTATTATTATTATTATTATTATTATTATTATTATTATTATTATTATTATTATTATTATTATTATTATCTTCATAGCCTTTTCTGTTTGACTTTTCTTTTTGCCTATTTTACTCCAAAAGGCGTTTTTTTGATATTATTTTTTTGCTAGTTCCGCTCAGCACCTAGCTTTGATTCTCCTTTTTTAATGCTACTGAATTTTTTCTTGGTGTGATTTTCATTGTGGGGCATTTCTCGGCTCCGCCTTCCACATTGATTTCCGTTTTTTGTTTTGCCTTTTTCTAAGGCTGATTTTGTTGCCTGTGGTTAATAAGTTTATGTTTTATTTTGTATCCTGTTTGGTTATATTTTTCTCTTCCTATTTGTCTCGTTAAATTTGATTTTGTTACATCTATATTGTAAAATTTATTCGCTTTTTTCTGTATTAGTTCCAGAAGCGGTGTATATTCCAGTTCTTCTCTGATATTTGTTGTGTATCTTTCTGCTTCTGCTATACTTCTCATTATAACTGTTTCTGTGGTTTTTAGCATTTTTAGGTCACAGTGAGCTGTTGAGTGCCAGACTGATGATCCATACATCATGATCGGTTTTACATATGCGTTGTACAATTGGATTTTTATTTTTCTACTTAGTGGATTTGTTTTCCATATATATCCATATAGTCTTTTGGCTATTCTTGCTTTTCTTTTGGTTTCTATTATATGATCTTTGAAAGTAAGTCTTCTGTCGAGGTGTATTCCTAGGTATTTTATTTTCGCTTCTTCTTCGATTTCCTCTACCTCAAAGTTTATTTTTATGTTTGGCTGTCTTTTTTTTGAGAATATTATGAGTTGTGTTTTTCTATGATTTATTTTTATTTTCCATTTATTGTAAAAGGCACTAATTTCTGTTAGGTGGGCTTCTAATCTCTTTTTTATGTTTTGTTTTGGTAACTTGTTGTGTAGATCGCTAGGTCATCTGCGAATAAAGCTGTTTTTGTATTCCCATTTTCCGGTAGGTCGTTTATGTAGAGGTTGAATAGAGTTGGTGATAGTGGGCTTCCTTGTGGCACTCCTTCTTCCATCTTGTATGGTTGTGTTGTTATTTCTTCCATTTTTTAATATGAATTTTCTTTCGTCCAGGTATGATTTTATTAGCTTTGTTATTGCTCTTGGAAAACCATTTTCGTCCACTTTGTATATTAAGGCGTTTTGCCAGACTGTATCATATGCCTTTTCTACATCTAGGAGGACCATTCCTGTCTGTTCATTTTGATTAAATGCAACCTTTGCTTCATGCACTATTCTGGCTGCTTGTAGTTCTGTTGTTCTTTTAGGTTGAAATTCAAATTGATCAGGTCTAATGATGTTATTTTCTTTTATGTGTTTTCTAATTCTTTTATGTATAATGACTTCCAGTACTTTTCCGATTGTGCTCAGTAAAGATATTGGTATGTAGCTTGTAGTGTATTTCGGGTTTTTGTCAGCTTTCTTAATTGGGATGATTGCTGCTGTTTTCCAGCATTTGGGGTAGTGACTCTTCCTTAAGCAGTGATTAAATATATAGTATAATTGTACCACTGCTTTCCTGGGTAGTTTTTTCAGTACTTTCGGTTGAATTTCATCCAGTCCTGCTGCTTTAAATGGTCTGATTTTTCCAATGATTTGTTTGATTTCGTTGGGAGACGTTATGTAGTTTTCATCTACAAAATGTTCTCCGTCGATTACTTCTTGTGTTCTTTGGTCTACCATTCTCGTTGTTTCTGGGTCAGACATATTATGGTTTTGTTTATGTATTTGTTCAAAGTATTCACCAATTTTTTGAATGTTTTGTCTTTGGTCTGTATATAGGACGTTGTTTTCTAATATTGGTGGGATATTTTCTATATTTTTTCCCTTTTTCTGTTTCTGATCATATTCCATACATTTCCTTGTTCTTTTTCGGCTTGCCGTATTCTCTGATGCCATGTGTATTCTTCCAGGGATTCTAGTCTTATTTTTATCTCAGTATTTAATTCGTCTATTTGGATTTTTGTTCTTTGGTCTCTGGTTCTTTGAAAGTTTCTCCTTAGTCTGTTTCTTTCTTTGATAATGTTTTTAAGTTCTTCTGGAGTTATTACTCCTTTATTGTTTGTTTTTGTTCTTGGGATATGCTCTTTCATTGCTTTTTGTATGATTTTTGTTAATTTCTCTATTTGTTCTTCCATTTCTTCGTTTGTCGTGAATCCTCTCTTTATTTGTACTTCTCTATTTATTTGCGATTTAAATTCATCCCAGTTCGCCCTATTATAATTATATTCTAGTATAATTGGCTTTTTGGGTAAGTTTATTCTGTTCATTGTTTTTGTTACAACCGGTTTGTGGTCAGAGCTAAGTTCGTGTTGTGCTATTGGATTTTCCAGTAATATATTTTTTGTTATGAATAGGTCAAGAGTTGAGTGATGTCCATGCTGGTTTATGAGAGTGTAATCGTTTGGTGCGAATATTTGCAGGTTGTTTTCATCACAGAATTCATCCAAGTCGTTTCCTGCTTGGTTTTCCATTGTACAGCCCCAGCTATGGTGTTTGGCATTGAAGTCTCCTGCAATTATTACTTTTTCATTTTCTTCCAACATTAATGTCATGTCATCTTTTTCAAGTCTGTGGTTTTGTATGTGCCTGTATATACTGAATATTGTTAGGTTTCGTATTTTCAGTCCTATGGATTCTATTGACTTTGTTTCCAGGTTTACTTCTTCGTGTTTTATTGTGTTTTTAATATACAGGGTGTCCCACGACGAGTGAAAACTATCTGTATATGGCAAAATACTTATAGTAAAATCATGAAAATTTCTACGTTCGGGTTTTCGGATACGATCTTTTCAACTAAAATATTTTCAAAGATGGCCGACTTCCGGTTCTACCGGAAGTCGACTATAACTTTGTTATTTTAAATGGAACACCCTGTATATTAATACATTTTTGAAATCTACGTAATATTTTAGTATACTTTTGTCTGAAAACTTTTTTCGAAAAATGCACACTTTTTGAGTTATTGATTTTTTTGTAGAAAATTTGACCGTTGAATACCCTTATAAATTATTTTTTTAAGAGGAGACCCTTAAAGATATGAGAATGGTTTCTGTTCGGTGGCCTTAATCAAGGTCAAACGTAATCGAATCTATGTTGAAAAATTTTTCATTTTATACAGGATGTGTATAAAAAGTGTTCAAAGTTTAACTTCATAAATATCAAATTTCTTCATTTTTTTAAATAGAACCACCCTGTTTTTTCTATTTTAATGCATTCAGGGGAAAAAATAAGGCAAGTTCATGTATACTTTTCTATACCTAAACCAGATATTAAATGTTTTATATAAATTTTTAGAGATGCAGGTGTGGTCTAAATTTTGATACAAGCGCTAAGAAATAAAAAAGTCTTTTTCTTAATCTGTCTAAAAAAAATCAAATCAAATTGTTTTTATTAATCCTATTCCAACTTTTAGTCGTCGTAGATATTTGAGGTTTTAAATTGTTATTATATTTTTAACAAGTTTAAATTTTTCATGTATACTTTTAGTAGGCTTTGTAATAAATGCCTCTCATTTGACTGACATAAGTTAACATCTAGAGAAGATTGTGAGCTAAGAGTTCGAAATTCCTTCAATTCCCTTTCTGAGATGATGATTAGCCGTGCGACGAATGAAGGTATACTGAGAAGGGTTGAAAAATGCATTGAAGTTCAAGCGAGCAATTTTGAACATTTACTTTAAAACATCAGACTATTTTTCTTTGGCTTTTAATTTTCCATAAAATTTTGTAGCATATCTTATTATTCTCACAAATGGTTTAACTCGATTAACTTTTGCTTAAAATGAACCGAAAAGCTTCAAATTGTTAAGTATTCTTTTAACAATGTGCGATTTCGATCGCAGTCAATCTGGATATCTTACTGCAAATAAAGCACATGTTCTTGTTAAAACTTTGTCATATTTGTCATGTAAATTCACATAATAATTTTTATTTCTTAGTGCTTGTATCAAAATTTAGACCACACCTGCATCTCTGAAAATTTACATAAAACATTTGATATCTGGATAACGGTAAGGTTTAGGTATAGGAAAGTATACATGAACTTGCCTTATTTTTTTCCCATGAATGCATTAAAATAAAAAAAACAGGGTGGTTCTATTTAAAAAAATGGAGAAATTTGATATTTATGAAGTTAAACTTTGAACACTTTTCATACACACCCTGTATAAAATGAAAAATTTGTCAACATATATTCGATTACGTTTGACCTTGCTTAAGGCAACCGAACAGAAATCATTTTCATATCTTCAGGGGTCTCCTCGTAAAAAAATAATTTATAAGGGTCTTCTACGGTCAAATTTTCTACAAAAAAATCAATAACTCAAAAAGTGTGCATTTTTCGAAAAAAGTTTTCAAACAAAAGTATACTAAAATATTACGTAGATTTCAAAAATGTATTAATATACAGGGTGTTCTATTTAAAATAACAAAGTTACAGTCGACTTCCGGTACAACCGGTTGTCGGCCATCTTTGAAAATATTTTAGTTGAAAAGATCGTATTCGAAAACCCAAACGTAGAAATTTTCATGATTTTACTATAAGTATTTTGCCATATACAGATAGTTTTCACTCGTCGTGGGACACCCTGTATATTGCAACTCCTCTGCCATTTTCTCTATTTTTCCCTCTTCCTTTATACCCGTATATTACTGGTTGGGTTGTATTGTTTTTAATTAGGGTCTCTGATAGGCATAATATGTCTGGTTGTTCTCTATTCATATATCTATTCTTTTATTTCCCGGTGTCTTTTCCTAAGGCTGTTTGTGTTTAATTGTATGATTTTTAGTTTTGCGTTTTCATTTATGGTTGATTATAAAGCTCTTCGTATTTCATGAAAATGTTTGCCTTCTCTGCAAAGGATCTGGCTTGTTTGAGGTCTTCTTTCATTTTCTTCAGAAGGTCTAGCATTTTTGATAGGTTGCATAATTGGCTGATTTCTCTCATTTCTTGAGCTATCTCTGCCATTTCATTGAAATTTTCGTTATTGCTCGCTTGTATTCTAGGTAGGTGTGTGTTTGTATTATTTGATGCTGTGTTTTGTGCTTGTGGTCTGTTTGTGTTTGCACTTGCTGCTGCTGCTTCACTGTATTGTCTGTTGTCTACTCTTGTTGAGTTGAACTGCCTTTTATTGTTTAATTTTTTGGATTTTATTTCCTCGGTTTTGTCCAGGTATTTGAGGTATACCGGGCATTGGGAGTAGTTTGCCGTATGGTCTTGTGCGCAGTTTACGCATTTCACTTGATTTTTTGTGTTTTTTGGTAGATTGCAGTCTTTAGTTTGGTGTCCTTGTGCGCATTTTACGCATTTTGGGGGCTTGAAGCAGTTTGATTGGCTATGTCCAAATTCTTGGCAGTTATAGCATTGTGCCACTTTATTCTTTTTGGAGTAATATTCCCATTTAACTCTTAGGTGGTGAAGTCCTCTTATTTTAAAAATTTCTCCAAGGTTTGTTTCCTTTTTGAATGAGATTAAGTAGCTTCTACTCTCACTATTGTCATATTTTGACAACATTGGGATAATTTCTATTGCTGGATGTCCTAGTTCACCCAGTTCTTCTTTTACTTCATTGGCGTCTAGTCCTGGTGCTGCTTTGAGGACTACCTTTTTGAGTTTATCTTCTCTTCTGGTGAATGAATGAAATTCAATTTTATTTTTTGTAAGTTCATCTTTGACTTTTATTCTGTTTTCTTCGTTTTTTAGATATATTTTGGTGGATTCTTTTGTCATTTGTATCGAGAATTTGTTTTCTCCGATTATTTCTTTTATTGCTCTTACAAGATCTGTGTAGTTTCCTATTTTGTTAGTAATAACTTAAGGTGGGATACCT
The DNA here is from genome assembly GCA_963978555.1 of Galerucella nymphaeae. Lineage (NCBI taxonomy): Eukaryota > Metazoa > Arthropoda > Insecta > Coleoptera > Chrysomelidae > Galerucella > Galerucella nymphaeae. The sequence goes on from OZ021708.1 coordinate 10,490,732, forward strand.
TTATCTTTGATTTTTTTGGCTTGATACGACCGTGGACGAAGTGACATGGTTTTTGTCTTAATTTTTTGTTAATATCCCAAACCGATTTGCGGTTGGTATATTCAGTATGGTTGTTGGTTCATCGTCTTCCTTGTCTGTATCCATTTGTACAGGTTTGTGGATGAATTTTTTCTTTATCGAGGATGATTTTGATCATCGTGATTGATCGCTTTCCTGCGAACTTTGTTTTGTAATTGAATTTTTTTGTGCCGATTAGCACCATACTGGGCCCAGGCGGCCCTACTTAAATCAGACCCTTCTGTCGACTCCGTATAGTGTTATCAGTAGGTTTTAAATTTTATGTTTATCAGTGTTTATGACTATTTACTATTCGCTTTTGAATTTTTTTGCACACGTGCATACGCTTAGACTGCTCTCTCTTCTCTTTAACTGTTCGACTCATTCAAAAACCCGCTTATATAGAACTCTTGAAACTTCTTGAATTTATCACATTCCACGTATGCCGAGCTTCCAGAACAAACGGGAATATTACTCTGTTAAGGAATCTTCTAGAAAGGTCTCATTTGATAAAATGTATAGTTCACAACAGGACTGGATTCTGAATTGCTGAGTTCGTAACAGTATACTCAAGGATAACAGCGAAAGGTGAGTAATAACATGGAAAAATCATTCAGTAGACAATGTATAAAATGCAAATTATGACCCTTACAGTATCAATAGAATATCAGCTAAACGAATTCAAAGCAATACTGCAGACCTATTAAGATCAAAACGATTGTAAAATATTAATCTGTATTGGAAACATTCATATAAAGTACTAACATCATTTTGGCTCAGCCTATGAAAAACTGAAAAGATATTCTCTCAGAATGTGAATTTATTCCGGTCTCGAAGATGACAGATGTTCAGTTGAACTAAAAACAAAACTAAAACTTTTATTTATCATTCAAATGAATATTGAATGCTCTCTGTCAAAACACGAGCGCGTCATGAAAAATATCACTTTTCCTCCATATCAAATAATATACTATTGCAACAACTCACAATGTGTAAGGAACGTATGTTCACCGGTATATAAGCAGCGGAATGAAATAACACGTGATTGCTTGTATAGAATACAACCACAGACATATAAAATACAATAGACAGAGTTGTTTACAAAATGTGTATGTGCCAACAATAATTCTTACTTTACTACAAATTATTTTGTAGTAATGCAGCGCTGCCAGATGAATAATGTAAAATTATTTTTAGAAATTTATGTTCAATATCTACTATTATTTGATATTTCTCTGCAAACTAAATATATTTTTGCATACATATATTTTTGTCTATAAATATGTGTTGTTATTTGTTGTTTGCTGAATTTGAATCTCTTAAATTTTATTTTACATACTACAAGGTAGTATAATTTTCTGCTCATCTTTTAAAATTTCGCGGAGTCCGGCAACGCTGCTAACAAACTACCCCAACAAGCCGCCGCCATATTCCAATATCATTTCATTGATAATCTAAGTGGCGAGTACTGTGTTTTTGATTTTTTTGCGTGTATTTCAACCAATTTTGTATTTATTACTGAATCAGAGGTGTTAAAAAAATTAAAACTATGGTGTGTGGTGTGCCGGAAAATCGATTATTTGAATCCTAACCTATCTTTTCACTGGTAAGTTGTAGTAAATAAGTTAGTCATAGGCGGGTGTGAATCCTTTTTTTACTCAATATCTAAAGTTATTCTTATAAAATCTGAATTGGCTTGATAAAGAGAAAATTGGGTGGAATTACCACTCACATACTTCTCACTCTCAGCTCCAAGATAAAAAAAAATACGGAAATTTGATAAAAGCATCTACATTAATATTAGAAGTATGCAAAGGAGCAGAAAAATACTTTAGATTTTTTAATAAAACCACTGGTATATTTAATAAAAACACCTGACAACTATATTAACAGTAAATACACTGAAACAATTACCAGCAAGCTCATATGATTATTTTGGAGATCATATATTTGAAGATACGCCAGTTGATGGTCATTGCCACCACCTAATAAAGCTTGTATTAGCAAAGTATTTCAAAATTCTTATCCATCACGAAGTTACCAAAAAAATGGATACAATAAAAGTGAATAGAATACGAAGTATTCAAACAAAAATTTTATTTCGTAATCAATGACAACCTTAATGATGTAAAATAAATATGTATTATTTTCTAATTATTTTCATTTCATAAACCTCAAGAATTTGTATCACCTAAACAATAGGTATACATCCCTTTTACTGACAATTATGAAGTTGTTTTAATAATGAAAATGTGTACCTTGGAGCAGTAAATATTTCAATGTGATAGTTAAATAAATTAAATTTTTTCATTAGTAACAACAAATTCCGATGTAATTTTTATTGACTTTAAACAAGCCTTCGATAAGATAAGAAGAAGTAAACTGTTTACAGCACTAAGAGAATTAGGAGTGAGCAACAAGCTAATTAAGATGGTGAAGTTAACTATGGAGGGATCTAAATGCTGCATAAGGGTAGGAAATGAGAAAACCGAAAGTTTTGAAGTGAGGGAAGGAGTTAAGCAAGGTGACCCCCTATCATCCATAATGTTTACATATGTACTTGAATACATAATTCGAAAAGCGGGAATAAATAGGTCAGGGATAATATATCATAAAAGACATCAATGTCTAGCATTTGCCGATGACATAGCGATAATTACAAGAAGCAAGCAAGAACTACAAGAAGTTATTGTACGACTCGAGCAAATATCATTAGAAATGGGATTGGAAATAAATGAGGAAAAAACTAAGTACATGAAATGGACAAATACTGAGGGAAGGAGTAATGAGAAATTGGAAATAACAACGTTGAAAAACAAAAAATATAGTTTTAAAGAAGTGGATACATTTACCTATTTAGGAGCAGAATTTGCCAAAAAGCCTGATCAAAGAAAAGAGATCCAGAACAGAATAAACAAAGGAAACAAATGTTTATATAAGCTAAAAAATTTATTAAACAGTAAAATGCTAGCTAGAAGTGCCAAAATAAGAATATATAAAACGGTACTAAGACCTATAGTGCTATTCGGAAGCGAAACGTGGACACTGGGTAAAAGTGAACAAAATATGCTAGCGATTTGGGAAAGGAAATGTCTACGCAAAATTTTTAGAGGGAAGAAAATAGATGACACATGGCAGAGAAGAAGCAATAAAGAACTGAGGGAACTATATGGTCAACCAGACATAATAGGCACTGCAAAGGGAAATAGATTGAGATGGATTGGCCACATACAGAGAATGAAAAATGAAAGGGTACCCCAAAAAATAGTAGAAAGCGGGATAGGAGGAAAGAGGAAAAGAGGACGACCCAAAGCAAGATGGATGGAAGAGGTGTTAAAAGACCTTAGAACACTAAAAATAACCAACTGGAAAAGAAAAGCGGAGAACAGGAAGGAATGGAGAAAGGAAGTCAACAAAGCCATGGGCCTTCTAGGCCTGCAGAGCTGATTATATATATAACAACAAATTCCAGATATTTATACTAATTTTTGTCGCACAGTTGTTTATCAAGTATTAATTTTAAAAATTCAAAATATTGTGAAAGAATTCCCGAATTGAGTCTATTCAATCGATCGCCCAATTCATTTCTCCGTCTATGGTGTTGATCTGTCGGCCACCATATTCCAACAATAGTCATATGCTTTGCCTCCTCACCGCCCCTGATCATAACAATGTTGGTTGGAGTATAAACATTTCGTATTTTATTGATGAATAACTCTGTCTATTGTATTTTATACAGGGTGGCGCACCGAAAACGAAACAGATGCATTTACTGGCAGATGATTCCTTTTTAAAAAAATCCCTCGGACCCGTCGATTTTGTTTTCGAGGGGGACACAAAATTGGCATAAAATCACAGTAACATTTGCAGCCCCCTAAGCGGGGGTGGCACCATCCCTAAAATCTTAAATGGAAAGGGGGGTCGAATGTGATACTGAATTGAAGTACATGAATTTTACATCATTGTAAAGGGAGTTGAAAGACCTTTTAAATGATGGATCATTCGACCCCCCTTTCCATTTAAGATTTTAGGGATGGTGCCACCCCCGCTTAGGGGGCTGCAAATGTTACTGTGATTTTATGCCAATTTTGTGTCCCCCTCGAAAACAAAATCGACGGGTCCGAGGGATTTTTTTAAAAAGGAATCATCTGCCAGTAAATGCATCTGTTTCGTTTTCGGTGCGCCACCCTGTATGTCTGTGAATACAACCGAGTGATATAAAGTGTAGTTGCAGTAGGATCAGCATTATAATAATATGAAACTAAAATTTTCTCCCAGAACACCAGAAAAGTTATAGGAATCTCTTGAAAAGTTGATGAGTATTTTTAGAATTATTTTTATAGCAATGGGTCGGTTAACTTTTCTCCTTTTTTTTTCTATAACATCTAAAAACAAATCTGACATCAGGACAGAAGCTTAAGTACCAAATGTGTTTGATTCATTGTATTTCGAACTATAGATAGTTTGTTTTCCAGTGGTAATTCAGATATTCAAAGTACATGTATTGGGGTTGTTTTAATTATTGTTAATCTTCAAATTATTGAATTGCATTCTAATATTATTCAATTTCTTCTAATATCAGCGAATATCTCAATTTATTGAAAAATATTCCTGGCTGCTATTAAATTCACAATGAATATCTTACGGAATTCGATTGACTGCGATCATTGTTTCTTGGCAAGCATTTTCGGATGTTCTACAAAAATGAAACACCAGTTTGATTTATTATATACTTCAAAAATTCATCAATTTCGTATTTAGTACAAGTATATAAATACAATAGAACGTTGGAATGGGAAAACTCATTAGAACAATACAAATTTCAGTAGGTAACTATAAAAAGTTTTCTTGGTATTTATGCCTGTTTGTTTTTATCACATAATGAGACAATGAAATTGATTTCAATTTCTTGCTACGAGTAATAAAAAAAAATTATGTTTCGTAATTTGCATGCTATTAAAATTGTATTATGCCACGTACTCCACCCATTATACTTCCTTATCGTTTTAAAGCGGTTTAATTAGTTTCACCTGTTCGTGAGCTTATATGTAACGGTATTTTAGAACGTGATTTTCATTCACTCTTAAATATCATTTTAAATTTAAATTTAGCTAACTTATCGGACAATATTTGATTGATTATAAACCAGCCAAATTTCATTTTTCAATCGGGAACAAATTACACTGGATATTTTTTTGACATAAGTGGATATATCCTGTCCCACCTGCTACAGCCAATTTTTTATGTTGTCACACATGGTTTCATTTCGTTTTGCCCGCTTTGCGTAGTTAAAATATAGATTATTATGCAGCTTGTTTTCAAACTAAGAGGATGCATTATTTAAGTTGGCATATCTGCAGACTAGGGATTAGTCAGATTGCCGCCCTTTTCACATATTTATTTTTTTGATTTTTATTCACATAAAAAAATATATTTCAAAATTCACTACCATCTTTTCGAGTTTGCTGCTTATCATTCTGTTTGCGTTTGCTATTTCATAATGTGTTTGAGCTTATTTCCTCTTCATTATTACTGTATTTGTGTTTTTTGCTTCTTGTTATTGTGTTGTATTGCTTTGTTAAGTTTTACTAAACTATTTGTTTATGGACCAAATCAAGTAGGTATCAGTGGGAGGTAAATTATCAAGTTCGGGTCACTTATCGCTGACAAAGACGCAAAGTTTATAAGTTTACAAGTAAAATCTTAGGTTTACTAATATTTTCACATCAAGTCTTACACACATTACAGTACCTACAGTTTTATCGTATTATCCGATATAAAGAATTGTTCAGTTTTATTTTGTGCTATAATCAAACTTCCAATGTAAATGAAGAATAATTCAACATATTATGAACCTTTAATTCCATTTTATACATACTATACCAATTTATATTTAAAGTATTAAATGATCCTTGGGGTCATAAATAATATTTTACAGAGAATATAATTCATATGTCACGTGACATGTTTTCCAGCAAACAATATTGAGAATCTCCCTAGATACATGTCTATCACAGCGATGATAAAAAACAAAGAAATTATCAAAGGTAATACCACGAGTGCTTCAAATTTTATCGATAATTTTTTCCTTTCCACGAAAACTTGTTTATTTGGCAAAAATATGAAAACAAACCGATTTGATAAAATCAAGACTCCGTTAGGAGGAGTGATTTTATCTAAATTCGGTTTGTTTGAATGTTTTTGCCTCAAATAAACAAGTTTGAGTGATGAAAATAAAAAATTATGTGATAAAATTTGAAGAGCGAGTTGTATTTGGGAAGATTATTTTTCTCAACAATTTAAAAGGATTTTTTAAAGCGCTTTTAGTTGTCAATAATGACAAATTCAAAGTAAAATTTTGACGTTTCGATGTAAACAAGGTTTTATCGATGAGGAAGCATAATTATCAGTATAATACCGAATGATTGGCTAGAATAATGTATTGCTATTGGTTAAAACCACCAAAATGTCAGATTTTGACAAGTGAAAAAAATAATCACCCTATTTTGGTTCGTTGCTAAGGGTAATTTTTCATATTGACACTGACAGTTCATATTGAAAGTATAAAAATGTGTTCTAATCGTTGGGGTAATTTTAATAATAAATTCAATATATTCTCTCATTAAATATAAGCTCGTGATATGATTGATAATCGAAGATATATCTCGTAAAACCGAAGCAGCAAATTTAACTCGTGCTTCGGGCTCGTTAAATCTGCAGCTCGGTTTCACTCGAAAATATCATCGATGATAATCATATTATCACTTGTTATATTACGTATGAATATAAAGCTTTCACAATAATATGACCTTTGGTAGCTATGTTCGCCATTGTCTGGCCTCATGTCATGGGTCCATTTACGATTTGGTATTCATGCATGCCTTGATCTCTCATTAGCTACGTCAAATGCGTAATGTTGCCGTTATTATGTTGTTATATTTGACATATATTGCACACAATTTATGTCAAATATGGAAGAACCCAACCTCAACGCGTTGAAATTTAGCTTAGTTTTTACTATAGGCGATTTCGTCCCGCTTTGGTACCCCACTTTGGTCTGTCAATTACATACCAATCGATTTCGTTCCGAAAAACGATGACGTCAATCTAACTTTGGTACCTTTTTGGTCTGTCAAATCACATACCGAGATTTGCAGCACGGTTACTGAAATTGGTAGCTTTCTATCCTTGTCTAAAGTAGTTTCTGTTTTTCTTTTTATTTGTAAGTATATTGTTCTATGTCAATTTCATCAATCAGCTGTACCAGCTGGGCTATGCTGGGAACCAAACGATTTCGCTTGTTATTGGTAGTTTACGTCATAGCGGTGACGTAGGACCTACCAATTGGTTAACCAAAGTCCCTACCAACCAAAACGGGACGAAATCGCCTTATATTTGGTTAAGATCACGAGAGAAGCGAAACGAGAGACACATTTTATCTCGTTTCACGGCAACACTACAAATGCGACATGACAATACATATTTCACATAAGTGTCAATTAGTTCAATAAGTCTGAACACGACGTTTTCGAAACACTTTCCCAATTTAGTAGCTTTCAGTGGTGTGGTTTCTTGAAATGCTTCTCTTAGTTTAAAAACAAGGTATAGGTACATAAATTATTTTTTCTCCGATTGGCAGCAGATATTAATTTTGCTGACTGATATCAATCAGCAAAGTATTACTTTTCCTGCCCAGGCAGCAAATTGACTTCTCTGCTGCCTGTGATTATACATTTCCATAGCAACCAACCAAAATGAAGAGATTGTGTGAATTGTAATAATTTACAAATACAATATTATGAACAATCGGTGAAAAAATTATATGTTCAATTCGGCAGCAAATTACACTACAAATGCGACATGACAATACATATTTCACATATTTAAGTGTCAATTAGTTCAATAAGTCTGAACACGACGTTTTCGAAACACTTTCCCAATTTAGTAGCTTTCAGTGGTGTGGTTTCTTAAAATGCTTCTCTCAGTTTAAAAACAAGGTCAGTACGATGACATTCTATTTAGTCATACATTTCCTTTCTCTCCTCCAGTACTTTAATTGTAATCCAGAGTTCATTCCCATTATATTTAGTATATTTGCAGCTTTCTATGAATTTAGATAAATCAACTAAACTTGGATTGGAATAGGTTCATTTTTTCCTGAGGATACGAAATTCTTTGAATTTGTGAATTTACAAACAAAAATCATAAGACAATAAAATCAAATAAAAAAAGACAATAAAAAAACCAAATGAGGTTGAAGAAAAAAACCTAGCAAGCAGAACAAAGAAGAAATATGGATATTACAAATCAGAAGGGGGAAACAGGAGAATCAATAACTGCCTATGAATATCTCTAATGGGAAAAGTTCGGGAAAACATTGAAAAACTATTGCACTGGAAATAAGTATATGTCGTTGAGAACAAAGAAAAGGTGGAGAATTATAAACAGAAGGAAAAGAAATTATGGAATGATGAATAGAGTATTATCAGGGTTTTCACAACGACCCGCAAGAACTGAACAATGACGGAGCTGAAACAAACTGACATTTACAAAACATCAGATAAATGAGGATTGGAAAGAATTATCAATAACTGAGGAGAGAACACTAGAAGAAAATCATAGCGGATTCAGAAATGACAGAAGTACACAGGATTTTAACAACAGAACAGATAACTCAAAAAGCAATAGAAAAAAAGGAAAACTTTTATGGAATTTCTAGGCCTTGGTAAAGGTTTTGTTAAACAAACATTTTTAGTTGGACATCAATGAAACGAAAAGATTGAGATAGGCGTTATATTATATTGAAGTACCTATAAGTGGATCAGCATTATAATAATATGAAACTAAAATTTTCTCCCAGAACACCAGAAAAATTATAGGAATCTCTTGAAAAGTTGATGAGTATTTTTAGAATTATTTTTATAGCAATGGGTCGGTTAACTTTTCTCCTTTTTTTTTTCTATAACAGCTAAAAACAAATCTGACATCATGACAAAAGCGTAAGTACCAAATGTGTTTGATTAATTGTATTTCGAACTATAGATAGTTTGTTTTCCAGTGGTAATTCAGATATTCAAAGTACATGTATTGGGGTTGTTTTAATTGTTAATCTTCAAATTATTGAATTGCATTCTAATATTAACCAATTTTTTCTAATATCAGCAAATATCTCAATTTATTGACAAATATTCCTGGCTGCTATTAAATTCACAATGAATATCTTACGGAATTCGATTGAATGCGATCATTGTTTCGTGGCAAGCATTTTCGGATATGTTCTACAGGAATGAAAACACCACCAGTTTGATTTATTATATACTTCAAAAATTCATCAATTTCGTATTTAGTACAAGTATATAAATCCAATAGAACGTTGGAATGGGAAAACTCATTAGAACAATACAAAATTCAGTAGGTTACTATAAAAAGTTTTCTTGGTATTTATGCCTGTTTGTTTTTATCACGTAATGAGACAATGAAATTGATTTCAATTTCTTGCTACGAGTATTAAAAAAAATTATGTTTCGTAATTTGCATGCTATTAAAATTTTATTATGCCACGTACTCCACCCATTATACTTCCTGTATAAAAACAAAAGGACATTTTATTTTATTTTCATTAAGATTCAATATCAAAAATTGCAGTTCGGCAACGCTGTTAAAAACATTGCTTCTTCTTTTTTAACAAGAGAAGAGTGGCGCCTTTTTGGGGGTGTGGATATAACCTATTAATTGGGAGAGATATGATAAGTGCATTTTTATACAGTCCATTATTGTAAGAGTAAATAATAAACCACGTTGTAATTGTTACTAACGTTTTATTACAAACATTTTGGTCCTTCGAGCCGGATATAAAATCAGTGTTTAACCTTAAACCGCAAAAAGTGTAAATTTGCAGGTAGTGTAAGGTGCATCGGCTGTTGCTCTGAAATATCTAATATCTACGCTGTGGAAAAACGAATAGCTGTACATTTAGTTGTTCAATTTCACGTTGAAGTTAGATGAACTGTGGACATCATCTTCGAGAATATAAGCAGTAACCTGAAGGAACATTGGTGTTGTACACGAGAAAGGCCTGAGAGTGTCGAATTCCTATTGTAAGTTCGTTCCTTTTATTTTATTATTTCTCATATCCTTATTTGTCATACTTACGTGGGCTCTACTTATACAATATTAATAAATAAGCATGTTGGAGCCTGAGAATACATTGAATTTATTGATAAGAAAAAGAGGTAGTATAAAGCAGCGTCTCACCCTATTTAATAAATACTTAGTGGATGTTGTTGGTAAAATTGATATATTGGAAGTTGATAAAAGTAATATTAATGAAATAATACTTGAATTAGATTGTAGATGCGAAAAGTTTAAACAATTACTTTCAGATTATGAGGAAGTTCAAATGGAAATTGAAACAATTTGTAACGATAGTGAAATAGACAATCATTTTAAAGATAGGCAGTGGTTTGAAAATGAGTATTTCAAAAATTTGAGTAAAGCTAAAACTATTCTTGAAACTTTCAATAGGAGCAATCAACAATTAGATAGCGCATCCAATGCTAGTAATCACAGTGGGGTGGGTCAATTGGAGGTTTTTCAAATCCACAAATTAGAGAAGTACCTGTAAAATTACCACTTATTCAGTTGTCCAGTTTCAATGGCACATATACTAAATGGTTAGAATTTAAAGATACATTTGAGAGTTTAATTAATACTAATACTTCTATAGGGGACATTCAAAAATTCCACTATTTAAGAGCTTCATTAACTGGTTCTGCGAAACAGATTATTGAGTCCCTAGAGTTCAGTTCTGCAAATTATTCAGCAGCTTGGGAACTCTTGTGTAAAAGATATGACAATAGGAAAATTTTAGTTAGAGATTATATTTCTGGTATTTATAAAATTGATCCTCTGAGACATGAATCTTCGGAAGGCTTGAGACATATGCTAGATACTTTGAATAAACATTTACGTGCCTTAGAAAATTTAGGTGAGCCTGTAAAGTTTTGGGATTCTTTATTAATTTTTCATATCAATACTAAGTTTGATAAATCCATCCTAAAAGAATGGGAGATTTTTAAAATTAAAAATGAGTTACCATCCTTGGAAGACTTTAAAAACTTCATTCAAGGAAGGGCAGATCTTTTAGAAACTATAGAAAGCAATTCAAAGAAGGGAAAATATATTCAAGGTTCACATAGACAGAAATCCTTTTTAACAGTTGGTAAGGGTCAAAATAAAAGTTGTATAATGTGTAAAGCGTTTCATAGTCTAAGCAAGTGTAGAAGGTTTTTAGATTTATCTATTTATCAAAGAATGGTTCAAGTAAAAAGAAGCAAATTATGTTTATGTTGTTTTGATAAAAATCATTTCAATGCAGACTGTCCTGCAGATAAATGTAGTAAATGTGGTCTACCTCATAATGTGTTGTTGCATTATAACAGAGACAATGAAAAAGGTTCAGCTAACACTTCAAACACACCTTCAAATAATAGTGTACAAGCACATGAAGTACAATCAAGATCTAGTGATGGGTGTAGTGCAGTGGTAACACTTCCAAATACATCATCCAAGGGCAAAGGTCAGGTGTTGTTGTCAACTGCTGTTGTTAAAGTGAAGGATACTGGTGGACATTGGGTGGAGTGTGTGGTTCTGTTATACTCTGGATCGATGAGTAATTTTATCACTGAAAAAATGTGTTCTAAATTGAGATTACCTACAGAATCAATCAATGTGGCTGTGGTTGGTATCAGTCAGGATTCTACTACAATCACTAAAAAATGTAATGTACATCTCAGATCTAATCACGATAACTTTAAAATCTCAATGTCTTGTCTAGTAACACCCCATTTATATTTGAAGTATTAAATGATCCTTGGGGTCATAAATAATATTTTACAGAGAATATAATTCATATGTCACGTGACATGTTTTCCACCAATCAATATTGAGAATCTCCCTAGATACATGTCTATAGTAGATAGAGCAATACAGTTTCTGGCTCACTACTTCGAAAAATGTCCGCTGTTGGCGCTGAGAGTGGCGCGGCAAATTTGAATGCAGGCCGCCATCTTTATTATTTGTGGGCCGACATTTTTAGTCCGCTAGTTGTATATTTAAAATATCCGAAAAAAACTCCAGTGGGATTCGATCCCACAACCTACGCGTCTATAGCAAGGCATTCAACACATGCTGCCATGAGCTCTCATGTGTATTAGATGCGAAGAAAGGTATTACATGCTGCAATGTGAGCGCGCGCACCGTACGCTTCTTGCTGTAAAATGTGACGTAGTCGAGAAAGATCCGTTAGGATGATAAGGCAGCGCGGCCAGAGCATCGCGCGCGCACCATACGCTTCTTGCTGTGAAATGTGACGTAGTCGAGAAAGATCCGTTTGGATGATAAGACGGCGCGGCGAGATTTAATAAAATAACAGCAGAAAAACCCATTATCACAACAGGAAATGATAATAGTATTTTATGCAACGAACATGTAATGATAGCCATTAAGACACGAGCATATTGTAGGATACGAAACGAGCCGCAGGCGAGTTTCGTATATAATATGCGAGTGTATTAATGGCCATTACATGAAAGTAGCATAAATAGTTATTTATGCAACAAGTGCAAAAAGTGAGTGTTTTTTGCACGCGACGTGAAATTGTCCAACGAGGTCTTTAGGCCGAGTTGGACAACACGTCAAGTGCAAAAAACACGTTTTGCAAGAGTTGCATACAATATTTTTTCTAAATTCATGCAAAAACTGGAAAATTAGAATATAAATATGTTGAGAGCCTAGTCTAACCTAATCAATTCAACCCGTTCTTCTTTTTTTGTATCTTTATGGCCTCCACCTTGTCAGTACTCAATCATAGCTGGTTTTCGCCTTGACCATTTAAATTTTAAATAATTCAAGATTTTTGCAGAAATTGTAACTCGTTGAGACTAAGTAGTAAGATATACATATATTATTGTTGTATTAAAGCAGGATCAGATACTTGCTATGGATTTTTATTTAATTTAAATGTTTATGTTTGTCATTAATCATCACAAAACTGACACAAGAATGACAGATGAGTGCAATAAAATATTTTATTGCACTAGTGCAATAAAGTACTACTTTTTGCATTAAATGTGGTTCACAAAAGTGTTGTTTTTTGCATGAATGTAGAAAAATACTATTATCATTTCCTGTTGTGATAATGGGTTTTTCTGCTGTTATTTTATTAAATCTCGCCGCGCCGTCTTATCATCCAAACGGATCTTTCTCGACTACGTCACATTTCACAGCAAGAAGCGTATGGTGCGCGCGCGATGCTCTGGCCGCGCTGCCTTATCATCCTAACGGATCTTTCTTTTTCTACTCTGGTTAATAATAGTTATTTATGCAACAAGTGCAAAAAGTGAGTGTTTTTTGCACGCGACGTGAAATTGTCCAACGAGGTCTTTAGGCCGAGTTGGACAACACGTCGAGTGCAAAAAACACGTTTTGCAAGAGTTGCATACAATATTTTTTCTAAATTCATGCAAAAACTGGAAAATTAGAACATAAATATGTCAAGAAGCTAATCTAACCTAATAAAACTCAACTCGTTCTTCTTTTTTGTATCTTTATGGCCTCCACCTTGTCAGTACTCAATCATAGCTGGTTTTTGCCTTGACCATTTAAATTTCAAATAATTAAAGATTTTTGAAATAATTGTAACTCGTTGAGACTAAGTAGTAAGATATACATATATTATTGTTGTATTAAAGCAGGATCAGATACTTGCTATGGATTTTTATTTAATTTAAATGTTTATGTTTGTCATTAATCATCACAAAACTGACACAAGAATGACAGATGAGTGCAATAAAATATTTTATTGCACTAGTGCAATAAAGTACCACTTTTTCCATTAAATGTGGTGCACAAAAGTGTTGTTTTTTGCATGAATGTAGAAAAAAATTATTTAATCAATAATTAGCAGTTAAATGAATTCTAAATATAGTTATTTTGAAAATCAAAATTATTTGACAGCTATCAAATTAAGTGTCACTTAATATGTCTGTTCGCCTGCAATAAAAGTGTAGCAATATAATTTTGAAGAATTCAGGTCTATCTGTGAAAAAATACGTATAAAATTACTAAATTTGGGAATATCTATGTATATTGCATTTGTAAACTGCAAGAAGCATTAAAACATAATTAAAATAAATAAAATCGTATAGCTCAGTGCTACACTTTTATTGCAGGCCACAGACCTGATATAATTAATTTCAGAAATGTCAACCAGGTATCCATGGCTATATACTAAATATTGTGCGAATGTCGCATTCCTATTGGCTTAAAAATCTGTATCATAATGAATTTCATTATGATACAGATTTTAGTCTTTTAATAAGTATATTATAAAACAGGAGTAGAAAAATATAAAAATAAAACAGCTCGCCACAGAAATTTTTTAAAATTGATATGTCTCAAACCACAATCAGACCACAATATTAGACCCCAATAACCAAATGGGAAATATATTATCAACATTACAAAAATAATAGTTCATCACAATTTCTCGAAAGTGATTAGAAATCCTTGAAAAAAGGTATAAATACTTTTGGTATTACGGCAACGACAGTTCCATTTTGATAGTCAACGAGAGAGAGTTTTGGTACAGTTTTTGAAAACAAAGTAAGTTTTATATTTTTTTAACTGCTCTTTATATTTAGTTTTTGAAATTTGTTTCCAAAAATAAAACTATTTCGAATATTTTGAAAAAGTTTTATTTGCTATAAAATTATTGAGGGAAACTCCTTGACGACTGGTACAACAATTATCCTGTTTATTTCAGATGAGTTTTATCAATGAATTAAACAAATTCTCTACTTCTACAGGGGTAGAGAACAAACCTATTATCAAGCTTCGAGACATTCCGGAAAACGTCCCCCATAAAATCATACACATTAAAATAGTGCAATCCAAATTTGGAGAAGGAGTATTGGTAGAACGAGAAGATAACGTGACTTTTCTTCGCAGAAGGGTGACGGATAAATATAAGAAATACATTGCGGACATCAACAAGGGAAGTTATAATCTGGTGTTTTTGGGTCTGCAAGAAATTTCCAGTGGTTACCGTCCCAGGACACTATTTAAAATCGAAGAAAATCATTAAACGGTAAGATTTTTTATTTTTAAAATTTTGCTGATTATTTATCATGTGCGAGGGTATGAGGTACACTCACATTAACCTAACCTAGCATGTGTGATTCTGTTTTAAAATCATTTTAATAATTATTTTTGTTTCAGCAACACATATCACAAAATTTGAAAACAACCGGCTGAGGACAACTTAAATATTAAGGAAATTCAGAAGTACACATCCGCAGTCACGATATAGCCCATTACACAAAATTTGGAAGCAACCTGCTGAGGACAACTTAAAAATTAAGGAAATTCGGAAGTACACGCAGTCGAAGACAACTTTAGAAAGCTGGTGAGTACATTTTTTGTGCATATACTCAAGAATGTCGAACTTCAGTGTTACCTTACAGCAAATTGATGAAATTTTAAATTCTCTTAGCAAAATTCAAACATTTTCAAATAGAAACAAATGGATTTTACTGATTAATAAACACATCAGAAAGTGTAATCAAGCTTTAAAATGTTTCAAGTTTTCGATCGGAGTAAAACATAAAATTCATACAAAAATAGCACATTTGAAGCGCATGCGATGTTTAATAAAAGGGGATCATGTGGGTAAAGGTCTTGAGAAATCTAGTAATAGGGTCAAGTGGGAAAACATTAATGCTGCATTTGAAAGTAGATTAAAAACAGGAGTTATTATAAACTTGTTACATGAAGATATGAATGCATTTTTTGCAGATGCTTTCAAAATTTCTAAAAACAAGATTTTATCAGTTCTCAAGAAAACACAAGTTTCAAAAGTGAACACCACCTTTTGTGGAGATTTTATCAAGCAATCAATAGACGAGGTGTTAGTAGACCGAAAAACTGCATTGATTTCTCTGAATCTGAAATTAATATCATTTCTTGTTATGTGTAAATCTGGGAAAGATGATGTAAGAAAGTCTTTAGTGGTGTTGTCGATTACCAAAAGGGAACCCTCAGAATTTTGGAAAATATGCGATATAGATGAATACTTGAGTTGTGCAGGGAGATAATCATGAAGATCATCAGGACTTGAGGGAATTCGCATATCATTTAAATCAAATTTCCATAAAAAATTTTGGTAACCAACATATAGTCGGAAGTTTGGAAACGACGGAGCAGTTGCCAGAAACATAAAGCTTGGTATTGTTATATCACATAAATTTTTGATTGTTGTACTAGGTAAACTTTTGATTGTTGTACTAGGTAAACTTTTGATTGTTGTACTATGATGATTCCTATGATGTGTGGAAGTAGTGGCTGTGGTTGTTGTTATCAAAGGTTTGGTGGATGTCTTAAAAATTTTAGGCCCATAAAGAGCACTCATACCCAAAATATCATCTTGACTAATATCCTGCACATATTCATGATACCAAGGAAACATTATTGCATCTTCAACATCACTGTGTCCTAAACCTAAATTATGACCAATTTCATGTACTAATACCATTAGAAGATTAGTTTTTCCATCTGGCGGTGTGCTTAGTTCAGTAAAATCCCAATTTTCATCACTATCAATATGAAGTTCAATGCATTTATCATCACCTGTGGGGAAAAATGCATGTGCAAGTACTTGGCCCGAACCATCGAATGGAAATTGACAAGCATGATTTCCTTCACAGTCTGCTCGATTCCAGTGTACTCTTCGTCCAAAGGAAATGGTAATGTCAGGTTTATGTTGTATCGGAGAGGTAATTTGCGTGAATTGAAAATTGGAAACTTTCTCCCACATACTAAAAGCTTTTTCCGTTAAACGTTTAAGTGTAGAATTGGCTTTAGGGAAATACCAATATAGGTTGGTATTGTTCCATTTGGCATGAACTCTGTAATTGTTTTCTGCTTGAACACATCGAGGTTTGGATAGCAAACGTGATGTAGCATTATTCAAATCACCACTTACTGGAAGATTATATCGTTCTTGGAAAGCTTCTAAGGTACTTTTAAAATCGGTGGTGCTGCCATCAGTAGTGTTTATGTAACCATAATTCTTTAAATAATTGGATACTGTGTTGAAAGCAGGTAAATGTTTTCAGACTTGACAGCAGTCTCATAGTTTTCCAATATTCTATCTAACCCTGAACTGTAGTTACTCGAATCAGATTCGTCCACGATGTCGACACTACCACTATCTTGGGAACTCATGTTGCTAACTGAGTTTGATATCCAAAGCTCACTCCAATTTATAGCTCCTGCTCTTTCAAGGTTTTCTACGCGGCGAACCGAGAAATAGATCTATACAATATCAATATTCTCTATCCAACTGTTGTGTTTGCTATCCAAACAAAGCCACTTGACGTACATTTTGTTACCCTTTCTTCTGAGCACCTTTTCAACTAAGTAAATGTCTGCATTTGATGTTTTCTGTAGTTCTTCATCATAGAAGCAGCCGCTGATTGGTGTACCTTGCATGTCTTCAAGTAAATACGTAGCAGGATTGGTAATTTTAACTTTGATGATTTTGAATAGTTCTGTAGTCCAATTGGGTGTATATCCTTTTTCAAAGACATGTTTTGCCTTGGATATGCGCACAATGTCACCAACTTTAAATTTTCGTGGACCGGCTATCTTTAAATGACTATAGGTGTTATTCAAAATAGATTTTTCGTTGGATTTGTTAACTTGAGAAGGTCTATATTTTGTTGTGGAATGTTTTGTATCGTTATAGTTTTGAGTAATTTCAGGCAGAATATCAATCCATTTGTAGGTGCCATTTAAACTGAAGTAGAGTTTCGATTTCAAAGTTCTTATTACACGCTCCGCCATAGAAGCTTTCATTGTACTGAATACGCTGTAATGATTTATGTTGTGTTTTCTCATCAAATTTTGAAATTTGCTATTGTAAAATTCCTTTCCTTGATCAGATTGCAGATGTTTTGGTATTCGTCTAGTGTGAGCGAGAATGTCCGAGAATGCCCCAGTAATCTCCTCTCCGGTCTTAGTCTTTAGTGGGCGTGTCCACACAAACTTAGAAAAACAATCAATGACGACCAGTATCATTTTATGATTCCTATTTTGTGATGCAAAATTCCTCATCTCCGCAAGATCCATTTGCCAAAGATCGTCAAGGCCCTTAATAATAGTGCGTCTGCGAGGGAATTTTTTCCGAATAGGTTTGTGAAGCTCGTTTACGAGTTGAATCTTTTCCTTGGTGTGCATATTATGATGTATTACCGGCTAGCTTCAGCTCCAGACTGCGAATGTGGTTATGTGTATTCGTATTCATAACCTTAATATTGTCTACAATGCCCGAAACGTTAGTTTTCATATCAGAGACGGATCTGATATTTTCTGTAATTTCTTTTTGTAACTCACGTATGCTTTCAACACACATGTTAATAGAAGCAGTGAATTCTTTTCGAATAAATATTTTGGCTGCAACAATTGAATCGTCAACGTATTTCTTCGTAGCCATATCCCTAGCTGCTACAGGGGGATTTCGCGAAATAAATGTATCAATTTCGTTAGTTTTATTTTGTAAGTTAGTAATGTGCGCCTGTAATATGGGGATTTTTGTCTAATGAAGCTCATTTCTTATCTCGTTGAATCCTACAGCTAAATCCTTTATATCACGTTCTTGTTGCTGCTGCACGGTACCATGTGCTTGAATTAATGGTGAGTTGTTGATAGCACGTAGGCCATTCAATTGCACATCGACATATTTTTTTGTTGCAGCATCACTATTTGTTGTCGGTTCCTTAACATTACAAATTTTCACATTTTCAATATCAATATTACCGTCCTGAGTATGAGGAAACGTAATTTTCGCTGGTATACGCGCATAGGGCGTTTGATGTCTATGTCCGAATTTATCGACTGGCATAATTGGAATGAACAAGTTTCAACTTGTATTATTCTATTATATCAGCTTCCTTGAGTTCATTGATAATTGCTACTATTTCGTTGTCGTGTGACGTATTACCTGCCTCTTTTGAAGCAATCAACAACTTCAAACGATCTACCAATTCATTCACATCATCCCAATAAATATACTCCATAGGTTTATCATTATATCTTAAACGATCGATACCTTTTCCTTTTGCAAAAGGAATTGATTTTAGACGAGTCAATACCTGAGACGATCTAGTCGTCGTTAGAGATTTTGTTTGGAATAAAGGTTTTATGATGTAGTGATATTTATCGGTACTTGACCCCTTAAGACGATTTATCGTGTCTAAATGAACTTTAGTTGTTGCCAAAAGATTTTTATAGTTCTGTAAATCTTGATCATTGTAACTGGGATCTTGGTAAAATAGAAGCTCATACAAGCCTGGTGTTCCAATTATATATTTTCCTACTTCGTTTTTCTCAGGTAGTATGTTTATATTACCGGTTTTTCCATCAAACGCAATTCGACGTTTGCCTAATGACCAACCGATTTCATCGTTGTATATCGGTCCATAATTTTTATCAATTTTATCATCTTTTTGGAAGTAATCTTCAATGAACTGATGACTGATGGCAGGATATTGATCAAAATATTCTTCGAAAGCTTCGGGGCGCATCTCTTCTGGAGATTCGGAACGTGTAATATTGCCTGATTCATCGGTTTCGGCTATCGGTTCCGTTTCGAGAAAAGGTGTAAACACATAATCATCATCAGGTTCTTCCTTCTTTATTTCCTCTTTTGGATTCAAATTTGTAATCGTTTTTTGTAATGTCTTTGAGGATTGCACAATTTCTTCGAGTGGTTTAGATATTGGCTTGAATAGTTTATTAAGAGACTCATCTTGCTCTGATTTACCCAATTTCAATGCCAAGTATTTTTTTCGAATTGATCTAGCAAGTTCAGACACTTTTTTCTTGCGCAATGCAATAGCAACCTTATCGTCAGACATATTGGTGTGGACTGAAAAAGCATCTTACAGTTTTATATATTTATCGAATCCTTTGCGATACCTTCCATCATTGAGGGCGAAATCTTTCATAATTACCAATGTACCGTAGCGATCACACCAACACTTTGAACACATATTTTTAAATACGTCAAATGTCATGTCAGGAGATACGTGTTCGTCAAATATATGTTTCAAGTTCACCTCATCCTGCTTGAATAATACAATCATATTACAGTTGTCGCAAATAAGCTGTTTCGGTATTTTTGAGTATGTTTGACAAAGATATGCAGCATCAATATCTTTATGTCTACACATGGAGTAGTATTCACGAATTTTCTGCTGCCCATCACATGCAACGTCATCGAATAAAAAGACAGAATTTGGTCGAGCTTTCTCTGGACTAATTATTTCCTCGTTGTCTTTAAATGGGAAATAACCAACGCCCTTGACTTGTGCTATAACTTCTTGCAGCATTTGGTACTTTGGTTGGAATAACGATTTTGAATAGACATAAACATTTTTGAATTTCGCGCCATTTGGATTGAATAGGAGCGCCAGCACGACATTCGTCTTACCACACCCACTGGGACCACATATAATGGCACGGAAAGAATTTGGTAACAATTTACCATGTTTGCCGATCGATGACGATGAGGTGAAATCCAGATTTTCAATGGGTATAGTCTGCTCTTGTTGAATTATTTTCATTGTGTGTATCGTTTTTCGTAGGACTACTCTTTAAATATAGATGTCACCACTTACGCGTATCAGTCTTAATGTTGGTGTTTGAAGGAGAAGGTCTCTTAAATTCTCTCATCAATAAACTACCTATTGAACTTCACTTACCTAGCTATCAGTACTGTGGACGTAAGTACCACCCCCTCCACCACAGTAAAAAATTGATTGTTTTGTTTTTAGCCGGTACAAAATTGGAAAAACGTCTTGATCGTGGAGATCCGGGCATAAACCCCTTGGACGCTGCTTGTAAACAACACGATATTTCTTACTGGAAGAATAAGTCTCTCGAAGAACGACACAAAGCCGATCAAATACTTGAAGATAAAGCTTGGGCACGCGTCAAATCAAAAGACGCTTCACTGGGAGAGAAAACTGCTGCATTACTTGTAACAGGTGGAATGAAGGTGAAAAGAAAGTTGGGGATGGGCTGTCGTCGCAAACGTCGTTCCTTGCATCGAGATGTCATTCTAAAAGTGGGAAAGAACATGAAAAAAGGGGCATATTTGAAAGACACTGCAACGTTTGCCTTACGAGCAGTCAAAGCACTTATTAAAGAATTTGGTGGGAAAAAAGAAGTCGAGGTTCCTCGAGTGATACCTGTAGCGAAATCCGGAGGTTTCCTACCACATCTCTTTGTTTGCAGGCCTTTCGGCACTGGAAGCGCTGTCAGGTGGTGCTGCTGGGATTGCAAAAACTGTCATTGACGCAAAGCATGCGCAAAAGAAATTGGAAGAAGATGTACGTCATAATAAGGCTATGGAACGTGTAGGATCTGGTCTGTATCTGAAAAAGTACCCAAAAGGCGGTTTTGGATTGTACTTGAAAAAACAAAAAAACCGATAAAGCTACCCAATCATGCATTAACCGACTTTGACATAACACATTACGCAAAATCGCTTAAAATACCGCATTTTCAAGGCGTTTTCATGCGAGACACTCTCCCCAAAGACGGCCCCCGAAAACGAGAATGCGCAGTTGTTAATTTGGAGATCTCTGAGAATAGCGGAAGTCATTGGGTAGCTTACCGAAAGATAAACAAAAATGTAGAGTATTTCGATTCATTTGGTAACTTGAAGCCGCCGAAAGAAGTTGTTAAATATCTCGGAAAAAGTGTGCGAATTTTCTACAACAATACTCAATATCAAAACTACAATCAAATCAATTGCGGTCATTTGTGTTTGAAATTTCTGCAACAATGATGGAACTATTACTACAACACATCTACCATGGAAAAGCTTTGAGTAGTTTTACTGCCGAAGAACTAGAGCACTTTCCCATTGAACATCTAATAGAGTGTGTAAGACCTTGGGAATTGCTGGAAATATGGCATAAACTTCCCAATGAATATCGAGCAAATTTTGAACTACAAATACGACTGCCTTGTTTCATCCATTACAACCGACCTGATTGGACGACGCATTGTGACGGCCCACTGAGTTCGCAAGCTACTTGTTTCCTTTGTAAGCAAACATTAAAAAAATAAAAATGATATTTAAATTCAAACATTATTTGTTTTTCATTAGTCATCATGTCGCAGTTGCTGAGAGTTAACAGCACCAATCACGTGTTTACCTTTCAACCTCCTACGCCTATTGAGCTCGATCCGAAGAAGGAATACGAAATAGCTCTACGATCTTTTCATTCTTATCACAGTATACCGAACATTGAAAATTGTAAGTTTTTCTACTACGATACCAAGGGCAAGCTTCAAAGTTTTGATTTTCCCACAGGATGTTACGAAATTGCCGATCTTGAAGCGTTTATCCGAGATAAATTGGGTGCAGGCAATCTAACTAGACCAGAGGATATATTTTCACTAAAACCCAATCACAATACGTTAAAATGTGAAATTTCCAGTAAATACAAAATTTCCTTCAAGGAGACCAATAGTCTTGGAAGAATCTTGGGATTTTCACCGAAAGTACTCGAAGCTAACAAATTGCACTCTTCAGATCTCCCCGTCAAAATCATTAAAGTATCTAGTATTCGCTTCGATTGTAACATTACCACTGGAGCCTTCGATGCAAACAGACCTGCTCATACTATATACGAATTCGTCATACAAGTGGATCCGGGATATTCCATAGACGAAATTCCTGATAATTTACTCTATTTACCTGTTATACCACAAAGTGAAATAACCAATATCACCGTCATCGCTTTAGACCAAGACGGTCAGCCCGTAAACTTTCGTGGAGAACTAAGTACGTTGGTGTTGGAGCTTAGAGCACGATGGGGCTAATAATCAATCATAAAAGTCAATCTGCAGCACTTTCAACTTCATTAGCTGAGCAGTCGCCAAAGCTGAAACAGCTCTCGTTCGCAAACAAATTGGTCTTGCAATCGCTGGGTTTTAAATTGAAAAATGACAACCATGTATGGAAAACGTCTACGCCAAAACGACATGCCTCCAATGTTTGATATCTATCGTAAGCCGATGTTTGATGAGTCAATTCGAAAGGCCGAATATAGAACCTATGCTCCCTTCATAAAATCATTCAATTGCAGTGACATTGTGGAGTTTAGCATTAATCAGGTTGATTCGTTCTTTGCGATGAGCGAAACATTGTTGTGCATTAAGGGTTCTCTCGAAGTACACGGAGCTGGTGACGTAAAATTAGCAAATAATGTTGGAGCCTTTCTATTCGATTCATGTACGTACAGTGAAAGTGCCAGGGAAATGGAAACAGTTCGAGATCCTGGAATAGTAAGCGCCGTACGTGCCATGACATGTTATAACCAAGAAGATTCCAATCATATGGCTATAGCCGGCTGGAATTACCCGAAAGATCCTATTTTGAATGTAAGCGACAAGTCCTTCAACCTTCAAATACCTCTCAAACATATTTTCAACATTTTCAACGATTATCCCATGATTACATGTGGACGTCAAACAATACGACTAGTTCGAGCACGAAACGATAATGATTGCTTATATATTACTGAAAAGAATGTCTCTGGAACGCCTACAACAGCTAAAATTAACATTACAAGCGTTGAGCTGAAAGTTAAACATATCTTTCCTAATGACGACATAAAATTAAATCTTATGAAATCAATTCAAAAAGATCAACCTATAGTTATTCCATTCAGGAAGTGGGAGTTACACGAATTACCTTCAATTACTAAAGGAGCAAGACATGAAGTTTGGGCTGTCAAGACATCCACTTCAGTTGAAAGACCTCGTTTTGTTATTGTTTTCTTTCAAACCGACAAACGTAACTCGAGTACAGCTGACCCGACTTTATTTGCCAATGCCGACGTACAAAGTATAAGACTATCACTCAATGGTGACTATTGGCCCAATGAAAGAATGCAATTGGATTTCGCTAAAACTGACTACAATGAGGCGTATTTTAACTACACTGAATTCTATCCCAACTACGCAAACTCCACACAGAAGCGTCCCCTGCTGGATTATTCTTCTTTCAAGAAACGAGCATTGTTTGTTATCGATTGTTCAAAACAGGAGGAAGGTATGAAGACGTCCACAGTCGATGTGAAACTTGATATTGAAGCAAACATAGGCTTTCCCGAAAATACCAAAGTCTATTGCATCATAATTCACGATTGCGTAATGGAATATTTCCCCCTCTCCGAAATTGTTAAAAGCTTGAACTAGATGTTGTGAGTTAGTGTTCGAGCAGACGTCAACATGAGAGTAGCATTCGTAGACATTCAATGTTTTGTTGTAGAAGGTCATTTCGTTGTCAAAGAACTCAGCATAGAAATTGGCTTTAAAGGTTCGCATTACATATTTTTACCACCGCAACCGTTTTCCACATTGAGCGACGCAGACAAGACGACTACATCATACTTGGAAAGGAATGTGGATGGTATTCGATACTTTTCAGGAGATGTAGAATATTCTAAAGTAAATGAAATATTGAAAAGCAAGTTATTGTATGCTGCAGACTACATTTACGTTCGAGGACAACAAAAAGCCGAATTTCTGGATAAGAAATGTCACATTTTCGGTATTTTTCCACGCATTATTGATGTTTGCAAATTTGATGGTACGCCGTGTGTAACAGGAAACTTTGTCCACGATCCAAACCCCTGCCACGCCACTGGAGTATATTCGTGTACCGAAAGAAATGTACAACGCCTCTGCCACTGGTTTTCAAATACTGTATTACCTCTATAAATAAAGTTTTTTCTACAAAACATGGGTTTTATTGAAACACTCTGTATATTCATCAACTTTTATATTTCATGAAGATTGGAATTTTCGTTTTACAATTTTCAAAATAATTTTTAAAATTAAAACAAATACAGCCACTAATATTACACATGACATTGCGAAAACATTATTAATTTCATTTTTTATTTCCTTTTCTGTTCTGTTGAACATGGTGTAGGTTGAATACGTCTTAACGGATAAGTAGTTTGCGGCAGTCTACGAGCTAACTGATGGATCTCTTGAGGTACCCAGTTTATACGAAGGCTGCTCCACGTCTGTCCTACCTTATCAGATAAACTAAGATTCTCCATTTGTTTCATAACCTCACTTTTATCTTTATAGAAAGCAATATCTTTCTTCAATTCACCAATGCTATTAATAAACTCTTCAATTCGACGTCTGTACTCTTCTGAAGACATATTACGAAAGAGAACATACGTAGAACCGTTTGATGATCGTTTAACGAGACGTGTCGTTTGACATAACGATGTGACGTTTGACGTGACGTTTGACATAACGATGTGACGTTTGACGTGATGTTTGACGTAACAACGTGACGTTTGACGTAACAACCTAACCCAAAGAGTTACTTTTAAACAACCTGGTATATCAGCGCTCCCGCTGTTATCATTACAACGGATCTTTCTCGACTACGTCACATTTTACAGCAAGAAGCGTACGGTGCGCGCGCTCACATTGCAGCATGTAATACCTTTCTTCGCATCTAATACACATGAGAGCTCATGGCAGCATGTGTTGAATGCCTTGCTATAGACGCGTAGGTTGTGGGATCGAATCCCACTGGAGTTTTTTTCGGATATTTTAAATATACAACTAGCGGACTAAAAATGGCGGCCCACAAATAATAAAGATGGCGGCCTGCATTCAAATTTGCCGCGCCACTCTCAGCGCCAACAGCGGACATTTTTCGAAGTAGTGAGCCAGAAACTGTATTGCTCTATCTACTGTCTATCACAGCGATGATAAAAAACAAAGAAATTATCATCTTATTTTGGTTCGTTGCTAAGGGTAATTTTTCATATTGACACTGACAGTTCATATTGAAAGTATGAAAATGTGTTCTAATCGTTGGGGTAATTTTAATAATAAATTCATTATATTCTCTCATTAAATATAAGCTCGTGATATGATTAATAATCGAAGATATATCTCGTAAAACCGAAGCAGCAAATTTAACTCGTGCTTCGGACTCGTTAAATCTGCAGCTCGGTTTCACTCGAAAATATCATCGATGATAATCATATTATCACTTGTTATATTACGTATGAATATAAAGCTTTCACAATAATATGACCTTTGGTAGCTATGTTCGCCATTGTCTGGCCTCATGTCATGGGTCCATTTACGATTTGGTATTCATGCATGCCTTGATCTCTCATTAGCTACGTCAAATGCGTAATGTTGCCGTTATTATGTTGTTATATTTGACATATATTGCACACAATTTATGTCAAATATGGAAGAACCCAACCTCAACGCGTTGAAATTTAGCTTAGTTTTTACTATAGGCGATTTCGTCCCGCTTTGGTACCCCACTTTGGTCTGTCAATTACATACCAATCGATTTCGTTCCGAAAAACGATGACGTCAATCTAGCTTTGGTACCTTTTTGGTCTGTCAAATCACATACCGAGATCTGCAGCACGGTTACTGAAATTGGTAGCTTTCTATCCTTGTCTAAAGTAGTTTCTGTTTTTCTTTTTATTTGTAAGTATATTGTTCTATGTCAATTTCATCAATCAGCTGTACCAGCTGGGCTATGCTGGGAACCAAACGATTTCGCCTGTTATTGGTAGTTTACGTCATAGCGGTGACGTAGGACCTACCAATTGGTTAACCAAAGTCCCTACCAACCAAAACGGGACGAAATCGCCTTATATTTGGTTGAGATCACGAGAGAAGCGAAACGAGAGACACATTTTATCTCGTCTCACGGCAACACTAGAAATGCGACATGACAATACATATTTCACATAAGTGTCAATTAGTTCAATAAGTCTGAACACGACGTTTTCGAAACACTTTCCCAATTTAGTAGCTTTCAGTGGTGTGGTTCCTTGAAATGCTTCTCTTAGTTTGAAAACAAGGTATAGGTACATAAATTATTTTTTCTCCGATTGGCAGCAAATATTAATTTTGCTGACTGATATCAATCAGCAAAGTATTACTTTTCCTGCCCAGGCAGCAAATTGACTTCTTTGCTGCCTGTGATTATACATTTCCATAGCAACCAACCAAAATAAAGAGATTGTGTGAATTGTAATAATTTGCAAATACAATATTATGAACAATCGGTGAAAAAATTATATGTTCAATTCGGCAGCAAAGTACACTACAAATGCGACATGACAATACATATTTCACATATTTAAGTGTCAATTAGTTCAATAAGTCTGAACACGACGTTTTCGAAACACTTTCCCAATTTAGTAGCTTTCAGTGGTGTGGTTTCTTGAAATGCTTCTCTTAGTTTAAAAACAAGGTATAGGTACATAAATTATTTTTTATTGGCAGCAAATATTAATTTTGCTGACTGATATCAATCAGCAAAGTATTACTTTTCCTGCCCAGGCAGCAAATTGATTTCTCTGCTGCCTGTGATCATACATTTCCATAGCAACCAACCAAAATAAAGAGATTGTGTGAATTGTAATAATTTGCAAATACAATATTATGAATAATCGGTGAAAAAATTATATGTTCAATTCGGCAGCAAAGTACACTACAAATGCGACATGACAATACATATTTCACATATTCAAGTGTCAATTAGTTCAATAAGTCTGAAAACGACGTTTTCGAAACACTTTCCCAATTTAGTAGCTTTCAGTGGTGTGGTTTCTTAAAATGCTTCTCTTAGTTTAAAAACAAGGTCAGTACGATGACATTTTATTCAGTCATACATTTCCTTTCTCTCCTCCAGTACTTTCATTGTAATCCAGAGTTCATTCCCATTATATTTAGTATATTTGCAGCTTTCTATGAATTTAGATAAATCAACTAAACTTGGATTGGAATAGGTTCATTTTTTCCTGAGGATACGAAATTCTTCAAATTTGTGAATTTACAAACTAAATTCATAAGACAATAAAATCAAATAGAAAAAGACAATAAAAAAACCAAATGAGGTTGAAGAAAAAAACCTGGCAAGCAGAACAAAGAAGAAATATGGATATTACAAATCAGAAGGTGGAAACAGGAGAATCAATAACTGCCTATGAATATCTCTAATGGGAGAAGTTCGGGAAAACAATGAAAAACTATTGCACTGGAAATAAGTATATGTCGTTGAAAACAAAGAAAAGGTGGAGAATTATAAACAGAAGGAAAAGAAATTATGGAATGATGAATAGAGTATTATCAGGGTCTTCTCAACGACCCGCAAGAACTGAACAATGACGGAGCTGAAACAAACTGACATTTACAAAACATCAGATAAATGAGGATTGGAAATAATTATCAATAACTGAGGAGAGAACACTAGAAGAAAATCATAGCGGATTCAGAAATGACAGAAGTACACAGGATTTTAACAACAGAACAGATAACTCAAAAAGCAATAGAAAAAAAGGAAAACTTTTATGGAATTTCTAGGCCTTGGTAAAGGTTTTGTTAAACAAACATTTTCAGTTGGACATCAATGAAACGAAAAGATTGAGATAGGCGTTATATTATATTGAAGTACCTATAAGTGGATCAGCATTATAATAATATAAAACTAAAATTTTCTCCCAGAACACCAGAAAAATTATAGGAATCTCTTGAAAAGTTGATGAGTATTTTTAGAATTATTTTTATAGCAATGGGTCGGTTAACTTTTCCCTTTTTTTTTCCTATAACAGCTAAAAACCAATCTGACATCATGACAAAAGCGTAAGTACCAAATGTGTTTGATTCATTGTATTTCGAACTATAGATAGTTTGTTTTCCAGTGGTAATTCAGATATTCAAAGTACATGTATTGGGGTTGTTTTAATTGTTAATCTTCAAATTATTGAATTGCATTCTAATATTATTCAATTTTTTCTAATATCAGCAAATATCTCAATTTATTGAAAAATATTCCTGGCTGCTATTAAATTCACAATGAATATCTTACGGAATTCGATTGAATGCGATCATTGCTTCTTGGCAAGCATTTTCGGATATGTTCTACAGGAATGAAAACACCACCAGTTTGATTTATTATATACTTCGAAAAATCC
This sequence comes from Galerucella nymphaeae, assembly GCA_963978555.1. Taxonomy (NCBI): domain Eukaryota; kingdom Metazoa; phylum Arthropoda; class Insecta; order Coleoptera; family Chrysomelidae; genus Galerucella; species Galerucella nymphaeae. Next base: position 10,519,912 of record OZ021708.1, read on the forward strand.
ATCAATTTCGTATTTAGTACAAGTATATAAATCCAATTGAACGTTGGAATGGGAAAACTCATTAGAACAATACAAATTTCAGTAGGTAACTATAAAAAGTTTCCTTGGTATTTATGCCTGTTTGTTTTTATCACGTAATGAGACTGTTGGGACAATCTAATTTCCCAAAGATATTTTCATTCCAGAATTAAAGTGGTTGATTCTATATATTTATTCAATTTCAACGTGTACAAAGATCAAAATTATATTATATTCGAAAACGTTCTGTCATGTAGACATATCATATCATATACAAAAAAAAACCAACAACCTTGATAAAAACAATATTCATTAATTATTAACATATACCCCCCACCTTGAAATATTATTTCAAAAGTCTTTAAAGTTATCCACGCCTAGTTTTTAGGTTTCATTTAATCTTGTGAGGGTAGTGGACACAGTTTTGTTATAGGTCTTTTGAAAACTCCCGTACTCGTCTTCACACAGACAACACGTATTTTATTGTCTGGCCCTGGAAATAGTTCAATGACTCTGCCAAGTTTCCATCTTAACGGTGGTAAATTGTCTTCTTTTATAATTACCAACTCATCTAATGCCAAAGAACGACTTTCTGTATACCATTTTGCTTTCTTTTGAAGTTCTACTATGTAATCTGATGACCAACTTGACCAAAAGTGTTGTTGAAGCATTTGTAAATGTTGGTATTTTGACAATCTATTTTCTGAAATATGACGAACATCTGGATCTGGGAGTGAGGTGAGGCGTCTTCCAATTAAAAAATGAGCTGGTGTTAAAACATCCATATCATCTGGACTTGATGATAATGGGTATAAAGGACGCGAATTGAGAACAGCTTCAATTTGTGCAAGTACAGTAGTGAGACCTTCAAAAGTTAATGTGGAATTACCTAAAATACGTTTCATGTGAAACTTGCACGATTTCACCCCCGCTTCCCAAAGCCCTCCAAAATTAGGTGATTTTGCCGGAATAAATTCCCAGAGAACCCCTTCATTTCCAATTTTATCACTAAGAGATTCTGCATGAGTTTCTAAGAATTTTTTAAATTGATTGTTTGCACCCACAAAGGTAGTTCCATTATCAGAGAAAATTTTGAAAGGTTTTCCCCTTCTTGCAACAAATCTATGAAAACTGGCTATAAACGCATCACTAGTTAAATCTGAAACTACCTCTATATGTATAGCTTTGGTAGAAAAACATACAAATAAACATATATAACATTTACTAATCTGTGCACCCCTACCATACTTGCTCTTGATATGAAATGGACCTGCGTAGTCCAGTCCAACTATATAGAACGGCGGGGATGGTCTAACCCGCTCTTTCGGAAGCATTCCCATTACCTGCTGGCAAGGTTTAGGGTTTCCTCTAAAACATTTAATACATTTGTGGAACACTTGTTTAGCCAAATTACGTCCACCCAAAACCCAAAAATGTTCTCGAATACTACTTAAAATCAATTGGGGACCAGCATGGAGTAATTCGGCATGAGTAAATTCAAAAAGCAATTTTACCAACCGATGTTTAGCTGACAACAAGATAGGGTGTTTTTTCGGGTAATCCAAATTAGACAATTGCAGCCTACCCCCCACCCTAAGGAATCCATTTTGGTCTAGAAAAGGACTTAATTTGCTTAAATTTTTATTGAATAATGACTTTCCCATTTGTAGTTCATTTATCTCCAGGAAAAATGTTTCTTTTTGACACATACTAATCAATTTATCCAATGAGTTATTCAGTTCCATAGCTTTAAGACAACCAGTTTCAACTTTTTCTTTTTTCATCCTACCTATAAACCGCAGGCAGTACGCAAAAGATCTTTTTAACTTATTAAAACAATTAAAATCCTTAAAACAAAAAGTATCCAGGTTGGTCGTACAATTAAAAACATTAACCTTGGTCTCAGGGAGAGTTGAAGGTTTTTCAAACATTCGAGATATTGGCCAAAAAGTGTTATCTAAGTGTAGCCATTCAGGACCATTCCACCACATTGAATTGACTATAAGATTCGAAGCAAATAGTCCTCGAGATATTATATCTGCAGGGTTTTGTTCTGATCTCACATGCATCCAATTATTTGTATTAGTTAATTGTTGTATTTCTGCTACCCTATTTCCAACAAATATTTGCAAATTATCTCTAACCAGCCTAATACGACAGTTGAATCACAAAAATAAAAAATTGTGTCTATTTTTATAGTCAATGCCTTCAAAACCCTATCCATCAGTTTTGCCAACAACAATGCTCCACAAAGTTCAATCCTTGGAATAGTCAAGACTTTAAGAGGAGCCACTTTAGCCTTAGAACATAGAAGATTCACAAATACTTTACCACTCTGGTCTTCACTTCTAACATAAATATTTGCCCCATAAGCTTGAGAGGATGCATCACAGAAACCTATCAAATCAATCTTTCTAAAATTAGTACATATTGCATGTCTAGGGATTTTAAGAGAATTTAAGGTAGATAAATCGTCTCTCAATTTAAACCATTGACTTTCTAATTCTAAAGGCAATGATTCATCCCATCTTATTTTTTCCAACCAGAGCTTTTGGAGTAAAATTTTTGTCAATATGACACAAGGTCCAACCAATCCAAGAGGATCAAAAATTTTTGAAATTTCTGAGAGTATTACTCTTTTCGTTACTCTCTTGCGGTCAATGGAAAGTTTAGTAGACATCTTAAAGATATCCTCTTTAAATTGCCAAAACAATCCAAGTGTCTTATTTTCAGTTTTCTCTCCAAAACAAACTTTATCCTTAACCTCTATATCATCCAATACATTAAGTACATTTGAATCATTTGATACCCACTTACGAAGTTCCATCCCTCCAGCTTTCAAAATTCGAGAAATTTGGCAACACAGCTCTATAGCCTCTTCAGCTGACTGAGCCCCAGTCAGCAGGTCATCTATGTAAAAATCTCTCAGTATAGCCTGTGAAGCCTTAGAATATGTGGCACTAGCCTCAATACCCAACTGTTGCAAACACCTTACGGCTAAGTATGGAGCAGATCGTGTTCCATATGTAACCGTGTTAAGAGTATAATCTACTAATGGATCTGTAGGAGAAGATCTCCAAATTATCTTCTGCAATGACCTCTGAGATGGATCCACCCATATCATTCGGTACATCTTAGCTACATCACCACATACAGCCACTACGTGTTCTCTAAATCTAAGTAGACCTAAAAATAAATCATCCTGTAATCTAGGGCCAATATACTGGATGTCATTGAATGCTATTCCAGAATCTGTTTTTGCCGAACCATCAAAAACAACTCGAAGTTTTGTAGTTTCAGAATTTTCATTCATAACACCATGATGTGGAAAATAGTAATGAATCTCCCCATCCCTTGAAGCATCAACCGCGGACATATGTCCTAAATCTAAATATTCCTGCATAAATTGAATGTACCTGTCTCTCAATTGAGCATTTTTCTCCAACCTTTTCTCTAATGCAAAAAATCTCCTTAGTGCTGCACCTCTGGAATTCCCCAATTTTGACAAAGGTTCCTTTAGTGGAATTTTAACAACAAATTTCCCATCATTAGCCCTCCTGGTCGTTTCTTTAAAAATATTTTCACATTCCAAATCCTCCTTAGAAGCAATCTGTCTCTCATCAGGAATCTCTTCTATTTTCCAAAATCTTTCTACTTGTTCCATAAGATTTATATTACATTGTACACTATTAATAACTTTTTCCTTGGACCATATTGAGCCAGTTACAATCCAACCCAATCTAGTTTTTTGTAAAGTAGGTAAGTAGTTACCTAATTTTATTTGGCCCACACAAAGTAATTCATAAAACAGATCTACACCAAGAAGCAAATCAACTTTATTTGATTTAAAGAAACCAGGATCAGCTAATACTATATTGTCAGGAATCTTTAAATGGGTTATTTCAATTTTATGACTAGGTATATTTCCACAAATTTTTGGTACTACAAGACAAGAAATCCTTTTAGTAAAATTAACCAACAGTGACTTAATTTCCACAAAACATCTATTCATGATGATTGCAGATTGTTGATTTATCCCAACTATTTCTGTATTGACTTTTTTCAACTCTAAGCCTAAAAATTCTACTAATTCAGTGGTAATAAGGTTGGGTTGACTCCCATTATCCAATAAAACTCGACAAACATGTAACGAACCATCTTTAGAAACAACCTGAAGTAATGCAGTAGATAACAGTATATCTCCTGTCACCTCATCATCATTATCTAAAAATAAAGATGTTACCTGAACCTGTGAACTGGAAGCCTGAGAAACTTGCGAATTATTATCAGAATTATTTTGAATTCCAGTTGCCTCAGCTATTCCATTATTTCTTAATATGGTTCCATTTGCACTCAAATCTTTTTTCTCGGCAACATTTTGTTCATGATGAATAAGTGTGTGATGTTTAGATCCACATTTCAAACAGTTACTATGACTGCATTGCCTACTAGTATGATTTCTACCAAAACAGTTTAAACATAAACCTAATTGTTTCACCACATCATACCTAGAGTAAGTATTCAGTTTTAAGAATTTAGTGCACTTTTGTAATACGTGTTTACTTTTACAATAAAGACAACCATTATAATTTTCAATTGAAACAAATGATCTTTGAGTTTTATTTTTATTTCCAAATTTATTAACTTTTTCATTTTCTTTTCTGTTACGTTCTATAGTTTTCAAAGAAGATACCCTGTTAATTAAGAACGAATTAAAGTCATCCAAGGATGCCAATAATCCATGGGGTTTTGCCTCTTCCCATTTGATAAAAGTGGCTTGATCTAATTTTTTACTCATCAAATATATTATTAGAGGGTCCCAGTTTTCAGTAGAAACATTAAGCTTGTCTAATGCTACTAGTGTTTCTAAAATGACATCATACATATTTCGTAACCCTTCCCCTGATTCGCGAGACAAAGGTGGAAATGATACCAAAGCATTCAAATGGTGATCAACCAGCATAGGAGGATCGTCATATCTATCGCACAATAATTGCCAAACTATTTCATAATTTTCACCAGTTGTCTTACGTTTTTGAACTACCTTTTGTGCTTCACCCTGTAAAGCTTTCTTCAAAAAATGAAATTTTTCTACATTGCTTATTTGATCGTTACTGTTAATAAGAGAATCAAAAGTCTCTTTAAATTCAAGCCAATTTTCTACCTCTCCATCGAAGGTAGGAATTGGTATTGAAGGTAGCTTCACAGATCTCTCATATACATTACAACCCTTATAGCTTTGTACACTGGCCTGATTATCTTTATCATTTGATTCTACTTTACTTTCAGACAAAATCTCTTTAGCTTTAGCTATGAAATTAAAAAATGAGTCTTCAAAGGTACCTCTTTCATCTAAAATACCCTGCACACCTTCATCTGCTATGATCTCTAAAATTTGAAAATGTATGTCATCAAATTCATCTAATAATTTTTCAGCTTTAATTAATCTTTCTTTTAACTCGATAGTTTTCGATTTATCAAAATTATCTAAGTATCTCTCAAAATGAGTTAATTTACTTTTAATGGAACCTTTCTTTCGATTTAAATCTTTTAGTTTAGCATCCATGTTAGTTTTTAACTGCTCACTCAGTACTCACACAAATTAAGTTGATAAAGATGTAAAACCACGCAATAAATGACAAAAAGTAAGCAAAGACACCTCACCAAGCTTAGGTCTTCTTTAGTTTGATAAATCAGCAAACAATAATTCAACGCTTAACCTTTTTTCTTTCAACACTGTATGCAATCAACCCCAATTAACTTCCAGTAATGCAAATCTACGCCGAACATGTAATACATAAACTTCTTTCAATATCTGTTACCAGTTTGATATTCCATCCATCAAATGTAACAAAGTTCAAATAGAAAGTCTAATGTTCCAATACTCCAAATTTCCAAAATTCCAAATTGCAGTTTACTATCCTGCTCGAAGGACCACTATGTTGGGACAATCTAATTTCCCAAAGATATTTTCATTCCAGAATTAAAGTGGTTGATTCTATATATTTATTCAATTTCAACGTGTACAAAGATCAAAATTATATTATATTCGAAAACGTTCTGTCATGTAGACATATCATATCATATACAAAAAAAAACCAACAACCTTGATAAAAACAATATTCATTAATTATTAACAGAGACAATGAAATTGATTCCAATTTCTTGCTACGAGTAATAAAAAAAAAATTATGTTTCGTAATTTGCATGCTATTAAAATTTTATTATGCCACGTACTCCACCCATTATACTTACTTATCGTTTTAAAGCGGTTTAATTAGTTTCACCTATTCGTGAGCTTATATGTAACGGTATTTTAGAACATGATTTTCATTCACTCTTAAATTTCATTTCAAATTCAAATTTAGCTTACTTATCGGACAATATTTGATTGATTATAAACCAGCCAAATTTCATTTTTCAATCGGGAACAAATTACACTGGATATTTTTTTGACATAAGTGGATATAATCCGTCCCACCTGCTACAGCCCGTCCCACCTGCTACAGCCAATTTTTTATGTTGTCATGGTTTCATTTCGTTTTGCCCGCTTTTTGTAGTAAAAATATAGATTATTATGCAGCTTGTTTTCAAACTAAGAGGAGCGATTTGCATTATTTAAGTTGGCATATCTGCAGACTAGGGATTAGTCAGATTGCCTCCCTTTTCACATATTTATTTTTTTGATTTTCATTTACATAAAAAAATATATTTCAAAATTCACTACCATCTTTTCGAGTTTGCTGCTTACCACACTGTTTGCGTTTGCTATTTCATAATGTGTTTGAGCTTATTTCCTCTTCATTATTACTGTATTTGTGTTTTTTGCTTCTTGTTATTGTGTTGTATTGCTTTGTTAAGTTTTTCTAAACTATATGTTTATGGACCAAATCAAGTAGGTATCAGTGAGAGGTGAATTATCAAGTTTGGGTCACTCATCGCTGACAGAGACGCAAAGTTTATAAGTTTACAAGTAAAATCTTAATTTTAATAATATTTTCACATCAAGTCTTACACACATCACAGTACCTACAGTTTTATCGTATTTTCCGATATAAAGAATTGTTTAGTTTTATTTTGTGCTATAATCAAACTTCCAATGTAAATGAAGAATAATTCAACATATTATGAACATTTAATTCCATTTTATACATACTATACTAATTTATACTTGAATTATTAAATGATTCTTGGGGTCATTCATAATATTTTACAGAATATAAAGCTTTCACAATAATATGACCTTTGGAAGAGCTATGTTCGCCATTGTCTGGCCTCATGTCATGGGTCCATTTACGATTTGGTATTCATGCATGCCTTGATCTCTCATTAGCTACGTCAAATACGTAATGTTGCCGTTATTATGTTGTCATATTTGACATATATTGCACACAATTTATGTCAAATATGGAAGAACCCAACCTCAACGCGTTGAAATTTAGCTTAGTTTTTACTATATTTGGTTAAGATCACGAGAGAAGCGAAACGAGAGACACATTTTATCTCGTCTCATGGCAACACTACAAATGCGATATGACAATACATATTTCACAGAAGTGTCAATTAGTTCAATAAGTCTGAACACGACGTTTTCGAAACACTTTCCCAATTTAGTAGCTTTCAGCAAAGTAGATTGACTGCCTTAGCTGGAATCCTTGCCGCGCTACGCTTGGCTATGAATTAAGCTTCGGCAGTCAATCTACTACTTTGCTGCCTAGTTAAACAAATAACTATTTCTAACAACCACAATGCAAAACACGCTTTTGTACACAAGTTTTCATACGCAGAACAGGCCTTTTCTTAACTCTTTTGATAACCGTTAGAAAAGTGATGCGAAAAGTACACGCCATGGCAGTTTTCCGTACAGAAATGTCAAACAAAGCTACTCAGGACCTGTCAACTTTTTTTGACAATTCAACCTAATAGTGAATTTTTTATTGGTATACAATTTTTAAGTTCAAACCAACAGTATTTATTTTAGTTTATTAATTATATTATAATATTATTATTGAGCATTATTATGCAATTATGAACCAGGATCAAAATAATAATACATTGTTCAAATTCCACAATTAATCATACATACAACAGGTTTTTCTATTTATTTTCACATTGTAAGCTCTTTCTTCTCAAAAATAACTGAATAAATTACTGTATTTCTTTGTAGAAAAAATATTGTATACAGCTTGTACGCAAATCACTTCTCCCACTAGATTAGCGCTCGTTACGAAAAGTGACGCTTTGCACACTATTTGTACAAACTACTATTGGAAATCTCCTATTTCGTTGTATGTTTTCGTCTCTTGCGGTATATAATCTGACCATATACCACTCGAGGTATATGAATTTTGTATTGAGTTTATTTTCCGCAAAATTTCTGAGCTTCCCTGTCGGAATATTTCTAGAAGAATTTTTGCTCCGCGCAATTTTTACAGAAATATTACACAACATTATCAAGAAATATTAAAAAAATATTCACCTCTTAATTTAACAAGTGGATATATTCCAATAACCTTTCCAAGATCATCTGAACTGACCATTTTTATTATCTACTGGGTAATGTATAGTAGAGATGATAGCGATACTAATCAGGAATGAGTAATAAAAATACGCTTTTATTGCAGTATCAACGTACGGAGCTTGATATCAAATGATGAAATGAACAATTCAGGAAATGAGAAAGCTACTGTGTTAGCGAAACGTGTCATAATTTTGAGCTCAAGATCAATATAGATCTCAACAAATTAAATTGTTTTGTCCACGACTATTTGATAATTTCAACATTTTACGTGTGCTTCTTCAAGTAAAATGACGTACATAATTCACCCGTGCATAAAAGGTGTGATTAATATAGGTGTTAATAATGAAAAGTTTCAGACAAAAATTTCATCGTGATGAATATGGGACGCTAGCAACTAACTCTTTCTTCAATTATTTGAGATGTTTCAACAATATGTGGATAAATTGATAATAGGGCTCTAGGAAATTATTGATATTTTTCAAGGTTGTCTCGTGGACTGAATGGTCTGCTCCACCGTTCTGATTGAGTCCAGACACATTTACCCATTCATATTTTCAATACTTTTGCTCTTATTTTCAGCAGTTTGGATAAAAATGAAAAATATTGATTGGAAAAATACATTTTACATTATTTGAGTACTTTCATATTTCGGTTTAGGTACAAAGAAAAAGTGCTCTACTCACCCTCCAATCTTCTATTTCGCTTAGTCTATTAGCAACAACACATCCTGCACTACCAGCACCAACGACAATAAAATCGTATTCCTCTACGTTAGCCTTATCACTTCCAAAGGGATTATAAAAATCCGAAAACGAATAATCGAATCCGTACGAATTTTTTTGATCCAATGAATATCCGAATAAATTAGCTACCAACTGTAAAAATAAAAAAGTCGATGGTTGACAAGTTGTTAAATTATTATGCACCGAACACGGCTGACGGAGATCGGGAGGCATCCATTCCTGTACCATTGTTTTAAGTCTAAAAACAAGTTATTGCACCTAAGCTGACTAGAACAGAAGTGAACGGTTTGCGTTAAACGAAACTTATCTGTTACGGAGTATTGTACAATTAAAAGTAACTAGAGGGGAATTTGTAGCGATACATATATTTACAAGTCTATTCAATTCATTGTTAAAACAAAAACCCCAATTTCAATAGGCGTAACCACATTTAATTTTGGATATTTAACTATTGATTAAAATAGGCCAGTACAATGACATTTTATTCAGTCATACATTTCCTTTCTCTCCTCCAGTACTTTCATTCATTGTAATCCAGAGTTCATTCCCATTAAATTTAGTTTATTTGCAGCTTTCTAGGAATTTAGATAAATTAACTGAACTTGGATTGGAATAGGTTCATTTTTTCCTGAGGATACAAAATTCTTTAAGTTTGTGAATTTACAAACAAAAATCATAAGACAATAAAATCAAATCAAAAAAGACAATGAAATCAAATCAAAAAAGACAATAAAACCAAATGAGGTTAAAGAAAAAAACCTAGCAAGCAGACCAAAAAAGAAATATGGATATTACAAATCAGAAGGGGGAAACAGGAGAATCAATAACTGCCTATGAATATCTCTAATGGGAAAAGTTCGGGAAAACAATGAAAAACTATTGCACTGGAAATATATGTCGTTGAAAACAAAGAAAAGGTGGAGAATTATAAACAGAAGGAAAAGAAATTATGGAATGATGAATAGAGTATTATCAGGGTCTTCTCAACGACCCGCAAGAACTGAACAATGACGGAGCTGAAACAAACTGACATTTACAAAACATCAGATAAATGAGGATTGGAAAGAATTATCAATAACTGAGAAGAGAATACTAGAAGAAAATCATAGCGGATTCATAAATGACAGAAGTACACAGGATATTAACAACAGAACAGATAACTCAAAAAGCAATAGAAAAAAAGGAAAACTTTTATGGAATTTCTAGGTCTTGGTAAAGGTTTTGTTAAACAAACATTTTTAGTTGGACATCAATGAAACGAAAAGATTGAGATAGGCGTTATATTATATTGAAGTACCTATAAGTGGATTTTAAGGTCTTCAAAACATGAGCGATATTATGTGTCAAACAGTATAGAGCAGAGAAATGTTTTCAAAATTCATATGAAAATTACCAATATTATTTCCAGAGTAAATTTCACAATAATGCTCGTATGGGTGAAACAGTTTTTGAAGAGCATACGAAAAAAACTCGGATCTTCAATCTGGTAAATTTTCAAAAAACTTCACATTCAAACTTGCCAGAAATAAGTTTAATAGGTACTTGTTAAGAGCCGCAAAAACACCCCAACAAACAACACATTGAATGGTTATTGAGAATATAATATAGAATATACTCCAAATTGGAGCATCTTTCACTGTATCAATCAACATTAATTGTACTACTCCGCCTCTCATTTTATAAAATATTCTTGACAATAAAATAGTATATTAAAGTATAAGTGGGTATTAAGGACTTTAAAAAACGCGCTTCGCCGTCGTGCTCGAAATAGAGACCAGTTTTAGAGAGATCCACGAATACTTTACGCTATTTTTTATATTGGTGCACTTTGAAATTATAAATACTGGTATCTATTACTACTATAAGGAAAATAAATTGGAATAACTGATAATGTAGAATGGTTGAATTCGTGATGACATTAGTTTACCTTGCGTTGTCATGGAAATGTTAAGTTAATATTATCAAATTAAATACCATTTCCTCCAATTCCAAAAATCGAAATATTAATATCTCAAATAATATCAACTTTGTTTTGATCCTTTCCATTGTCATTTATGAAATTTGAATTGTTGAATATTGTTCAAATGAAGGTTTTGACTTTACAAAGTACCTTCTCCAGTCAGATCAATATTATGAAAAATTATCATTTAGACCATTAGATGTTGCCATGCTAACTTCAAAAACGCGCGTGTTTGAAAGTTCGATTTAAACACGCTCAGGCGTGCTCCAAATAGGTGAAAGGGTTCACCAATGAAAAAATGATGGTGAAAATATTGCAGGTTCTTGCCTAACTAACCGATTAAATTTGGTAATAACTAAGCCACTTCGCTATGTTACCTTATTGATCTTGAAAAAAAATTCAGCGGAACTAAAAAAAAAGAGAAAGCAATTTCAGGGCGCCATTTTCTTTCCTAGGAAAAAATTGGAAAGAAAATCAAATTTGGAGGTTAGCTAACTATTAATCTGTTAGTTCACAAAAAATATCAAAAAAAAAGAGCTTGACGTTTCTGTGTAATGAATAAAAAACGTATACATTTACTGTCTTGCTCGAAATCACAATGATTTTCCAAGACATAAATTATGGGAGGTACTTACTGACAGAAAAATAAATCGTTAAATTATAAGATTAACGCGGAAAGTGATGAGAAAAACGGAAACATGATTATAAAAAAAATAATGTCAGAATGATTCAATACAGTTAGAGAGTATGTGAATGGAAGTTTCTTCTTTCTCCACTATTTCTAGCTTTTCAGGCGTCTATTCAGCCGACAATGACCCGTTAGGATCATCGTTGAAACTCTTAGCGCAGTTTTACTTTGACTTATGCCCTAGATTTTGCCAATGGTCCGATCTTCTTTTTTTTTTGCTTCACCTATTTGTTCCAATATTACATTAGAGCTGATTGATTCCGCAGAAGGGATCCGGTCCCCAAAAGGGTATTTCAGTCTCTCTCTTCGCTAGTTCATCTGCCATTTTATTTCCTTCTATTTCAGTGTGTCCTGGAATCCACAGTAACCACTCTACCTTGGAACTGATTACACAAGAGCTCAGTGCTTTAATGGCTGCTTGACTATCTGATATTATGATAATCATTCGTCTTCTGTATCCTTCACCCTCTTTCCGCATTTATTTCACTCGCATGTGATAAGGTTCTTACAACTCTCGTTATGTAATATACTAGTTTGTCCCACAATAATGAACAGTACTAAAATTAAATCAGAATGTCAGGGTGGTTGAATCTGTATCTGAAAAAATAGCCAAATCTAAATTTTCGTGACCTTTGCTTTCACGGTAGGTTATACTTATAGTTAATTGAAAAAAAATCTCACGTTAGTTACGGAAATATTCCTGATAATAACGCATAACCTACTTGTTCAGTAGTTATCAGATGATTATTATTTTTAAGCCATAATCCATTACGAATTTTGTGGTTGATCAACACGAAGGTACACCGAATTTTGAAATAATACGGTCCTTCATGGTAAATTTATATTTTGGTTCCAAAGCTTTAAAAAATACATTGAACAAAACTATGTCATTGTGTTCATCCATATCTTAAAAGCATTAATTTGAATTTCGAAGAACTGAATACCATGATTTATGAATATTATACAAGGTGTCTCAGGAGTTCATCCTAAGTACTCGGGACATGAGTCATACTGGAAATAGATCTAAATTGAAAAAAAAAACATATGATATACACTGTTGTTAACGTTATAAGCAGATCTGCACAACCCTTTTTCCTCTTGCTCTTTATGACAAGGTGGAAGAGAATGGCTTCATATACAGACTGAAGTGCAATGGAAGGAACCAACTCCCATAGTCATTAAAAAATCACAGATGCTGTCATGAACTTTCTTTTTAAAATGATAATAATATTTAAACAGTGAACCATACCATATCCAGTCGACGGTTCTAGACGAAAATGAAATATTTATGGATTGTTGGGAAGTTTTATATCTGTATTCCAGGCAGAAATTTACGTGGGTAAAGGATAGTCAGGCAGCACTGAAATTATCAACATGTCCACGAATCAGATCTGGACAGGTCTTGAACTGCCTACAGAAAACTAGTAGCCCTGGCTTAAGGCAGACACCTCAACAAAGGTAGGGATCGATCACCGGTCATGGGACTCGGAGAAAGCACATGTGTACAATCGGCATATATAGGGAGAAACCTTTCTGTCGGTTGTGCATGGTAGAGAAGGAAACAGCCTTTCACATTATCTCCTATTGTGAGGTATTATCTTATTGGAGATAAAGACTCCTGAAACTTGAGCTTCCAAGGAAGGATGTTTCCAAGAAGTTCTAGTGAAAAGACTGTTAAGTCTAATAAGGGCCAATGGTCTCGTCACGGCACAACCAAGAGCCCAAAAACTCAGGACTCTAAGCCTTTGACCACCATAAGTACCTTATCAATCAATCAAGTACTGAACTTTTGACCTAGGTGAGGTTTATCGAAAATCAATTGCAGAAGCGAAGAACAGGTTTGTATAACTAACATATTATGTTTAATCAAACGAAAAACTCGGCAATCGTAGCTTCGTTTCACTTTCACTCTCTTAAGGTACGTTTTCCTCCACATTTGCAGGTCATTAACGACTGCGACCAAAGTAGCAAAGCAAAAATTTTGCAAAGAGATGTTCTCCTCCGATTTGTCAACAAATCTTATTCCAAAGCAGTCGCTTGTAAATTAATAATTATTGTATTAACATATTCCTCAGCTACACCTTCAATAATAAAATGAATATTTCTAAACAAAGAGAGATTTCAATAACAAATGAGGATGATAAATTTCGGAAGGATTGGATACCTGATCCACAAGCCGTTCTGATCATCAACCAACATTGTGCCTAGAAGTGGAAAAAAAATATAAGAAATTAATAAATTTTTGATTTTCAAGTGACCAGTATCTGAAACTATGCTAATTTACGTTTTAATCGATAAAAAAAGCCTCATTATTCGAAAAATTTCATTATATTATTTTTCCATCAATATGTTGACAAGCTCTTCATGTCTATAGAAATATCTATCCATCTTCATCTATCTGAAATTACTTGGAATAATCCTATTTTTTTATGAATGGAATTTATTATTACGTTGAATTTTAATATTCTCTTTTAACAAGACAGAAACATCTGAACATTTGTTTCCAGTGAATGCAGTTTATCCATTACCCAGGTTTGGATAAATCTCTCTTTGAACCATGTTGCTTAAACTTTTTCACTTATACACTGACAATAGATCTTGTTATGGGATTTCGGTTACGACAAAAACTATTACACCTTTCTTGTTGACATACTCGCATATAACCACATTCTTGAATATTATCGAAATCTCAATTACTCCTTTTCCAGATATACGATCCATAAGTTTCAATAAATGTCAAATTTGTTATTGTAGCATTCATGGCCATATAAATGTATTAATACAACTTCGGAGGAGATAATGTGAGTGTAACTATAAATATCTGAGAAATAATCAGTATTTCTTGTGAATTTCATAAGACAAAAAACATACAGCGTGGTTCATTTGGAATAACAAGATTTTTGCACACTAAAATGTATTTAAATCGATCCGTTTCCGAGGTAATTGATTGTAATTAATTGTATAATAACAACTTGCTACAATAATTGATATTAAATAGGTAAGTATACGAATTGTAACTATTTATCAAGTCAACTGTATCATGTAAAAACTGCAAAGATACATTTCTAGCGTGGAATATACAATTTTATTCAACTAAGTAATTGCGTATTGAAAAAGTAGCTGCTCACTTCATACAATTAATTTATGCAAGGTCAATCGTCCTTTCAATACACACAAAATCATTTAATTAAAATTAATGGACTGAACTTTTATACACGGGGTGGCGCATTAGAAACAGTTCACCTAAAATATTGTTGGCAAGGAAAGATTTTACGACAAACCCAGAGACACGTCGATTTTTTTTTCGAGTGGGACAACTTTTGATAGTTAACTTATGGTTGTACGATCATCTCTCCAAAAGAGGTGACTACCCTTTCAAGAATCTTTAATGGCATCTCGAGCTCTTTAAAGACATGCTAACATTTTTGTGTTAAGTGTTGAAATTAATGACAAAAACTAGCTGGAAGTGTGAGTAAAAGAAATAAAGAGAAAGTTGCCGAAAAAGTTTAATCGAAGTTAGTGTTCAAATTATGATCCGTTCACTTCCTAACAGTAATAGGACTTTGTTCAATACTGTTCCGAACACTTTGTAGCATAACAGGAGTTATTTCACCACATGTCACAGTTATCCGGTGGCGAAGATATTTTGAAGAGTTCGGTTGTATTTTGTAAACAACACTTTTTGAATAACCCCATAAGAAAAATTCCAGTGGTGATCGATGAGGCGATGTTGGGGGTCATTCAATAGAATCTCTCCTACCAATCCAATGTCGGGAAAATGTTGATCTAAAAATTACAAGAGCTGTTATAGTTTGGTGAAGCACCATCCTATCGAAAAAAAAATCATTTTCTGGGATCTGATAATTGTTTTCCATTACCTCCACAATTTGAGGGTAGATGAGGTCTTCAAGAAAATTAAGATAAGATTCACCCGTTAAGTTATCGGGTAGGGAAAACGGACGAACAATATTAATTCCGGAAACCCCAGCCCACACATCCAATGTTTTCAATTTTTGTGGAGCCTGCGATGTTGTTCTCTAATAATTGCAGGATCTGCATTACTTCAGCATCTGGAATCTGCAATTATGATTGTTCACGTGACCATTAAGAAAGAAAGTGAATTTGTCAGAAAAGCATATTATCGAATATAAAAAGCGAGGGCTGTCCACCACTAGAGAATGAAGAAATTTCACTAAAATAGAACTGGGTACTGCTAGGTACCCGTAAAATTCTACTAAAAACCATTATCTTATCAGATCAATAGCTGACAAAAACATCTTTTTTGCTATTTCAGTGATAAATGAGAATAGGTTTATAATTTAAAAGTTATGAGAGGTCCAATTTTATTTGTAGTAGGTATTTAGATTTTCATGAATTTATATTTTTAACTTTTTTTTTTTCATTTGTCTTTTTTTTAAATAATAACATTTCATTGTAATGTTATTACCTATCCTTCAACGGAGATTTCAATCTGGTTTTTTCCATTAATTTAAACACAACAGAGAAATGCAAGCATGTCTTTGGAGACAATCGAAATACCTTTCAAATTATGTGCCCCTCGATCCCATGCCGTTCAAGATTATCGCTCCTTTCAGGGGGATGACCGTACGGCGTGAAACCATGAATTAACTATTAAAATTTGTCCCCATCGAAAGCAAAACCGAGGTATCTCAGGGTTTGCCGCAAAAACCTCCCGCGTCAACAATATTTGAGGTGAACTATTTCTAATGCGCCACCCCGTATAGACTGTCACCGAAGTAAAAGTAACTCTTGGCTTGGCCATGAAATTTTTATTAATTAATAACTATTTAGTTTACGATTATGTCACTTCCGTGATTATAGAAACGTGAAAATGGCATTTCTGAGAATGTCATAGAGATAGAATATAAGGAAGGAGACGACATCCAGTGTAAGGTTTTATATGTACACGTGGAATCAGTGGGCGTGGCTAAGTGTAGTACGCACAGAGCCGGATTAAATTAAACTACAATAGTCTACAACTATTACTGTGTAACAGATTCATGTTTAAAATATTTTTAATACACCCCTGCATATTTTTTATCTTTCCTGTGGTACGTTATTCACGAAGATTTCTTAGTATCCACGCCGTCTCGACTGGTACAACTTCTAACAGCACAAGACACCATTTTAGTCAACCAATTAAAAGAAAAGTATTTCCAAAAATGTAATTTACGACACCGATAACACTTAAACACATTCATCAATCAACTTTGACATTAGCGTGGTACGAAAATGGCTGACCGAGTACGCTTTAGATCACGTGATTTCGTCTCCTCCCTTTCTACTATCTCTATGGAGAATGTCTAATTAACAGGACAGTACTTAATTCCTATTTTCGTACATGACATAACGTCAAATTTTGTAAGTGGTTTGCTTTTAAAATAAATAAAATGTGGGACAAAATAATAGGTTGAAGTTCATGCAAGGGAATATAATAATTGTCAATAGAAAAGTTACTCAATGAATGATAACGATTTCAGTAGCAACGAAAGAGTTAGGGTTAGGTTAGATTTGTGGTGAGTGGATTTATTAGAGCTTCCACTGCAACTTGAGAGAGTTTATTGAGGATTACACCTCTTTATATTTCACGAAAGAAATTCAGATGGGAAAAAATCTTTCGCGTGTATTTGGTGAATGGTATTAGAGGTTTTTGGTCTAGAGAAAGAAGCCAAGCATCAGATGCCTGTGGAATTACATTATGTCCAGAGCTTTTCTTAAAAGAGCCCTCAGATGCCTGAAACTCAATAAGATTTCAATTGCGGTCTCTAGTGTATTCCTTTGGGAAATATTATTTTTCTGGAGTTTGATCCATTCTCAAATCAAGGGCGTAAATTTTCGCCTGAAATACTGCTGCGTACTGCATATGGTTTTGGGAAAGGGTGACATTTTTGTCAAATTTCTGCGATTTAAGCCTGTGGTTGTATGAGATCGCTATTAGTGAATAATAAAACCTACATTCCACATGGGCTACCGGACTAATTAGAGGCTGTCGATTACAGTTTTAGGCAAAATTTCAGAGGTCCTTTGCTTAGTAATGTGATTCCGTATAAAGCTGGTTTTTTGAGACTAGGCGCAATTTTATGCTGTACATTATTAAGCTTTTTGTCAGGAAAAATTCGAAGAATAAATAGGACCAGAACGGTTTTTATGACTGCTAATGGCAATTTGATGTTTGCTCACTCATTTTAAAAACAGCACTCCGTATATTATCGTATATTCGGATTATTGTAGTGGTAGGTCCGTTGTCAAGTATGTTACCAAGCCATTCTGATTTTCTATAAGTGGTCCGCAAAAAAAGCTCCATTCATCGAGAATTCATTTAACAAACCACATTGTATAGTTGGTACCTACCTAGGTACTTAATCTGTTTGTCGAGATTTATGTGATATCGTTAACTAGAAAATGTTTCCATTCCACTATCGAATGTTACTTAATTGCTCTGTATAATATCGTGACTGTTGAAGTCATAAATAAAATGTACCTACTAGTACGAGTTACAATTGAGTTCGGTGTGCCTTTTTTGTTTATAACAAAAATGAGCTGAATGAAGAGAAAGTCATACTGGGTGTTTTATTAAAAATATTTTCGGTGCCCATCAAAAAGTACCACCCTGGAGTGAATAATTCGATGAACTGTTAAGTGGAGAATATACAGGGTGCGGCATTAGTGGTCCATTTACACTTTGGCAGGTTTTTCTGAAGCCGCGAAAGGAATGCAATCGAAAACATACGTGAGAGATACAAAACTTCATTTGGATTGAAGTCAAGCCATACATAGGACCATATTTTGCAAATTTCAAATTTACTTGGCTATCCATATTGGCAGGATGAACTCAACTTACTTTTAGAACACCTTGTATATTTTTATGTCCCTCGATTTTTCTGTTTTCGTGATATAAGGTATTCCAATGTTATACGTGGTAATTTAAAATGTATATATAGTGTTTCTATTGTTAATTTGAGGACCCCTATTTTTAATCCCATTGAAGAAAGAAGCCGTTCAATGGCGTGCATAAATTTTTTTTATAAATTCTGATATTGTGAAATAATGTTTTTCAAATGTAATTCAAATGAATAAAGTGGATAAAATTAACCTGCATCCGTAACAGTGCCTTGTTTAATTACATTATAAATCGTTGTAATCCCGATTTTTGTCAATTCGTGAATTCTCGCGATAACCGTATTATCAGAAATTACAGAATTTTCCTGTTTTAAACACGCGTACATATTTAAAACAACGCGTTGACACTGAACATGTAAATCTTTGTTTTTAAACTCGGGCCTATCATCATTTATTGCTAAGTCATTTGCTCGTGGCGCCAAATTATTAGATTCCCGCGCTTCATCTTGGACTGTCGTTTCAAATGGTCTCCAAAATGCCATTCTAATTAATTAGTAATGAATTATATTCCCAAAACTTACCCTAACGTCTACGAACAAATAAATATTATATTGATATCAATTCACTCAATAAAGGTATTATTATTTCATTAAAAACTCACTCAACCAAAAAATAGATACTACTATCTGTATCTGTATCTGTAGAGTAGGGAGGGTGAGTGTAGGCTCACAGCACTTAGGCCACATATGACCCATTGTACATCCTCCCGAGGAGTTGTCCTCCTAGGTCATCGTCCATCCTGTCCTTCTCAGGAAGGTGAACAGGTCACCAGGAGACATCTCCTTTATATCGGCAGGTGTAGGCCAAGACTCACCGAACACACACTCTGTTATCGACGATAACTCCGGACACTCGCATAGGACATGCCTGACAGTCTCATCTTCCTGTTCACACATCCTGCATAGAGGTGTGTCCACTAGCCCCATAGTATGGAGGTGTTTCCTTAGTTGACAGTGGCCAGTCAGGAATCCCACTGTTATACGTAGGTTTCTTCTGGTCATCGCCAAGTATTTTTTCGGCGCCATCTTCCCAGGGTCGCCCAGGGTGATCCTGGCAAAACTGCATCCTTTGATTGCCTCCCATCTCTCAAGGGATTGAGCATGGGTGTAGCGTTTGGCTAGTTCCGCAATTGTCGAAGTCGTCAGGCCGTAGGTGTCACTGGGTCCAAGAATTTTCAGTCCAGCGGCTTCCCTGGCTAAATAATCAGCAATGCGATTTCCTTTACTCCTGTCGTGCCCTTTAACCTCAGGATAATATTGTTATCTGCCGAGGCGTTAGCTAAATCTTGGTGGCACTCTAGTACTAGTCTTGATGTAGATACTACTATATTATTTTAAATAGGTCAACATATAAATATACAATTAGAATTGCACACGCCTATGAGACTAATGAATCTAAACAGAAGTGTTCCACCCTAAGGCCATTAAATTTTTTATGTTATAGTGGACCACCTTAGTAGCTACCCGAATTTTTCGATATTATGAGCAATATTTCACTCGGTAACTGACCGATGCACCTGCGGTGCCAGATTTTCATAATATATCGGGCATATATGAATTTGTTCTAATTAGTTTCTCTTCTAATAACAGTTTCGAGCGACTTTTTTTAATTCTTACAAATAAATTTATATTATGTATTTTTTATTGAATATTTCCAAACTAGTTTTCTAAGAAAATCATGAGCTAACAGTATTTTGAAGTAATGGGAAACATGTAAAATGAGCACAACAATTTCAGAAAATATATGTGACAACATTGCTTTATTTTATGGTCCTCAAACTAACTTTGGTCAAAGTTTACACTTTTTTATTAATTTTCAGTAACATAAACACCATGTACATGTACGATTTTTGATATAGAACAGCAAGGAAACTTAGATCTGTTTTATCTGTGTGTGTGTATGTGTGATGGTAGCAATTGCATCAGCTACCGCTATTTGCCACATACTATCTGATATGGATATTCAATCTATACGTATATCAAATATCAATAGCTGTAGTTGTAGTTATTTTCAGTGAATACCTAGTCTGTTCTTAGAAAAGTATTTTCCAAAAACTGATAATGCGTTATGATATTATTCCACTATTATCTTTGACATCTATTTATTAGATTAATTTTTTTGGAGTTCGAATTTAAACGTTATTTCTTTTTGTTCCCAAATCATTTGTTTTGTTTTATTGCCACTTCTACCCTTGGTAAACAAGTTTTACGGGCTCGATAACAACGCATCTCTACCCCAGTACAGAATTATGCTCTCAGAGCTTCTGGAAGAATCTCAACAAGTTGTAGTCACTCAAAGATTTTTCTGGGCGACTACAACCTCTTGAGATCAAAAGAATGCATAAATCAAAGTAAAACTGCACTAAGAGTTTTAACAGGTATTCCAACGGAACATAGTCGCCTGAATGGTCACCTGAAAAAGCTCGGAAATGTGTAGGAAGAAGAATGTAGAGTTCAAGGCGTGAATGAAGAAACCTCTATCCACATACTTTCCAGCTGCACAACACTCCAGAATCCTAGATCACAGCACGTAGAAGATTACTGGATGGAAGGAGAACATTTACCTTAGTTGAAGCCTGCAGAGATCCTGAAATTTCTCCGGGAAATAGGACTGAAGAAGCTACTATTTTCTGAAACCCCAAAATAATAAATACATACAATCTGGAAGAATGACATTTACCTTGTATTGATGAGGCGCAAATACGCCGAAACCGGTTCACAATCTTGCAAATATACCAGCTCCGTTTAACTTCAACTAGGAGTGTAATTCAATATATTTTGTGACACCTAGCCATGGAGTGAATGTTAAATTAGGTACTTCTCAGTTAACAATCTGCTCTTTGGAATGTAATTTTCAAATTTGTAAGGCGTTATAATAGTATTTGACATCTATTGATAACAAACTTCACTTAAATATAACAATTGTTATAGATAACTGTGTTCAAGTGAATATTGTTAATTTGAAAATTCATACAATTCACGAGATACATTATAGTTGAAGGAATTTCACATTGTTTCCAAACTGTAGCGAATATTTTTGCAATTCAGACCGAGAAAAACTTTTATTTCTGAAGGTTATAGATCTCATTCGTCTACCTGCTAAACTTTTCTAATAATTCTTCTCGGTTATATAAATATCAGATTCTTTTGAAATAACGTGGTGATTGTGTAACAGTTATTTGAAAATCAAGCAAAACTAAAAGTATCAGCACAGCTAATGCATTAAACAAGAAAGTTTTATGCAAGTATAACAATTGGAGCACCATGTGATACGAATTACAATTACAGCAATCTTAATTACGGAAATTATTCAACCAAGAGGATAATTGACATGAATTTGGCTGTTATAAACTGATCTTTTGAATTATTAATCCGTACCTTGATCTTTATGTTTGTCATACAGAGTGGTCCTTAAGTAATTGTACATGGAAGTACAGTACAATCTTCACTTCAAAATATTGCGTTTTGAACCAACTAGCCTTAGTTGTTGGTATTAAGAGATATACTCAGGTTGTTAAACATGACATTTTAATTTCCGTTTTTTACAATAACTTTAACGCTTTTTTACGTATTTGCACAAAAGTTTGAGATTGGTGGCTTTTGGATATGAGAAATCATAATTTTGCACCTATTCCGATGTATTTTGTAGAGCGCGCTACATGGTCCATGGGCCACATATGCGGCATAAGTGTACACTAAACTTTTTTGCTTTTTTCGTTATTGGCACTTTTGTAGAAACAATTATTGCCACATCATAACAACAAAAAAAGGCATATCTATTTGTAGCATCAAATCTTAACAGTTTTAGAGATAATTCACATTTTGGTGATTTTATCATATAATCAAATGACATTCGAAAAATGTAGTTGTGTGTACGATAATTATTATTGTTCTGTTCAGCTTGATACTAAAAAGGAATTATCTCTAAAACCGTTGAGATTTGGGTATACTAATGATGTGGCTCAAATTTGTTCACAAAAGTTGCGCTAATTTAGAAGGCAAAACAGTTTTGCGTACATTTATACCGCATAAGTGGTCTATGTGGCGACCTCTACAAAATACATCGGAATAGTTGCAAAATTATGGTTTCTCATATCCAAAAACCCCCAACCTCAAATATTTGTGTATATATACGTCGAAAAGCATTGAAGCTGAGAAACGAAAATTCAAATGTTATGTTTGACACCCTGTATCTCTCTTGATATCAACATTTTTTTTTGGCTAATTGGTTTAAATGGCAATATTTTGAAGTGATCGAAGATTGTACTGTACTTTTATGTACAATTATTTAAGGACCACCCTGTATTATGTCTAATAAAATTGTTGAACTGAAGAAGGAAGGTCTTGGCTCTTAGATTTTATATGGAATGTCTGTGTTAAATAATAATTCGTACGATCAAAGTCTTGAAGGAATAAATTGTTTTATTTGTGTTCATAAACTATTCCCTTATACATTGGTATTGCTGTTCGTGCTAATATTATTGTAACAGTTTTTCATTATTATTTTTCTCTCAGTATAGAACAATCGAATAAGTAGTTTTAGATTGGTTGATCCTTTGAGTCCTTATCATGTGAAATAAAAAATATTTCACAGATGGATAGCATAGAACTGACGTGAGACATTGTATGGCAATATTGGACAGTGTATCCAAAAATTTTATCAAAATACAAAATTATAAGGCGATTTTCAGCCTGGAGTAATTATCACTTGGTTTTAACCAAAGCATTTCTGCGGTGACGGCTTCAACCAAAGTATGGGAAATTGTTACGTCACAAATAAGCTGATTTGCTTTTGGTTTTTAATAACCAATTATAACCCAACTTTGGACTTGTGTTATCCTTTCGGTTACAGCTTTTCAGGTTTTTCTCGAATAACAGATGCTGTTGTTAATGCAATGTTTGTATTCTCTTGAAACCACTGGAGAGCCTACAAGGTTGTTTTATGCATTTCAATGTATAGAGTTCATTCATGGTACCAACTTAGGACAAGTGTACAAGTTTTTTACCTATAAAAATCGTCAGCACTGCCTCATGGCACCGAATAAAGCTGTGTCCTTATCATGCAACTATACAGGGTGAATCACGACTAACGGGACGGAGGTTTATGGCGAAACGGTGGAAAATTTGAAATGTTCGTCACCTCAGTTGTTTGAACATCCATATAGGCTACATTTTAAAATTATTTTGAAATATACAGGATGTCCCAATAAAGTGTGGCGTATCAAAGTTATATTTTTTCTTATGGAACACCCTATATTTGATTGCATTTTCTGATTGCACCCAAAAAATAAAGTACTGTTCCTTAATTGTTCCCTATACCTAAATACAGAGGGTTCCCAGTTATGCTGACTTTTTTAAAAATGTAAACATTTCGAAAAAAATTAATAACTCATTGATATAATAAATTCTGGCGAATTTCCTCTCACAGCTCAATAGTCGGACATTCGTTGAATGTATTCCACGATTGAGTACTAAACATCTCTTTACAGGGTGTTGAGAATTATCAGTTAAATTATTAGATCATTAAATGTGTTATAACGGGCTTATTTCAAATGGAACACCCTGTATATCAATAATTCATCATATTAAAAAAAATGTCCTATACTTCTCGCGCAATTTACAATTTTCTTAAATTGTATGGTAAATCGATTTTAAAACATCTGCAGTTCTATCCAAATTTTATACTAATTATCTTGACAAAGTTTTTGTGAAATAAAACAGTAAGGGGTCTATTCTGTAATCAGTCCTTTAAAATTTAGAGGCCGTTAAAAATCTAACAGCCGCTAAAATCACATCTACCTACTTGTAGATGTGATTTCAGCGCCTGTTAAAATTTTAACGGCCTCTAAATTTTAAAGGACTGGTTACAGAATAGACCCCTATCTCTTTTGTTACCGATAAGTATTTGAGTACATAATAAAACAAAAACTCATAAAGCGAATACATAAATACTACGAAACGAACAACAAATTATTAAAAGCAATAAATGAAAAATTACTATAATAGCCCTAACACGGATGCGTGTAAACGTTTGGGGAGGGATTATGGGCTAATAATATGTTATCGGCCCGTATGTTTTTGACGGATACCTGGGCGGAAGAAAATTTTTGAGTTTTTTGGAAAATATCTTCTAGATGCTTTTCGAAAACCTACCACATAGCATCAGAAAGAAAGTGTGGTTACAATTAGACGTAGCTTCAGATCACTTTTATCGTGCTGTTAGGAATTACCTTAATAGAAAATGAAGACATAAATGGATAGGTAGGGGAAGTACTTGTAATTGGCCAGCTAGGTCACCAGAACTGACCAAGATGGATTTCTTTGAATGGGGTTATAATAAAAATATCCTACAATATGAAATTAATAATTTTGGACGCTTTCGCGTCTATAACACCCGGTATGTATGAATAATGTAAATACATAGCTCGAATCCAGAATCACGTGTTGCATTGCATAAGATGACAAGCATTTCGAGCTTCCATTATAGTTATTTTCCAATTTTTGCTTTAAATAATTTGTTCGTTTCCTAGTATTTATGTATTCGTTTTATGAGTTTTTGTTTTATTATGTACTCAAATACTTATCGGTAAAAAAAGAGTTAGTGTAACTC
Organism: Galerucella nymphaeae; assembly: GCA_963978555.1. Lineage (NCBI taxonomy): Eukaryota > Metazoa > Arthropoda > Insecta > Coleoptera > Chrysomelidae > Galerucella > Galerucella nymphaeae. The sequence continues at coordinate 10,545,372 of OZ021708.1, forward strand.
AGGAACAATAAGTGTGCATATTTATTAGCAGCTTTACTGTTTTATTTCACAAAAACTTTGTCAAGATAATTAGTATAAAATTTGGATAGAACTGCAAATGTTTTAAAATCGATTTACCATATCTACAATTTAAGAAAATTATAAATTGCGCGAAAAGTATAGTACCTAGGTATAGGACACCCTTATATCATTCGAAAGAAGACATTTTTTTGAATATAATGGATTATTGAAATACAGGGTGTTACGTTTGAAATAAGCACGTTATAACACATTTAATGATCTAATAATTCAACTGATAATTCTTAACACCCTGTAAAGACATGTTTAGTACTCAATCGTGGAATACATTCTACGAATATCCGACTATTGAGCTGTGAGAGGAAATTCGCCAGAATTTATTATATCAATGAGGTATTGATTTTTTTCGAAATGTTCACATTTTTGAAAAAGTCAGCATAACTCGGAACCCTCTGTATTTAGGTATAGGAAACCATTATGACACAGTACTTTATTTTTTGGGTGCAATCAGAAAATGCAATCAAATATAGGGTGTTCCATGAGAAAAAATATAACTTTGATACGCCACACTTTATTGGGACATCCTGTATAATTCAAAATAATTTTAAAATGTAGCCTATATGGATGTACAAACTACTAAGGTGACAAACATTTCAAATTTTTTACCGTTTCGCCATAAACCTCCGTCCCGTTAGTCGTGATTCACCCTGTATATAGTAGGTAAAAAATGAATTCACTCACTGCAACCCATCATGTTTAGATCATCCCCAAAGAAAATCTCTTCGATTTTCGATAAAAGCGAGAGATTCCGCTTCATTCTTTGTACTAGAACAAAAACAAAACAACAAAAATAAAGAAACATAACCTTACACTGCAATAACCAATTCATTTTAGCGGTCAGCGGTCAGCGGACTTCACACTTTGCTGTCAAAGTTGTCAAACACAAGAATAAGCACGGTAGTATTCATTCCGGGCTGGAAATCGCCTTTTACATGCCACACAGCATAATTTTGGAGTATTCAGTCATTTTATTCCTCTTGTAAATAAATTGTATTTTGTTTCGTAAATATCAACGGATTTTTGGGGCAATTATTTAAAGTATTTTAAACAATTTTCTTAAAGATCGTGAGAGGAATCTATCATGTTTATAATTATATGTAGTTACCTACCTACTTATTACGTTTAAAAAAAATCATCATATTTTTCCTAAAAACTGAGAATGTTTAATAAATAGTCCACTACGCCAAATGATAGGTGAATATCTTTGACAAAAATCCTAGTAGAAAACTGGTGATGTCATCATATAGAGGACATTGCGTAGTATCATTTTGATATGCAAATGTTGTTCAGTCATTTGTTATAAACATTTAAAAGGGAAAAATCCTTACTCTTTTGGCTTTATACAAATATCTGGAGCAATCGCAATGTTATGTATGGATGAATTGTGAATAATTAAAATACGGACAGAATGAAGGGACGAGCAAGTCAATTAGATTACGCTACGATAATTTCCATTAAGAAAAACATAATAGAAATTGCCGATTCAAAATTATTAAATACATAATAGAAATTCAATTTTCATTATATATTGAGGTTGCCCATCCTGCAGTAATGCAAGTAAATAAAATCGATTAGTAAATGTTTTACCGACAACACTCCCTCTGGAGACAAAGAAGAAGAATAATAAAATATCATTTGTTATGCTAATTTCTGTGGTTGTTTGTTTACCTTTCTATATAAACTGTAAACATAGGGATACACCCCGTAAACTATTGAAATATTTATTATTGAAGTGAGCATGGATTGTTGTGTGTTACTGTATAAAAGTTCAATAAGTATGGGTTCAAGAGAAGTTGCAACTACTCTGCTCAGAATTCGGCGTATTATTGGGGAATCTTGTAGAGTTTTTCAGTCAAGCAATCAAATTGCTTGTGATATTCTATCATCTTGCTTAACTAATCTCGATAGAATTGAGAATTCAATTCCTTCTGATACTCTCAACCTATTAAAACATACTGGTCCGAGCCAGTGGGTTAGCAGTGTTGCCGGCTGAACATTCAGAGATTCATCTAAATTGATCTATTTGCGCTAAAAGTCACACATTGTGGTATTCTAGCACTAAGATACTGGTTTTCTCAGCCGGCCGTCGGACCTTGACTGAAGTTATGTGGGGAATTTATTTGTATTAAGCTGTAAAAAGTTGAAAAGATCCATTAAACATGTTTTTCACACAGGGATTGTCTTGAAGGAGTTTCAAATATGCCAGTGATTTGTAATTATTTGGGAACCTTTCAATATAGTACTTCAAGTGATATGAAACTGATACACGCTGGAAAGTTTACAAAGGTGGTTCCTCATCCAGATGTCGTTGAAAATGTTAAGTTGAGGAAGTGGAAGTGAATTGAAAATGTCGTAAATGTTTTCGGATGCCAGGTGTAAACAGGTATTATCCCTCATCATTTTTTCCTTATATATACCATTGAAAAATAGGTATCTACTGCTAAGCTGGTGACCCGGCATAGGTATTACCTGGGTCTCAAGATCCTCTCTGTATACTCATGGAAGTACCTTTCAGTACGTAAGGCCGTATGATTTTAACATAGTTGATCACGTATCCAAGAGGAGCTTTCAGCTTAGCCAAAACTTGCCGGACACAAGTCTACGGATAGATGATAGTGCCAAGATTGATTGCTCTACCGTTTAATCTTATATTCGCAGTCTCGACATAAGGATACATCCAATATGACCTTATTTTATGATGATTTTTGATTAGTTGACAATGTCGTCAGAGCTACTAATTTGAGGTATGCTGTAGTTTTTTGTAATTTTGGGCTCAAAAATAAATTCTCAGAATGTTAGCATAGTTGCTAGAAGTTCCACGTGACGGCACATAATTATGTGCACCGGAATCTATGAAATCGCAAATTTTTGTAGAATCTTATATTTCATTATTATTTCCATAATGTTTCAAGATAAGAAATGTACCCCAAATAAATAGACATACGTTTTCATTTTGGTCAAAGAAAAGTTTTGTAGCAAAATTTTATGCTCTACGCCCATAAAATTCTTATTCGTGGTTATGAACACAGATGATGAAACTGTATTTTCACACATAATGAGTTGGATTTTCCTTAATAAATAATACACATTGGAAGAAACTTGGTTATTGAAGCTATGTTTTGTTGTGGATCGCCGCTCACTCCTTAGCTCCCGATTTGGATGAATCCAGATCAACTACATTTCCCAACTCCACAAACATAACAAATCTATTTCTTTATCTTCCATTCCCACTAACACACTTTTGCTAACCTCCATTTCTCCTCACTTCCTTTCACATTTGATACTACTCTTTTCCACTGACCTACAATTCGTCTGTTATCGGTGTCACCACTCCTCGCTGTCTCTCATCTTCGCCAATACAACCTATTTTTGTTCATAATTATCATCCTATTTGTCAGAAAGGGGAGTGAAGTGACTCCTGCTTCTTACCATCACAATTCTGAGCTGTCTTCTACACTCGCATTCGGCTCTTTCTTCAGGTCGTCTCTTCTTTCTTTACCACCACGTTCCTCTGTTCTCCCATCGCTCTTCCATTATTTGAGAAAGGATGGAAAAAATGCAAATTCTTATTTAAATTAATTAACATTTATTTGGCTTGGTGTCACATTTAATTCAGTACATTTTTATAATACAATACAAATATAACATTATTTTAACAATTATTTAGGTAGGTACAATAAATAGTTTAGGTATAATCAACCGTTTTTTCTTTGGAATTGTGAAGCTAAGGTTAGATACATATATACAGGATGTGGCGTAAAAAGTTTCAATTCAAACTAGTGGCGGTTACAGTTACCTATAATGAAAATCTGAATTTAAGAAGTTATAGGTTTTGAATCACGCTGAATTCGAATATAACATCCATGATTTGGACATAATAAGGGTAAGTGCTCATTGTTATTGGTTACATTTCACTTCCCTATAGCTTTGTTATTAATAGAGATATCGTTATTTAATGTTAAAAGTTGAAATACTTCGTAAATACTCCAATCAATAGAAAATCCAAAATAACAAAATTGACGTCCACTTAACGTGCACATTCTGGACATTATATTTGAACTAAACGTCTTCTTAATTTCAGATTTTTAACATAACTGCCATGTAATCGCCATTACTATATTTCGCGGTGCACCTTGTATAGAATATGACTATAGGAAAAATTAAACTTCGACAATAATGTGAACACTATATCTGGAATTTATTGAGTGAAAAAAATCAATTGTTTGTGATACGTTTTTATTTGATTCATTAGTAGCATTTTATACAAAAAAACAATATCCATAAAATAGGAATAATCATCTGAAATTCCAAGTTTTAATTTAAATTTACTATAATTTTCATAACCATTGAATATACAGAGTATATTACTTCTGAAGTAACATAACTTCCAGTTGCAGTCTTCAAGCAGCCAATTAGCACTTAAGACAATAAATCCCATGAAGGTCAATTCTTAGCTGTGTATAAAATTGCATAGGAAAGTGCCTCTTACACACTGGAATTCTGGTCGCGTGGGCTTGTTTAGCAATGTACGAGTGATAAAAACGCAACAAAAATGTGTATATCACCAACCAACAAACCCTCCAGCTGGACTTAAACTCCATCTCCAGCTGGTGTTCCCAGTGGCTACTTCCATTGAACACGGAAAAATGTGTAGTGCTCCGAATTGGTAAAAACAACCCACTACTACCGTACTTCGTAGACAGTCGACCATTAAATTCTGTGTTTTCCTATAACGACCTCGGAATTATCGTAAATAGCAACCTAACTTGGTCTGATCATATAACTTCAGTTTGTAAGCGCGCGAACACCAGACTCTATCTCATTCGTAAGTGCTTTTCGAGTGTTTCGTTCCAGTCGTTTTGAAAACTGTACACTATCTATGTCCGACCAATTCTCGAGTACGCCGGTCCAACGTGGTATCCAGACCTAGTTCGCGATGGAAATCTTTTGGAAAATGTTCAAAGAAGAGCCACTCGACTGTCCCTGGGACAGCGAAGACCTTCCTACGAGGAAAGACTCTCCATGGCCAACCTAACTTCCTTTGAACTTCGCAGACACCGCGGAGACCCCATAACCACAATTTTGGTAATCTTGATATGATGTTCACCTTAAATCCAGATGACCGCCTTAGAGGACACCTTTTTAAACTCAAAAAAGGAAACTTTACCGTCAGATCAAGACAGAACTTCTTACCAAACAGGGTATTCGACAGCTGGAATAATCTTGATGTATCCACAGTTTCTGCACCATCGACTAACTCGTTTAAAAACAGACTAGATCGTGCGCTGCTAGAGCACCTATAATTTATTTGGTATATTGTGTATATTGTACTTATTTTTCTGTTTCTTATTGTACGTGTGTATTCGACTACGGACTAGATAGCCCTTGTCTAAATATAATAATAATAATAATATTAATAATAATAATAATAATAATAATAAGTTGACCACGTCCAAAACTTTTGGTATAAGAAGTTTGACAGTCTACATAAAGCAATGGCAACATCATTCTCACATATTTTGCAACATCCAGAAGATACACCACCATTTCTGACACTGGGCTCGACCCACTTGCTTCCCAAAACACATCAAACTCACGATCCTTCGCAGTATAGGCCCATAACCTGCCTACCAACTATATATAAAATATTAACGGCTTGCATCACTAACCGTATTTACAGACATGTGGACCAAAACAACATCCTGTCAGAAGAACAGAAAGGTTGCAGACGAGATCACCAAGGCTGCAAAGAACAACTTATCATTGATTCAGTTATACTGAAACAGGCGCAAAAGGAAAAGCGCAACATCCACACGGCTTTCGTAGATTACAGGAAAGCATTTGATAGCGTTCCACATTCCTGGCTTGTGAAAGTTCTGCAAATTTACAAAGTACATCCCACTGTTGTTACTTTTCTTGAATCAGCGATGAAGCACTGGCGAACGAACCTTCATTTACAAATAAATGGCCAATACCTCCAAACTGATGAAATTTCCATCCGTAGGGGGATCTTCCAGGGTGACTCCCTTAGTCCACTTTGGTTCTGTTTGGCAATGAACCCACTCTCCAATCTACTCAACGATACGGATTACGGCTATAAACTTAAAGCCAACAGGAACACTAGCTGCACTGTTTCCCACCTTCTATATATGGATGATATCAAAATATACGCATCCAACCAGCGTCAAATTCAACATTTACTCAATATCACTGAAAAATTCTCCAGTGATATACAAATGGGATTTGGATTAGACAAGTGCAAAACCTTAAATATCGAGAAAGGTAAAATCGTTAACGGAGATGTGTTACTACCCAATGGGAATATTATAACTGCCATGCAAAATGGCGAGACCTACAAATATCTAGGATTTCAGCAAGCTAAGCTATTAGACTAAAAACAAGCAAAAATCAAAATTAGGAGCCAGTTCACTCAAAGGGTCTAGACTCCAAGAATTCTTTATTGTCAAGGCTGAAACATCTGAATTGCATGAGATGGTCGCAAAAGCAGATAAAACTATTTCCCCTTAAATCTTGTAAGCCCTGATATGAGACTTGAAATCGTTACCGATTCTGACAAACAGGTGGAGTGGGCTCAGAAAGCGCTATCTGATGGAACATTATTTCCAGAAACAGAAGGATTTATGACGGCAATTCAAGACCAAGTAATTAATACCAACAATTACAAGAAATTTGTCATGAAAGATTCAAACATCGCTACGGACAAGTGCAGAAGATGCCAACAAACAACAGAGACGATACAACACATCACGTCGGGATGTTCAGCCTTAGCTAACATTGAGTACCTACGTAGGCACAATCAACTTTGCAACATCATCCATCAGAAGTTGGCCAACAAATTTGGATTAGTGAACACCTACACCCCATATTACAAGTACCATCCGAAGTCGGTGCTAGAGAATGCTGATTTTAGACTATACTACGATAGGTCAATTATCACCGATAGACGGGTGACGAATAACCGGCCTGATATTGTAGTTGTGGATAAAAAAGCTAACTCGGTTTATCTGGTGGATGTTGCAGTACCCAATAATAACAATATTCTGGACAAATACAACGAGAAAATTGCAAAATACACCGATCTTGCAATTGAGGTAAGACAGATGTGGCATGCAGAGAAAATAGAGGTGGTACCGATCATCGTTTCATCTACGGGACTAATTCCCAAAACTCTACAAGATAGCCTCACCAAACTGGGTCTTCACAAAAATACTTACATCGATCTGCAGAAGGCTGCCATCCTAAATACCTGTCACACTGTCCGTAAATTTCTAAATATGTGACTTCCGAGCCTAATCCCATTTGCGTTTACACACGCTCGGGATAGGTGAACATTACCAGCAAGTGCTGAGCAAGTGCATACTTGGAATGATAATAATAATAATAAATTGGTCAGACAAAACGGCGCATTGATGGACCCAAAACTTTCTGCGACGTCGTGAGATCGACGATGAATAAAAAATGATTGGTGGGAAAATCTTTTGGAAGATGGTAAATCGCACTAATACAGAGACAAAACAATTCATTAGACAACATTCGCCAGCATTTGCGGTAGACTAAGGCTGTGGTCGGAGTGGGTCCGGTATCGGCAGATTATTCTCACGTCCGTATACTGTAAAATACTGAAATCCAAGTGATGGAAGAGGTTGGTTGGTAGTGAGAGCTAGAGACTACGAGAACGAGGCGGGGAACAGAAGGAAATGGAGGAAGAGAGAGAGAGAGTGAAAGATCCAGAACTCGAGGGCCAGATAGGCCTGTAGTGCTGACATAAGTGCTGGTGACGGAAATTATTGGTCCATTATAACAGGCTCTTGATATATGATTATTCTATCACAAATGATTGTTTCATTAGATAATGTTCTAGAATTATGCATATAATAAAAATAAACAATTTGCTTAGTAGTTCGAAAATATTTCACAAAATATCAGTGACAATATACAATTTCACAATACTGTGCCATGCTGTGCTGGAAAGGTGTATTGACAGGTAAGCAACGGATAATAGTTAGACATAATTATTAGTTCTTGAAGATTTCTGAAATGCCATCGTTTTGTAGTGTGGATAAGAGGAGGAAGGAAGAGATAGTATGCTTCAACGAAGCTAGATGACAGTTCAATTGATCTCCTTTATCAACGCGATGCTTGGAGTAGTACTTTAAGACGTAGCACCTTAGTGAATCCCAACTTTAAACTAGGCGTGTGTGTGTTCTAAGGTTAGTTAGTGTACCTATATCAGTTTATAAGACACCAACTGATCAATTTGGTTGCCAGCACAATATAGCCGATCTGTGTCATGCGATTTCAAGTTGGCATTTCTGCTGCAGTGCTACCTGATGATTGTTCAGATTGACAAAGGCTCCACTCAGCACTTTTGATACCACTGAAAATAGCATTTGTCAGTTTCAAAGTTTATTCCAAAAATATATCCATTTATCACCACTTTCATACGTTCTTGTTCATCATTTTATTTTTAACGTGTTGTATTCCATCCAAGTTAATAGCATTTTTCGAGAAAATTACATGAGAGCATTTATTTTTATGCAAAAAAATATGTTCTCTGTATATAATCATCAGCTTTTTGCTATTTTGCCATTCATTGTTAATTACACAAATTACTGACCACTTGTATGCAAAAAAATCTTCGAGGTTTCACTGTTTGCAATAGGTAATTGCATTGGATTCATGCTGGCACCTCTTCGTCTTCGGTTACCTCGATTTTCTATGCGTTATTTCAGGGGTACACCGCTGACTGATGATAATCTTATCTAGTTATGAATCAAAACTATAGAGTTAATCTGTGTATCCCATCAACACTGATAAAATACGTAGTACCTATCTGCAAAAACCAACACTATCAGACACACCTGGTATTTGAAATTAACCAAGTTTATAATTATTTTCCTATAGCCAATAAAATTGGATACACGTGGTGTTCAATTTATTTTACATTTTTCCACTCTTGCTTTACTTTTTTTTTCAACTCCGTTAGAACGAAATATTAAAATAGAGTACTTATATTATATCACAATCTACACAGGTATCTAGGCTCCATTAAGATTATCACAATATAAAACACCACGTATATTTTTAAAAATTAACATTTTCCCACAAAAATTATATTTATTTTGTTATCCAAAATATATGATGTATAGGTCTGCTACCAGAGATACCGACACTCAATTTCATTTAATAAACCGTAGCGTAAAGGCTGACTCCAGAATCATCACAGATATTGTTATATCGTTGTTCAATTAAAAGTAATAATCAACCTATAGGTATCCTATTTGAGTTGGCTTTTCAATAATATCTCCTTATATAAGTATTTGTTATATATCTTAGATGAATGTATAGGTAGCAAGAAATTAATTCAATATCTTAAACAGACGTTTTGTTTTAGGTCTGACTGGTACATTTTAGTTCTTTTTAGGTATAAACTTTTTTCACTCATTCACATGTTCACAACAGTAGGTGCGAACAAGCAATGAACACGATGACTAGTTAAAAAAGATGAAGTTAGTTTGTCTCGTAAGTCTCGTTGGTCTCTCCAAAATTCGTCCAGTGGCGTCGTCGATCGAACGACTGCAATTGGTTATTTATAATTCGAGATGAAAATGTGGAATATAATGAGCTAAAATAGAGAAAGCATTCATTTGCTCACCCGGTGCAAATAGTCTCTTGAACTGGCGAGGCGGTGAAGCGTAGGGAAAACAGGATTTAACGATATTTAAATTTGGAATCACAGAAAATATGTTTAAATGTCTATAAGAATCTACAAGGAAAATTTGGATTCGATGAAGAAACGGAATTAATGCAAGTAGTATCTGATTTATCAGAAGCTCATCCCCTGTCAACTATACGTTAGAAATGGACCTTATGAACACAAGAAGCGATGTGATAAGGGATTGGTCAAACCTACGGTTGAAATAATAAGAAATAAATTCATAAATGCTGGCCATACTGTGAATTGCTGTGAGAAAACTATTGAAAACTGGATTGAAAAACAGGGATTGATATTGAAAACGTTAATAAACAACAGGCATGGGAAGCAGAAGAATAGTGGATATTCGATGGTATGGAAAGGAACACGGATCAATATACTTGTTGGTACAGGAAAATTGATCAAGTTTAACGTATTTTTCATGTTACTTATGTAGTAGTAACAAGCAGGAGCTGGACACATTTATTTTTAAATAATTATTGTTTTATCCATTGTTTTGGAATCTTTTTCTTATTTTTTTCATAGAATTAAATTCAAGAATAAAATTGCGTCAACTATACTACATCAAATATTCCGATGCAAATCTGTAGACGGAGCAGAATCAGTCCAATCATACAGCATTGTAGTGGAGCGTCTAGCTAGAGGTTAGTGGTCTATGCTCCAGTTTCAGTTTCGTTTTCGGCACACAGCAATAGAATATTGACAGTAATGCTAGGATGAATTAGGGGTTTTGGACTCAAGCAGTTTTTTGAGAAGGAAAAAAATCAAATATATGTATAGTCATCGTTTTTGTGAAAATTTTGTTCACTTGAATGAATATATAAGACACCATCATTGTTTAATTTATTTCTCGAGAATAAAAAACATAAAATAGAATACAAAATCTATCAAGCATTATGTATAATGTATAAGGTTAATATGTTTTGGTGCATGTCAGAATCCCTGCTAGCAATGACAGATATTTAGAATTATTGAACACTCAACATTGTAAAATTTTCGGAAAAAATGAGAAAAATTGAGTGAACGTTTAAATAACAATTAATTATAGCGATCGAATAGGTAATTCTTTGGAAAATGAATAAAAAATTCCAAATATTTTGTATTTGTTCGTATCTCCAAAGACATTTTTGGAAAATGATTAACTTCATCAATAATTCATTTATTTTTGTCGAAAATTTTACCGATAAATATCAAAAATTTGAAAATTCCTAGACTAGCGTCCGAATAACATTAAATTAATTTTTATACATGGAATGAATTATCTGATATTATTCGTGGTCCAAAGTCTTATAAAATTCTGGACGTCACCGTATATTTAGAAAAACTGTATAAAAGGTCCTCTTCAAATTGGTCATTTTGTTTCGTAGTCGTCGGACATCAAAATGACGATGTATCAACATTACCTCTTGTAAATTAGATAAAAAAGGAAGTTTCGTCGCTCCACTCTTCGTAAACAGGCCCGAAAGAATCGTTGAAAAATGAATCTATTTCTTTGTACATGTGAAGTAAAGCCTTGTTACTGAAATTGTGGCCTTCGTCTGGATATTCCTGAAATGTATTTGAATACTTTTAATATGATTCTCTCAATTTATCTGAAAATAATGAAAGTTCATTGGAAATAATTACTTATTAGATTTAAATGAAGAAAAAATGATAAAAAAATTCCGCGCTATATGTTTTTCCAAAATTATTTTCGTTGTAGTTAAGTAGTAAACTGAAAACCGGCTGAAGTTTGAAGCTGCCAAATGTCATAGATTGTTAAAAATACCACCAGCATGAGCATGTTCTCTTCTGTTTGTTAGATTGTAAGAGGGATTTTTTGTTGAGGAAGCCATAGCCCATAAGGTATAGACAGGTGACGATAATAGTGGTACGATTCCATGGCCGTTTTGGCAGTTTTCATTCCGTGCATTCGGTGTATAGTGTACCTATTAGCTGACATTAGTTGTGTAACCATATTTTCAATTATTTTTTTTCGTTTCAAATAGTATACGGACGAAAAGGGAGAACTCGGTAGTAGAACGAAAGACATCTTGCTATACACACATTTCCTCCGCTGCTCATTATGACATCTACGATATGGATAATGCAATACCGTAGATTTCTTTCTTTGTACTTTATTGTACTATAAGTTATCATTTTTTTCTTGGAACTTTGAGTTTGGCGGCCTCTGCCGTATTTCATATCTCGATTATTCCCACGCTACCACCCTTAAATTGTTAAATTTGAACGTCTGAATTCATGATGACCTTAAAGATTTCAAAGACACTTTCGAGAAGTGATCATGAGGGTCGCAAGGGACAATCTAGTTTCTAGGAAGATTTGATCTTTTGACGTCTAAAGGAAATTGATATAAAGAATAGACTGTCTAATGTCTGAAGTCAAAGTCAATAAAGAGATTTTTTCAAGTTAAATAAATAAGAATATAAATCAACTCACCAATTGATGAAAAAGTATATTTTGTTCAATCAAAGCTTTGGCGAGCATCAATGAATGCTGCAAAGTTATTTCTGTATCAGCAGTGCCGTGAATTAGAAGGAAACGACGGGCATTTAAGTTAGCAGCTTTTAATGTTAAATCAGCATTGTCGTATTCTTGCAAATGTCGCGATGGGAAGCCCAAATATTTCTCAGCATAATATGAATCTGGAAAGTAATTCAACATCTGAGTGATACAACTAGGTAAGTATACTTAATTTAAAAATGATTGAGTGTACCGATCTGAAAATTTGATAAAAATTTTATTCGACACAATTCAAGATAAATAATAACTACCCATTTCAGCTAACGAGACTTGTTCGTCGTTTGGAACTTTTTTTAGGTAGGTACCTGCTGTGTTTTCATTCCGCTTCTCTGCTTAGAATTGAAGAATTGTTGTTGATCGGTTATTGTTATTAGTTTCAATGCAGTAGGAAATCCTGCCATTTTCTTGAGTTTATCGTTTTGGCAATTATTTTTGTGAAGTCTATTAGATACAATTCAGAATAATTAGTGACAATGTTGTTGTGACCTTTCAGTATCAGATTGAAACCCACTTAGCATTATAATAAATGTAAAGGATTACTGAGGAAAAAACATTGGTTGAAAATAATACTAAAACAAATCCTGTATTCAAAAGAACCGTCAAAAATGCCTGGTTCTAAGTAGCAAGTACAATCTAATATACTACTTTCAACGGTTACACTTAGTTTGACTAGCTTGATTAGCAGAATAGAGTACAACAAAAATATGACTCCCACTACAAATTGGTAGATTGCATATTTGTTACAATTCCCTTAATTTGGGTGATGGGTATTAAATTCAATAGCTTTACAAATGGAACTGAGTTCAAGGCAGATCATAGATCTCAGTTCATACATTAAAATAGAAATCCAAGCATCCAATAAAAAACAAAGAAGCCTTTGTCAACTAAAATCGGAATTTAAGCATGGATTCACCACCCAAATCAAAAGTTCGCATTCTGTTGAGGCTTGGGTAGCGTGAGGGTGGCTAAAAGAGTTTTCGTTAGCGTTGATAACTTTTGGAAACAAATGATAATAGAACAAAAAAAAACCGACAAAAAAGGAAGATTTGAAATCGGGAGAAAAGTGGAAAGCAACATGCAAAAGGGTGTTAAAATAATGCGTGGCAGCACTGTATATCACGCAGTTGAGTGTTGAGGTTAAATTATTTGTACGAATTATGTTTTTTGCAGTTAGACTGTAACTAATTGACAGAAAAAAACCAAAGAGGCACTGAAAAAACTGGATGTATTGAGAAATACTTGAAGGAAATTGAAATGCTATAAAATTAAACCAATTCCTCACGAATGTCCATTATTAGACGACTGCATGTATAATAAAAAACTTTTATCCCAACCGTCAGTAAAGTCGTCAATTATCAGATTGATTTCCGGAAGTAAACAAACAGTTTACCTTATATTATACCAATAATGTACTTTAGCTGCCTTGCGGCAGGTAAAGTGACATATGAGTCAGGTAAAGTGACATATGCGTCAGGTGAAGTATTTTGACTTTGACATTGCTCAAAAATTATTATCTGTCGATAAAATGCAATGAAATATACCTCAGTTTCTTATATTCCGAATTCTGAACAGTTGGCGATAAAATTTTGTATGCACCACGTCAGTAAAGTGTCTTTATCGGACTCGCCTGTTATTTGCCTCGCTCGTCTCATAATTTCAGACTCGTCCGATAAAGAATTACTTTACTGCCTTGGTACATAAATAACTATTTCCACAAAACAAGATGTGCTTGACATTGTCGGCCGCAATATATCGTTTGATTCATCCGCGACTGTTGTAGACATTTCTCAATAGGTGTGTATTGAGAGCATTTGGTCATGTACAGTCGACAGAAGCAAACATGAGCCCTGGTGGGCGTGTCCATGTCACTGTAGTTGCATTTTTGTAGTACCTTACAATCGATATTTTGAATCGATAACCAAATACCGATACCATAAAAGTCAACTTAGAATTGGAATTTTTTCCAGTGTTTATTTTTCTCAACAGCGAAAGTTAAAGTGCATGACATTGTTGGAATTGGAATATACAGCTGATATCAAATAGAAAATAGAATGCAGTACAGTGTTGCCGATGCAAAAGTCTAAATTGCCCGAACTTACTATTCAAATTATCAGAATTTGTCAAAATTAACAAAAGGACACCTTGGTTATCTGAATAAAGTCTTTATGTCAGTCAATATGGAAAATTCCCCAAAACAATAGCCATTACTATATATTCCTGCTGCAAAATATTAAGAAAACTATTAAATACAAATTAGTGAAATTGTCTGAAAATCGAATAATCATCCTCGCATCAACAACACTGATACAAAATTAATAAAATGATGTTTGTTGATGAAATTACTCGGTCATATCATTTCGATTAATGTTAACAAATTATTGATGTTCGTTCATTAACATTAGCTCGTTGTGATGAAATTCTTTTAGTTCGCATATATTTCGGGGCTCATGTTTGTTTCTGTCGACTGTATGTACCCGGTACTTTTATCGTACTGTACTCAGTATTTTTTGCCTTCATCCGTATAAGCTCTGTTTGGTCCATTATCTATCGATAATTCAAAAACATGAATATTCTATCAAAATAAGATAATAACAGGTGAGAACAGGACGTCATCAACTTTGTAGTTTTATGTCTTCAACGTCAATAAACTTTTTATGATTCCTTTGTTTTTGTTGAGTCTCTTTCTGTTTGGGGAGAATATACTGAGAGTTCTAAAATAATTTCAGTAGTTTCAGAGATAAGAACGTAGAATTATTCTACTTTTCTGCTAAGAACAAACCGGTGGGAAAACTTTTTGAATACATGCTGTAACAAAAAGTTGGAAAAAATACTCACTGAAATATCTCCAATTCGTTATGGGAGCTATACTGACGGAGCAATTGATAACTTGATGAAAGTCTTGCAGCAGCATCATGGCTGCAGTATAGCCTCCGTATCCTTTGCCGATTATACATATTTTACCGCGATCTATGAACTTGAAAGTATCCCGTAAGTACGTCAATACCGCAAGTTGGTCTTGAACTTCTATAAGGCCTATCCTTCGTTGAATTTCTCTTCGCAGTTTAATTCCCTGATAACCAGATCCTCTGGCATCTATTTGAGCTACTATGTAATTTCTTGTACTAGCTAAGAACCACGGCCATGATATTTCCCATTTGCAAGAAACTGTTTGGGAAGACGGTGAAGCATCGCTGGAAAAAAAATATTGGAATATTGGATATAAGAATATATAAGGATATATAAGTGTGTGGTAAAAGGAATACCAGTGAACAGACCGAGAACCAGAAATTAAAAAAGAAACCTTAGGATAATAGTGTTTCTAGTTTCATATTTATGAAACATGGAAAAGGCAAAAAATATTATCTAGTCCAGTGATACATATAATTTAATGAAGAAGTGCAGCCTGCGAATGGCAGATAATAAGCTGTAAGCTTGTATCAACCTTCATTTTGATGTTATAGGAGTATTTTCAAAAGTGCTAATGGGAACCAGATATCACAAAATATTGATTATTTTATCGCTTCATGAGTTTCCAGGCACCGAATACCTTTGTCTGATAAACGTACTAAAAGCGTGTCTACTAGGATCGCCCACAGAAGGGGCGATAAAACGAGGACAACCCCTTTCCACACCCGCTGTGATGGCTGCCTCCCCCAGGGTGGATGTGATTATCCTATTCCCTAGATTAGCTGCAAGCCACCCGCAGATGATGGGTTCGACCCCCCTTCTTTCCATACACCTTGTTATAGATATTGGAGAAGCATTATTGAATGCTCCCTCTATATCCAGAAAAGTAGCTACTGCTATTTCCTTGTCGTCGATCGACTTGGACAGTAGCCTGTTTAAATCGTCCAGAGCCAGAGTGCTTAGAGGGCGCTTAGAGGGCGCTTAGAGGGCGAGTTTTCAGAGCGTTGTCCTTTATGTACCTATCCACTAGCTTTTCCAAAGTCTTGAGCAGAAAGGACGTTAGGCTATTGGTAACTCGCTTTATTAAATAGAATAATATTACAGTTCACTGTAAGGATACTTTATAAATTAGTGTAATTTTCCCGGTACATGGAATCTATATTATAGATGTGGTTTGTGAGGTAAATTGATACTATTTAATCTTTTCTCTAAAAATAGTCAGTGTATGAGAAATATTTAACCATGTGAAATGATGCGGATATAACTAGTGCTTCCAGATTCTTAAAGCGATCGATGCATAATACTCCCTTTCAGAACCTATGGAGCCCGGCTTAATATTATTATTCAAAGAATTTTCATTCACTCATTTTCTTAAATGGTTTTTGGTTTTAGCTCCTCCTCCAGCAATACGAATGCCATTCTTAAATCGCGTAATTCCTTTTCAAAGTTAAAACCCACACAGTGTTAATCAGTTAATCATAGTTCAAAACTAAAAACATCAAAACCCGCGCTACACTCGTTCATAAATTTTCAAGGAAAGTTCATTCACTCGAAAAAAATTGAAAGCAATAGTGGAATATCGAAATGATCTGGAGATCTGAAGATCTGGAAATACATATCCCCAATAGCGAAATAACAATTTTTCTTGTGAAGAAAAAGGAGCGTGATAATACAATAATAAGATTTCACCTCCACTCTTCTCAGATATAAATCAAAAAATATGGATCCTACAACAAAATTAATGAAAATTGAAATTGTAGGAAATTTCATTCCAAACAACTTTGTTAAAGCAATTTTTCTCGTAAAATTGAAAATGAACCAGTTATTCGATAACCGAAAATTCACCCCCTCTTTTCGGCTATAAATCTGAAAAATCGATACTATGAAAAAATTTATAGGAAACAAAATTGTAGAAAATTCGATTTTGTGATAGCTATTGTCCGTGTGCAATTGAAAATATACCAGTTATTCAGGACATAAAAAAATAACCCTTCAAATTGTATGCTTTCCAGCTGTTACCTTTTCGTCTATTTCATTTAGTGGCTCATTAGTCACCTCCTCCCAAATTCCTGCTTTATTTCTAAGCATGCCGTTTCCTCGTCGCATTAGCCACTCCAAAATAAAACATTAATTTTCATCAAATTTGTCGATGTTCGAAATTTCAATTTTCGAAAGGATCTCTTTTTTTCCTCTAACTGTCACTTTAAAGGCAACACCTTTCAATTTATTTTTTATTTATTTTTTTGGTGAACAATTTCCTATTGTATGGTTGCTCTGCAGCCGGCAAAGCATACGGCAAGCTTACGGCAAGTTCACGGCCAATTTAAGGCAATTTCCAGCCAGCATCTTGAGTAAATTTCTTCAAGCCACCTCCGTTCCCGATCCGTGCACGATGGGAGACATCACCACCGTCACCACCATCGCCGCCATCTCGCTAAGAGCTGCAAACATCCTTAGCCCTCTCAGCCTTAGCCCTATTTATTAAATAGTACAATATTACAGTGTAATGTAATAATATGTACTTCACAAATAGTCTTATTAAACAAAATTATATCAGATCAATGTCAAATCATTCAATTATTCATCGGGACTAACGGTTAACCTTGTATTATGCTGTAAACAGCTCTATTTTGAAAACAATCTCATAAAGGGTGTCCCGGGACTAATGGGAAAAAATTAGGAGCGTATAGTCTGAGCTAAAATAATGCTAGTGCCATATACTGTAACATTTTTTTATGCAGGCCTTTGTTTTCGAGTTATAGGCATCCAAAGTTTTGATTTTGAATCTTTTATTTTTATTTTTTGTACTAGTTATCTTCATGGGAAAATAAATTAAATATTAAAATAGAAAGGAATTAATTCATCAAGGACAACGAAATATTTGCAGAATCAATTACTTGGTACATTGGACGAAGGAGCAATTTTTGGAAATGCTGGTCCAAATCAATTGTACAAATGATTACAATTACTTTCTCCTCTTTGGAAACAAAACCAATAGGGCCAATAGTTGTTTACTGGTTTTTATATTGATATTTTCTGGAAGTAAAGCTACTGAAAAAGTCCTCGCCACAGTGAGATTTCTGGCAAAAGGCTCGTTTTTGCAAGTTATTGGGGATTTTGGTGGGATAAATAGGGGTACAGCAAGTAGATGTATATAGTTGAATGTTTGAATGTACTGTTTGAAGTCACAATTTGTAAAAATTGAATAATCAATGACCATGGAATAGCTTGACAGCTTTTGATACATGATTATTCCCAACATTTGTTGTAAGTGAACCATTTTTTTTCTTATCAAAAAAATGCAGTTTTAGTTCCCTGCAGTTACAAGCCGTTTATTCTAATAAATAGAACTATCCATTGATGGCACTATTTATTGGTATCTGACTCACTCTTAGATATAATTCGTATTTTAGCGTTAAGCACCAATCCACCTCACACAAAAATATTTTATCAACTTCGCTGGTTTTTTTTTTCTCCCGAAGCCGTCCCTTCGCCGGTACCACCTCAGCCTCCTGGGCTTATTGTGGATACTCCTAGTGTTATGACTACAACCTATTCAGCCAATCCATTCCCTGTATTAGCTCATACAGGTTCTTAGCTGGTTGATTGTAGAAGTCTTCTGGAGTGATTTGGGTTCTGCCATAAAGTTTCTGCCCTCTGTGGTCCAGCGACTCACAGTTGCATAGTATATGCAGAGCTGTTTCGGTATCCTTTTTGCATGTTTTGCATGTAAGGTCTCCGTTGTACAGCCCAATTTTGTTTAGGTGCTCCTTTGTGGGAAAGTGTCCCGTAAGTAGCCCCGTAGTGGTGCGCAGTTTGTTCCTGCTCATCCATACTCATCCAGTGTTACACTGTTCCGAGTCGCCAGTCTTCTAAGTTCTTCGCCGCATTCCCATACTAGCCGAGATGTCACCCCATAGCTCTGAAGTGCTTTAAGGGCGGCTTGGCTGTCGCTGTAGATCCTGATCTGCCTGTTGTTGTAGGCTCTCATACTGTTAGCCCTTGCATACGCAAGTATTGCGTAAACCTCTGCTTGGAATACAGAGGCGTATTTTCCTAGCGGGACGATTCCTTCATATTTGCTCGTCTTGCTGTATATGCCCGCTCCGGTGCCGAGTTCATTTTTTGATCCGTCTGATCAGTTCATCTGCTCTACTAAGTGGTGGTGCGTTCTCTTCCTCAAGCTCCTTTCGATCTTTGATGACAATCTCGAAGTTCTTGCTAAAGATATATTTGGTAGTCATTTGGTCTGTTGGCATTTTGAAAATGTCATCACCCACATGCCTTATCTCTGTGTGTCCTCTCCATGTGCCACATCACGGTCTAGTGCTTTTTCCAGTCGGGTTAGTGCTGCCCTTGCTTCGCACATTATGACATAATGTAGTGGAGGAAGGTCTAGCATTGTTTCCAGCGCCGCTGTAGGAGTAGTCCTCATTGCCCCTGTAATGCCAGTGCATGCATTTCTTTGGACCTTGCTTAGTTTTAGCATAGCAGAGGATTGTCTGGTCTTTGGCCACCATACCAAAGATGCATATGTGATTTTGTTGGATATTTACTTAAAGGAATAAATAAATGTACCAACTTCCAGAGTAAAAAGTGAATATATTGAAATGAAGCAAATTTAGGTGAATTAAATTATAAACGAAACAAAGAAAAAGTCAATACAGTTGCTGTGAACAGAACGAAAGTTGCAGTCTTACTACTTATACCTACTTTTGGGTACATGGCTAAAGGACCCTAAAAACACATGGCCATAACAAGTTGACACACAAAACTAATCTCTAAAGCGTAACTAATTGTCATCTTAAAATATTATGCATGCAGAGTAAAAAATACAATTCAAAATATTTCTTCAACACTCCCACTTATTTTGAATATTCTAAAAAATACATAATTTTTTTTCTCAACTGACAGAATTGCGCTTTCGCTAATGGTTTGGTAAAAATATCCGCTACCTGATCCTTACTACTAACATATTCTAATGCTATTTGTTTTTTATGTACAATGTCCCGAACAAAATGATATCTCACATCAATATGTTTGGATCGCTTATGGGACTCTGAATTTGATGCCAATTTAATTGCAGCCTGATTGTCAACAAAAATTGTGACACAATTACAATTAATATTAAACTCGATTAAAAACCGACGCAACCAAATGGCCTCTTTTGCACCTTGACACAAAGCGATATACTCTGACTCAGCGGTTGATAATGAAACGACACTTTGACGCTGACTTGACCAGGAAATTGGTGCCCCGTTAAACATAAAAACAAAACCGCTCCTGGATTTTCGAGTATCTAAACAGCCAGCATAATCGGCATCAGTAAAACCCGACAAATTACATATACTCCCACTGTTCCCATAAGTGATTCCAAAATCCACCGTGCCCTTTAAATAACGCAAAATTCTCTGCACAAATTTCCAGTGTTCTTGATCGAAAGATTCTAAAAATTGGCTGGCATAATTCACTGCAAACTCTATATCAGGCCTACTTATTCGTGCAGCAAAGAGCAGAGAACCTATTGCTTCACGATACGGTATCTTATTTGTGTCCCAATTTTCAGAATTTGACGATTTTTTCTTTCTAAGATAAACACCGGGTTCAGCAGGTATGCTAGAAAATTTTGCGTCTTGCATGTTGAATTTAACTAACAGCTTATTTACATAAATGGGTTGACAATTTTTTAAGGAGCGCAGTTCCCGATTGCGTATTATTTGAAAACCCAAAAATTCGCATGCTATTTCTACAGTTATCTTAAAATTACTTTGCAGGTATTCTAGCACTTCAGTTATCGCGCTAGGATTCTCGCACATGAGCAGCCCGTCATCGACATACAATGCTAAGTATGCCGAAACACCTTTGACGGTACCAACAAACACGCACTGATCACTTTCACAACTAGCGAAGCTGAATGTCTTTAGGAATCCTACAAATTTCTCATTCCAACACCGGGGGGACTGCTTTAATCCATAAAGGCTGCGATGTAGCTTGCAAACAGAATTTTCTTCTTGGCGATAACCGGGGGGCTGCTCTAGATATATCTCCTCCTGAAGTTGACCATAAAGGAAAGCTGTCTTTACGTCAAACTTCATAAGTTCATAATCACGTTGCGCCGCAAGTGCTAACAATATTCTTACGGATTCATATCTCACAACAGGTGCGTAGGCTTCAAAGTAATCGATACCTTCTCGTTGAGAAAATCCTTTTGCAACCAATCTAGCTTTATACCGCTCTCCAGATGAACTAGATTTAATGGCAAAAATCCACCTACAGCCAATGGCACGCTTGCCCTCAGGTAATGCGGATAAACTCCATGTATGATTTTCTTTAAGTGCCTCCATTTCCTCATCCATGGCCTTTTTCCATTTACCTGCATTTTCGCTAGCCACAGCTTCATGATAGCTAATTGGTATTACTTCTGTATAATATGCAACAGGTACGCCATATCGATCAGGTACTTTAATCGATTGTCTGTTGCGTAAATTTCTCGGTTCATCCTCCGGCTCTGCCTCTCCCTCTTCCCCACTTGTAACTTCCAACTGAGGTTGCACCACGGGTGGCACATCTGGTGGTATAATAGGATTAGTTTCACAAACAGGAAGGGGCTCGTCGTTACTGTCAATTGAATAGTTAATAGCATTTTGTGAAACGGCGCCAAAATCCTCTTTAAAATCTACATCGCTGCTGATGTAAATTTTACCTGTTTTATTATCCCACAGTCGATAATTAGTTGATTCGCCTTCATAACCAACAAATATAACCTTCCGACTTTTTGGGTCAAATTTATGGCGTTTTTCTTTCGGTATATTTAGGTACGCTTGTGACCCAAAAACTTTTAAATGCTTGACCTGAGGTTTACGACCGTACCATTTCTCATAGGGGGTTATTTTTTTTGATTGTTGTAAAATAACCTGTTTAACACATAACAGGCAGTGTTTATGGCCTCTGACCACAATTTATGATCAACATTTTTAGCTATTAACATGGATCTTGCTGACTCTGTTACTGTTCGAATCTCACGCTCTGCTCTTCCATTTTGTTCGTGAATATAGGGAGACGAAAACTCATGTACAATACCTTTTTTCTGGAGATAGCTACTAAACTCTTTAGGTATATACTCTGTTCCATTATCCGACCGTAATACCTTTATATTCGTGTTGAGTTGATTTGACACAAATGCTTCAAATTCAAGAAATTTTCCGAATACCTCCGATTTATGTCGCAAAAAATATACTTTCCGAAAAGATGTGCACTCGTCTTTAAACAACAAAAAGTATCTTGTCCCGCGTGGTGACTCAATGTTCACGAGTCCACAAACATCGGTGTGAATCTTTTCACCTGGTCCATAAAAACACGGATGACTTATGCTTGCATGTGGCTTTCGCGATTGCTTACCCGTAACACACGCTTCACAGAAAAAGTCAATTTTTTTATTAGGCGCATTCACTTCTTTAAGATTAAGCTGCTTACACGTATTTTGAACTGCGCGAACATTTACATGAGCCATTCTTTCATGCCATAGTTTTAAAGCTGCTTTAGCTACTTGAGCAGTATTGCATTGGAGCGGCATTTTAACTTTAAAACACATGCGGAATAAGTTCTTATATCGGACACCTTCCGACGATAGGTTTCCGGCGTAATCGCGAATTTCACATTTTTCTTTATAAACATGAAATGAAAAGTTCTTGCTGCTGATACTACCGATGGAGAACAAATGTTTTTTCAAATTTGGAACGAAAAGAACGTCTCTTAGCTCGCGCTCAATAAACCGACCGTTTACAGTTTCTTCAATAATTATGGTACCCTTACTTACAGGTGTTAATTCCTTATTGTCGGCCACCTGAACATAATATGGTTGCGGCAGGTCCTCAAGATATGTGAAATATTCCTTTTTGTAGGTCATATGCATGCTGGCACCGGAATCTGCTATCCACACATCACTGTCATCCACACTGATTAACGCATTTGCCGTGACATCACCCACGTATGCTGACGCACTTGCAATGTCTCTATTTTCGCGCTTTTTATTAGGACACTCGCGCACCCAATGTCCTTTTTCTTTGCAATACGCGCACTTGGTACGATTTTTCAAGTCTTGAATATTTTGTTTCTTGCTTGGCTTAAAGACTTTCTTTGGGGCTCCTCCCAAGGACGTCTGCTGTACTTGAAGAGCAAGAGCGGACATATTCTCTTCATTTTCGGTGAGTCGCTTGGCCTCTTTAAGTAACCTAGAAATTAAATTATTTTTCTTCCGTTCCGCTTCGGGCGTGCAATCCCATGCAATGCGAAATATAGAAAATCTGCTAGGTAGGCTACTTAACAGCTTGGAGATTATCGCTGTTTCGGAAGGCTTTTCTCCCGCATCCTCAAGCTTTTTACATATGCTTTCGAGTCTTTCTATCTGAACAGCAACAGACTCGCCTTCACTCATCCGAAATGAGTAAAACTGCTCCCAAGCATTTTGTTTTGCATCAACGCTGGTGTCACCGAATAACACTTTAAGCTTGTCCCAAATTTCTTTTGGATTACTGCAGTTGACCAAATTGGGATGTAACGATCTTTCTACAGAACTCAGCAAAATCACCGCAGCTTGCGATGACCTTTTTACAAACTCTTTGTGTTCTTTGGGCTTGGTTTCTTTATCTGGTTCAGCTTCCGTGCCATCTACAAAACTAGTAAGATCTTTTGCTTGTAAAAGAAACCATACACCGAATTTCCACATAGAATAATTTGATCCGTCTAGTTTTGTCAATTCCAAAGTTTCCTTATCAGCCATGATTGATTTAAGCTTATCAAGCACTGATACACTCAACTACACAATGCACGACAGTAAACTCCAGTCAAAGTGAAAACTCGCGTACGCGCGATTTAAAACTTTTATTCACAAAAATTTACTCTCAAATCAATAAATCACTAGTGCGCAGTGGAAGCGTGCTGGGCCCATAACCTGTTGGAAATTTACTTAAAGGAATAAATAAATGTACCAACTTCCAGAGTAAAAAGTGAATATATTGAAATGAAGCAAATTTAGGTGAATTAAATTATAAACGAAACAAAGAAAAAGTCAATACAGTTGCTGTGAACAGAACGAAAGTTGCAGTCTTACTACTTATACCTACTTTTGGGTACATGGCTAAAGGACCCTAAAAACACATGTCCATAACAAGTTGACACACAAAACTAATCTCTAAAGCGTAACTAATTGTCATCTTAAAATATTATGCATGCAGAGTAAAAAATACAATTAAAAATATTTCTTCAACAGATTTGCTGAGTTACTTTTCTTCTTTTCATATCTATGCGCTTCTAGAATGTCAATCATTTGACCTACTCCACTACCAACCTCTTAAAAATAAATGCTAGAAGTCGATTAGTTAACGGCCTGCATTCATGACATTGTACAACGGATGAAAATGAGATTCTAGTTAAAATTTGAACGGTTGTTAATTAAACTAAGCTCAGGAGATCCATTGTACAACTCGTCCTAAGAAAGCCTGACATTCATAAAAAACGAATGTCTTGTTACCTGTGAACTTTAATATTTTACGACGTGTGAGTTTTTAGCTCATTATCTTCCATTCCGCTGTTTTATTGTGTAATCATCTCCAAGATGGTACGAGAGTATTCAGGAAAACTCATTGAGCACCATAGTTACACACAATGAAACACTTTTGCAGAGAAACACCTATATCTATATATTGGAAGCTACTGTCACGATTTAATGAAAAAATTAACATGCATGGAGTCCAAGCTATGGCGAGTAATTGGGAAATATTTTGACATATTCACATTTCATTTCCGGTTATAATGGAAGTGAACGGAAAATGGAAACACAAATAATTGCATTTTCATTGGACGCTTTTATTGTTTGTCTTCCATTCCGAATTTGACAAGTACTATAGGGTGAAATTTTGGCGAATATCGATCATTACGTAATCTTTAACATTATTCTCTAGGCAACTGGAAAAAAGTTATTGTTAATAAAAAAAACTTACACTAATAAAACAATAGGAAAAGTAATATCCTCATATTCCCTCAATATACCAGGTAGATGTAATCTAACTTGAGCCTTAAATCCGTATTCGATTTCAACGGAAAACGTTTTTGTTTGTGGCGGCGATAACTTCCGAACTTTTTTCCGAAGTTTGAAACTAGTATCAAGTATAACTCTTCTAGAATTTGTGGAAGTTTTAACCAAAAGCACGATTGGAATCTCCGGACCCAAACATTCTTGGATATAATATTTGTAATTTTTACTAAATATCACATTGTTGTATTCGCAAGGGTAGTCCAGCCACAAACTGTTATTGATGGTCGTTTCATTTTGCGCTTCGGAGAATGTACAATTTAAATCGACTTCTGGACTGCATGTCAAACAAAACCACTGAGGAGAATTTTGATCGGTAATGCGAATCAGATGGCGGACTCCTGGTGAATTTTCAAGAGTACCAATAGCATATCTGGAAAGATAGAAAAATTAATAGTACAACCAGAGGAAAGTGAGATTATTTGGAAACAATCTTGTTTTCCGCGAATTTGCCGCGACGGAGTGCGTAACGTGTACTGATTTGCGGAATTATTTTTCGATTATAATGTTAATTATAATACGTTTTTTATGCTATCGTTAATGTTTTATTTATTTCTGCTCCAAAATATATGTTATAAAAATTATTAAGTTATAAATGTTAAATTAAAATGAGTCTTTTATTTCAAAATAAACAAACTGATTCATTTGCATAAGATTTACATTTGAATATGAACATAGCCAAAAAATACGAATTATAATTAACATTATTATATAATTCCGCAAATCAGTGTCGCGGCAAATTCGCCCTGGAAATGTGGCAAGAAAATAAAAAAATACCATCTAATAGTAGGTATATGTTCTCACGAGTAATTTGTATTTTGAAAATTTGAAAAAGCTGTGGTAGAAGCCGAGAAAAATTTTTTGGAAACATTAATTTTTCGGGCGATTTTTGACTTTTTATTGCCGATAAATTGAAAACAAAGCATTTTTCGAAAAAATATCAAGAGTCGAATAATGTTTATTTTCATCTATTTCACCTCAAAAAATGATTAACGTAACAATTTTTTCATTTTCCGGAATTCTGCAAGCTGTTGGTTAATAACAAATGACTGACCATCGGGACAAAAAAGTGTTATCAAGGTTTTTTGTTCCTAATAATATTATCAATCGATCCCAATTGGTTATTTCCTTTCGTTTTGTGGTGGTCGGTCAACTTGTATTTTTGTGCATCTTTTTAGGGGTGCACCGTTCGCCTAATATATTGAAGGTGATCCTTTCGTTGCGGCAATGTGTCTTACGTCTTTCTCTAATGTCTCACTGACAGTTCTAGTCAAGTCTGCTACTCAGGTAAAGTCTCAGGTAAAGTCTTCCATACATATTCAATTCGGAAAATAAATAATCAGACACAAACAACACCGCATCAAAACGGCCACTGATGATACGCTTGCATGTGAATATCTCTGTTTATCGTATGGCTCGGCTACCAGCCGATGATCAGCACAAGCTACGAGCCAGACCGATGCCCGCACGTTTTCCAACAGTTGACCGATGATACGCGTACATGTGAACGATACATATCCACCAATGACTAGGACCGACCGTCCGTCCTGATCATCGGTCGTTTGTGAAACGGGCCTTAGGGAGAATAATTTACAAATCAGAGAAGGTGAAAATACCACGTCATCTAATCATCAAATGTGCTATTTTGACATATGTCTAACCTTAAATTCCAATAATAAAATCATCAGGATCGTATTCAGCCAAATTCGAATAGGCTATGGTATTCATAATCAGATTCGAATAGGCTATGATATTTATAATAACCAGCTCCGTTTTCTAACTTGAAATGCTTGAAAACTTTCAAAATGCTGATGCTTTTCCGTGTATCTAGGCATACTTTTGTATGATTCGGATAAATATAAGAATAAGATTAAACCAGATATGAAGTTTACATATAGCAGACGACAGTTCATACCTCGTGACGTCACTAAACGTTTTCGTGTGACGTCAAATTTAAAGGGCTGCGTAGAACTTTCTCAGGGAATTAATGAGATAATTTCAAGTACTTTTCGGAAAAAAATATGTGGAAGGATATTTATTATACTTTAAGAGGTTTTTAGAATACTTTAAGGTAAAAATCTATGCAAGAGGCCTATTGACATGTTAGGAGAGTGTGTTAACTCAGAAAAAGGTTTTGAAAGGTCGATAACAGTATCACCACACATGCAGATTGATCAGGTTTGTTAGGTAGCTCTACTAAATAGTTAAATTAGAACCATATAATCATAAGCGCTCTTGGTAATTAGAAATAAAAGTTGATCTTTTCAAAACCGTCTTCAAGACTGTATAAATGTGGAGAGAGGTCACTTTGAGCATCATTTATAACTTTGTTGTTGATGTTTCATAAATTTTAGTACAGCTGTTAATAAATAAGTATGGGTAAATTTATTATTGTTGGCTTTCCACCATAAATTAGAAATATCACGAAAACTATTCAGTTTGGGTATGGGAAATACTGGATAAATTTTGAAGTATAGTGAAATGTGAAACCAATGTATTCGAGTTTGGACTCGCCCTGTATACGGTTTCTTGAATACCGAATCAGTTCGATTGAATTGTAGTACTAGACAACAATCACAGACGTGTGGCTATGGAAGATACTACTATTGTGTATGGTTATTTTGAGAGTTATTAAGCATATGAAGGCACAATGGAAATAAGCCGTCTTTCAAATGAGATGAGAAACTAGGGTCGCAGACTTAAAAACCTATGTCGCGAGTCTATCGATTCTCGGCTTCCAGTGGCTGAAACAGCAGTGGGTTCAGCAAAATTTCCAGTTGAGGGTAGCGTAATAATTGTAGTGTTACAATATTGTCGAAAAGCTTGGGATGTCTCGTGAGACTCGAGTATAATACGTCATCATTTTCGTTACAGAATGTGTACGCGTGAGGACTCTAGACATACCATTTTTATTTTCACAAACTTCAATTCAGAGACGTCATTGTTGTTTTATAACTAGTGCGAAAATTGCAAGAGACTGCAGCTGTTAGAACGAAGCCGAAAAACGGAGAAAAGCTACACCCAAACTGTAATTGGGATAAAAAATTAATCGTGAATCTTCCACAAGTGAAATTAATTCAAGAAAGTAAGGAATATTTACAATGGAACGGTCAATTATTTTTTGTGTAAAATGCAAAATAAATTCGTCTAATGAAATTTAGTGATAAAAAACTAATTTATTAAACACACCCTCCATAATCTCTTAAACATATGCACGACAATTACCTCAACAAAATCTTCGAACCACTATACCCGATGGTCGAAATTCTGTACAGTGACTCATCGCTCTTACTGTCCATAAAATCAGTTGCAGAAGCGAACTTCATGAGCGCATCATTTTTGAAGGGCTCTTAATAGTCCTAAATAAAAAGCATTTCTCTCTAGAATACATATGGCAACTGCGCTTTAACCAAAGTGTTGATTACATAGTTCTGACTCACTTTACAGAATTTCGACTATCGAGTATAAATTCTGAGACAATCTGTATCATTTCAAAGTGATATTTGAAGGGAATACTTTTTATCATTGAATGTTTTCAATCTTCATCTAAAAACTATTTTGCGGTTGAATTTAAGCAAATTTCTCCAATAAAAGTTGATACCTTTCTCTACATATTTAAAGTGTAACGTCATTGTTACCTAATTGGTAATTGGTTATGGACAACGATTTCATTCATTCGAAAGCTTCAGATCCTATAATTGTTTGGGCATTTTTTGCTCGTTTCAATGGTGATTGGAAAATTTCCAACGGCGATTATTTATAAAATTATGTCACTAAACCAATTCGATGAAAAAATTACAGGAGAAAAACGGGCTATCAACAGTCTGCCATTGAAAAATCCGAAATTTTAAAATACCTTTAAATGTTACTAGTGCATGTGTTGAGAAAATCAAAATACCTCTAGATCGAATTTTTTTTTAAATTTAAAACGGTACAAATATCCCAAAAAGCATTGACAAAAGAGGCTATCTGCAAAACGCGTTGAGGCAAATGTGATGGACCAAAATGATCAGAGGATAGGTAATGCAATTATAGGTTCATGCGATGAATAATTTGCTCGGTCGCTACGTCCACGTCCTCTGCTTCATGTCCTCTGCATTCGCTTCCTGATGTTATTTGTTGCCGAGGTTGATTTGATATCACAAGACTACTAACAAAAATTCCATACTAGCTTTCTTGGTAGTGGACCAGCTGGGGGTGAGCAACATCAAACTTGAGCTCTCCCAGCGGCAGATGTTCTGATTGGAGTTTTTTTGAGGAATATAAAACTATACTAGTATAAAACTCGACCAGTCTCTAGCGAGATAACTATCGAACTCATTCACAATAAATGGGCAAGGATTGGATTTCGCTTGGACTTTTTTATCACTTCAACTTAATCTCTTGAAGACTGGGTTGAAGATTATTGGCCAATATCTTCGACGCACTTCAGGTATAGCACATTCAATAGCATTTTTGGTCGGCGTATGGTGTGACGTATATCCGGGTTTTGGGTATGTCGTTTATTTCATTTGCTAGTTTGACATACCTTAAATTTGATAAATAATCATTAAGATCGTATTTCACCGAAATCGAGAATGAAATTAATAATTAACACCTTTTTTTTAGCTGAAAATACTTGAAGAATTTCAAAACCCTTATGTTTTTAGGTGCATCTAGGCATATTTTTGAATTGAATTTAGTTACCACTTCTCAAGGGTGATATCTCGAAAAGGATTGAGGAAATTTAGTTATAGAAAACCCCACCTTAATTTCTTGGAAGCAATCACCTCCTGAATTTTGTCGCATGAACATCATGTATGTATGTAAGTATGTATGTAAACATTGATAGATAATGGTATGGAATACTTTGTTCGACTCGAACTTGGCCGGTTAATAGATATAATTTTTGCTTATCAACAGAATTGTTGAGAAACAGTTTGCAATTGAGGCTGATCAGGGGAACAGAAATGAATTTTGAAGTTGTGAAGTCCTAACAGTTTCGTGATTATGATGTTTTTTTGCTCTGTACGGGTATATCTTATAGGAAAGGAATATGAGTTTATTACTTACCTAGATTGTCAGCTACTTTTGCACCAGAAAGTGCATTCAAGTGATTTGCTCAATGTATCAACTGTTGTTAAAAATTTGGCTTTTTTGAAATTGGTATAATTTCAATATATACCTATAAATTATTTTAGAAGGTTCACTGGTAGTCGTTGTGAAGTTAATTTTCAATTTGAATGTGTTCTTATCATATTCATATTTGTATATCTCGCACTCGTTGATAAATGTTTGAAGGATTCTGTATATAATTTTTATAATTTGGTCATACAGGATCCATTCAACGTATGTAAACAAACACCACGCGTGATCTATTTCAAGTCGGCTGCGTATTGAACGACTCGTATTAAAATACGCCTAGTTTAACCCAGTTCAACCTTATCCACTTGCTAAGTCATTCAGTGTCCACGTGATTTTATTTCGAGTGGTTTATCGTGAAAATATCCGAATCTGACCATTTTTTCCAGAAGCTACGTCAGGTATTAACATGTCAATGTAGAAACAAACATTCTGAACGCGGGTAACTGGTTTTCATTAAAATTAAACCTATTGAGTGATGATAATAAACAACTGTTCACACTTACATGCTGGAATTGTCCTCATCCCACGCCAGTATCCTGGTTATTTCAAAAGCTCCATGTGTCAATGGTCTAACTCTGTTGTTGAAAATTTCACAAGCGTGCATGAAGTGACCGTTATCCCCATCTTTTACTGGAAGTCTAACTAAGACCTTAGTACCGTTTGCGTTGAAAACTGGATGAAAAATGGGCTCCGTCCAACCAATATGTTCTTGTTCAATGTGCAACTGGAAGAGAAAGAAGGAAACTTGGAGACTATTTTTATTATTTCACTTCAAATGATTAATTTTAAATAGAGTTAGGTGAACCGGTGCGAACAGTGGAAAAATTGATTGGGATTTGTTTTCAAATACAACAACTTTTCTATATTATTCGAGTTTTATGCTTATTATTTTCAATAATCGCGGAAAAATAATTATTCTAACGCTTTATAAGCTATGAAACATATTTTTCCTACAACCACTATGCAAAACACGCTTTTCTACACAAATTACATAGGAGGGGAAGTCGGGAACTGGCACCTCCATACTAAGGACTTTACTGAATAAGTTGGACTAGGAATTCCTGTCCAGTCTGTTCAAACTGGGTGAGAGGAATTTGAAACAGTTACCGACCTGGTGACTGGACACTATACCATGAGGAATCATCTGTACAGTAAAGGCAAAGTTAGTGAACCTTCGAGCAGAGAATGTGGAATCTACGATGAAACACCTACTCACATACTCAGCTCCTGTGATAACTCACAAGGGCTTAAACGAAAGCACTTTGGAGCAGGAATAATACAATCATCACACCCACTGAAGATCCCTTTAGATAAACTGGTGGCCTATATAGAAGACACGAAGCTTCTGGAATGGACGTAGATAGGCAGCATGGGTGATGGTAGATGCAAAAATTCAGTTCAAGTGCTTGGGCTGTTGAGTCCAACCCAAACGTATGAATGAATGGGATACAGGGTGTTGCATTGTTTGTAATGAACGAGCTCCACTGCAAGTGAAATTGATTTTTTCTGGTGACGCTACTGGTTTTTAGAAGCAATACGAAATAACAGGTTTGTTTTAAGTGGCATTTGAAAAAATGTTGACATGTGTAGAAGTTAACAAGAAACGTGTAATATCTTTTATAATTTATATTCTAACGAAATTGGTTCAGTGAAAGGTTTGTCCAAATTATAAACTGAAAACAAATCTATATAATGTTTGTGTTCTGTTGGAAAACGATCCACACTAGTACAAACGAAATAATATCCTGAATAAAAATGTTACGTAAGAATAAATTCCATCCATACAAAATAAGATTAATTCTAGCGCTTTCAGATGATGATTCCAATAGACATGAAGAGTTTGCATAATCTATTGGAAAATGTTACGATATGGCTAATTTTTTTATCAATTTGTCCAATTGTAGATGCTGGTAACGTAAAATTCTCGTTGAATGCGTGAATCACACACCCAATATCCATAGAAATTGAATTCATGGGCTGGAATAATGGACGACCAAATTATTGGTCCCTTTTTCAGTACGAGAAACTCACATGATACGTTTTAATGAATTTTGGAGGAGTATTTTCAATGTCCAAATTGGACAACTCAAAAGATGAATTATGTTCATCTTGATTCATGATTCCTAAAATAATGCTCAATAGGTTAATGTTTTAATAATTAATAAATCAAAATAAATAATAAAATAGATAGTTTACTTACTTTTAGTTTAAATTCAAAAATTTCACACCAATAAGAAATTCATTTAAGTTGACAGGTCCTAGGTAGGCTTTGTTTAACAAGCCCCAGGATTTTGTTACAACTAACCGTATGCTATGATTTCCAACATTTATCAAGATAACTATTTAAACAATTTAGCAATCATAAAAACTGTTACACATTATCAGAGATAGATAAATTTGGATGGAAATAAGATATAGAAAATTTGAAATTAGTCGATATTAAATACGCAAACCGAAATTTTACGACAGTACAATTGTTAAAGACCCACTATGTATGCTTATACAATACACAATATGTATTTTAACCTATCTCGATACCTGGTAACGGGATATGTTTATATAAAAATAATAAAAAATAAAGTTGTCACATCTGACGTAAAAAAAAAGAGTCTTTTCTTTCTTTGGCCGAAGGAATTATAATAATAATTACAGTCCACTATATCTCTCCAACATTTGGTCCACTTCGAGCCGCATGAGAAAAGAATTCAGTAAGGAACTTGCAGCTGCGGTGAATTCCCTTATATGCTGAAAAAACTTGGCAGGTTATCACCGCCTTACGCATACAAGTTTCCAAAAGTGAGTCCGTTCCAATTTTTCTCATCATTCTCTTATTTCATTCTCTTGAATTAGCACGCAGTAGTTTACTTAATTCAATATTATTTGAATATTTTTCTGTTTGTCATAAATCGGAATGAATAGTGACGAGAAGGTCTTGATAAGGAAACGGGGTTCGTTGAAAAGCAAATTAACAATATTTGTTAATCATTTTAGGAATACTAAAGACAATACAGATCAAAATAGTATTCTGGAATTGCAGAAAAGATTGTCCAATATTGAAAATATATGGGATATCTTTGATGAAGTTCAAACTCAGCTGGAAGTGCTTGCAGAAAATCCCGACGAGCAGTATTTAGAAAGGGAACAGTTTGAAAATATGTTCCATCAAATTACATGCGAAGTCGAATTGTTTTTAAAATCACAAGGTAAGCCATCAGAAGATATTGTTGTAGAATCACAAATACGAGAAAATGAGTTCGCAAATAGTCCTAATAATTCTAATATTTCGTTAAAGAGAAAGCAAATAAAGCTGCCTGATATTAAGCTACCTCTTTTCTCCGGTGTTTATGAAAAGTGGATTGAGTTTAGGGATACTTTCCAATCTCTGATCGATGATAACGATACCATCAGTGAAATAGAAAAATTCCAATATCTTAGGGCTTCATTAGAGGGTACTGCTAGGCAAGTTATACAGTCATTTGAGTTTTGTAGTAATAATTATTCATCAGCTTGGAATGCTTTATGTAAACGTTTTGATAATAAAAACATTTTGGTTTATTATCATTTAGATGCGTTATTTAATATGGAAAAGTTCCATAAAGCATCATCAGAAAAACTACGTGAAATAGTTGATCATGTTTCTAATCATATAAGAGCGCTTGAGGTCTTAGAACAAAATGTAGATAGTTGGGATGTGTTAATTATACATTTAATCACTAAAAGTTTAGATAACTTCACATTATCAAAGTGGGAAGAATTTAAATTACTCCATGAAAATGTAACTTTAAAAAATATGTATGATTTTCTTAAAAGTAGGGCTGATTTATTAGAGCGTCTGGATAATAAAAGATATGATGCCAAATTAGAAAAAAAGGTATATCAACCAAAAGACGAAAGTTTTGTTGCTACTGATAAAAATAAACACAGCATTCATTGTACATTTTGCTCAAGTTTGCATCATAGAAACCATAAATGTGATCAGTTTATGACATTTTCACTATCAAAAAGACTTCAATTGGTGAAAAATCATAAACTTTGTGAAAATTGTTTACGTACAGGTCATTTAACTACTAAGTGTAAGCTCTATGGTACATGCAAAAAATGTGGTGGTAAACACAACACACTTCTTCATCAAGAGATTAATGAAGAACCGTCGACTTCAGTAGGAAATGTCGATGGAGCTGAAAATAATACAGTGTTAACATCACATACTTCTTATAAAAATGATCTGGTTTTACTTGCTACAGTTATTGTCAAAATTTATGATAAATATGGAATATCGCATAATGTTCGTGCACTGTTAGATTCTGGTTCACAATCCTGTTTTATTACGGAGTCTTTATGTAACAGACTTAAGTTGAACAAAAGTAAAACTCAATTTTCTGTTTCTGGGTTGAATAATAATGTCTCTCATTTGAAATATAAGACTGAGGTAACTATACATTCTCTTTACGAACAATTTTCTCTGGCGATTCCTTGTTTAGTTTTACCTATTATCACAGGTTTAACGCCTTCCAGAAGGATCAATATTTCAGATATAAATATTCCAAAAAACTTCCAACTTGCTGATCCTAATTTTAATATTCCTGGATCAATAGATATACTCATTGGTGCCGATATATTTTGGCGAATTATGCGTCATAAACGTTTAGAATTGGCAATAAATAAACCAGTTCTTCAGGAAACTCGACTAGGTTGGATTATTTCTGGAAAACTAAATAACCTGAATGATGTGGATTTAAGTCTCTGTAACATTATTCAGGAATGTGACTCTAATAAATTAATACAAAATCAATTAGAGACATTTTTTGAACTCGATAAAATTGCTGAGAAAAAACCATGGTCTATCGAACAGCAAGAATGTGAAAATCATTTTTTAAATACAACCACTCGCTTAAAAAATGGTAGGTTTTCAGTTCGCATACCGTTTAAAAGATCAATTTACGAATTAGGTGATTCTAAAGAACAAGCAGTTAAACGTTTTTCTGCATTAGAAAAAAGGCTAAATAAAGATTGCGAATTTAAAGAAAGGTATTGTCAATTCCTAAATGAATATGAAAATTCAGGACATATGACAAAATTAGACCAATCATCTGGAATATCGTATT
The DNA here is from genome assembly GCA_963978555.1 of Galerucella nymphaeae. NCBI lineage: Eukaryota > Metazoa > Arthropoda > Insecta > Coleoptera > Chrysomelidae > Galerucella > Galerucella nymphaeae. The sequence continues at coordinate 10,580,935 of OZ021708.1, forward strand.
TTTTACCCCATCATGGTGTTTTGAGTGAAAGAAGCTTAACAACCAAGTTACGTGTTGTCTTTGATGCTTCAGCTTTAACATCAACGGGAGTTTCACTTAACGATATTCAAATGGTTGGTCCCACCATTCAGGATGATCTTTTTTCCATTTTATTACGATTTCGTCAACATCGTATAGTTTTTACTGCTGATGTAGAAAAAATGTATCGACAAGTTGAAGTGGCAGAAGACGATCGATGTTTTCAAAATATTTTATGGAGGAAAGATCCATCTGAAGAAATTTCTATTTATAAATTGAATACAGTGACTTACGGAACCGCTAGTGCTCCGTTTTTGTCAATTAGATGCCTTGTTCAATTGGCCTATGAAGTTCGTGAAACATTGCCAGATGTATCTGAAATTATTTCACATGATTTTTACGTCGACGATTTATTAAGTGGTTGTGATGATGAAAACCAAGCAACGAATTTGTGTGTTGCAATAAAAGAGGTACTTGAATCTGGTTGTTTTCCATTGAGAAAGTGGAGATCTAATTATCCAGATATTTTTAATAAAATCATACATAATGAGACTAATAAAGAAAATTCTCATTTGTTAGAGATTTGTAAAAATGAAACTGTTAAAACTTTAGGTTTGATCTGGTCAAATATTGATGATAAATTGCTATTTAATATTCATTTTGAACTTTCCAATAAACCAATCACGAAGAAAAACATGTTATCATGCATAGCACGTATTTTTGATCCGTTAGGTCTGTTAAGTCCTTGTGTTATCATCGCGAAAATCATGCTTCAAGATTTATGGAAAGAAAAACTAAGCTGGGACGATCCTCTTAGTCTATATTTGAGCACAAAGTGGCGTATACTTATGAGAGAGTTTAATTCACTTAGTTTTCTTAAAATCAATCGTCATGTTATATGTGAAAACCGAAGAGTAGTTGAGTTACACATATTTTCAGACGCATCAGAGAAGGCTTATGGTAGTTGTGTTTATGTACGTTCGATAAATGAAAGAGGTGTTTTTAGTCATATTTTATGTTCTAAATCGAGAGTAGCTCCTATAAAACCGGTTACTATTCCTCGTTTAGAGCTTTGTGCTGCTCATATATCAGCACAATTATCTGAGAAAATAAAAAACTCTTTAAGATTAAAGATTTCGAAAATAATATTTTGGACCGATTCAAAGATTGTGTTAGGCTGGATCAATATGTCCGCCAATTTACTAAAACCCTTTGTGCGTAATAGGGTGGTCGAAATTCAATCCCTCACTAATATTGAGAATTGGAAATATGTACCGACATTAGAAAACCCTGCTGATTTTCTAACAAGGGGCATTAGTCCAATAAAAATAAATGATTTGAGTATTTGGTGGCATGGGCCATCTTGGTTGAAAGAAAATGAAACATTTCGGCCAAAAGACAATTCTGGTGTAGATATATTACCCGAGATAAATAAGAACGTTACATCATTAGTGATAGATAGTAATGATTGGTTCAGTTTCGAGAGATTTTCTAAATTCAATCGCCTTATACGAAGTTCTGCTTATATATTGAGATTTATAAAAAATTGTCGAAATGGAAAGGAAAATAGGATTTCGGGTCCCTTGAATTCAGTTGAAATCCATAACTCTCACATTTTGCTGATAAAATTAATGCAAAAAGTGTCATTTAACGAAGAATACACTAAATTAATGGATTCAAAACCTTTGAGTAAACACAGTAAATTACTTTCACTTGATCCATTTCTTGACAAAGATAATATAATTCGTGTGGGTGGCAGACTTGAAAATTCAAACTTTTGCTTTTCTAAAAAACATCCCATCATTTTGTCTTCCAACCACCATTTCACAAAACTTTTATTTAAAACGGAGCATGAATCACTATTTCACGCTGGACCCCAACAGTTATTAGCTTCTATAAGAGAAAATTATTGGCCTATCGCTGGACGAAACCTAGCAAAACTAACTGTCAGATCTTGTATAAGATGTTATAAATTCAAATCAAAAGGCATTATTCCAATTATGGGAGATTTGCCAGCTACAAGATTTTCTTCAGGTTTTCCCTTCCAAGTAACTGGTTTAGATTATGCTGGTCCAATTTTGATGAAAAACCGAAAAGGACGTGGTAGCAAATTAATAAAGGCTTATATTTGTTTATTTGTATGTTTCTCTACTAAATGTATTCATTTAGAACTCGTAAGTGATTTAACATCAGATTATTTTCTGTTGGCTTTAAAACGATTTATATCGCGTAGAGGCAAACCTCTCCATTTTTATTCAGATAACGGTACTAATTTTGTGAGAGCAAATCGAGAGTTAAAAGATTTGCATAATTTTCTACAAGCACATGAGTCTGACTTTTATGATTATACAACTAATGAAAGAATTGGTTGGCATTTTGGACCTCCATACGCACCTAATTTTGGAGGTTTATGGGAAGCCGGAGTCAAATCAACAAAATTTCATTTAAAGAGAGTTCTTGGTAATTCACATTTAACATATGAGGAATTTTCAACTATACTCGTGCAAATTGAGGCAATACTTAATTCTAGACCTCTAACTCCACTTTCTACTCATCCTGAAGATCTTTATCCTCTTACTCCATCTCATTTCCTGATTGGACGGACTCTCACTTCAACGTTGGAGCCAAATCTGGAAGATGTACCTGAATCACGTTTATCCCGGTATCAAAGGCTTGAACAGCTGAGGCAGCAGTTTTGGAATAGATGGCGAAAAGAATATATCGGGCAATTGCAGCAGCGTTCGAAATGGAAAACAAATTCCGGACACCTAGACAAGGGTTCATTGGTAATAATTAAGGAAGATCATGTGCCACCTTTGGAATGGTGTCTGGGGCGCATTATAGACTTGTTTCCTGGAGGAGACAATGTAGTCCGAGTCGCATCAGTTCTTACAAAACGCGGGACAATCAAACGAGCAGTTACAAAATTGTGTCCACTACCCGTAGAAAATCACCAAACATCCAACGAAGTAGATTGACGAATAGATTAATTTTTTTTTTTTTTAAAAGACTAAATTCTTTTAAGGGAGGGGGCATGTTAAAGACCCACTATGTATGCTTATACAATACACAATATGTATTTTAACCTATCTCGATACCTGGTAACGGGATATGTTTATATAAAAATAATAAAAAATAAAGTTGTCACATCTGACGTAAAAAAAAAGAGTCTTTTCTTTCTTTGGCCGAAGGAATTATAATAATAATTACAGTCCACTATATCTCTCCAACAACAATTTTATATCACCTGGTAGAAATGAAGCACGTGCACACTTCTGCTCACTGCGCCGGTCGGCGGGATATGGGCTATGGCAACATGATGCGGCGCGGTTTATAGGTAAAATCGAGTCAAAGAAATACGTCAATAGCTTTTATCTACAACTGTCATGTAACAAGTACGATTTGACACTATTTTTAGTGTCATAATGACGTATATTACCGCACTAGTGCGTTTTTGATCACATTACCGCACTAGTGCGGTAATGAGAATCTAGAAACATATTAATACCAGAATTGAATATTTGAAATAACACTGGAAGCTGCATTTTCAATTCCCGAAAGGAGATTATCTTCGCTTGAACTCATTTTTATAGATTTTTGTTCATTCAAATTTGAAAATTTGATGACATAACTAATTTATTTTATTTCCACATCCTTGTTTGTCTTTGATGATATGGTCACAAAATATGATACACAGTACCTTATGTTTGTAGTCAATATTATTAAAAATACGTTGGATTGGAATTTTTTTTCAATTTTATAATATAGGTACTGTTAATAATACTAATAAACAGTTGTAGATAAAATTTTGTACGTTACACGTGTGATAGGAATTATTAACGCACTTATGTGATTACACCACTCGGCATACGGCCTCGTCTTGCAAACTTCACATGCGTGCATTAATAATGTCCATATCCCACTAATTACGTAAATAACTATTAAGATCCTAGTGAAAAGGGCCTGTTACTACTTACCCCTGTTACAACAAGCCCCTCGCTCCCCTACTATTTCCTGAGGAGCTTCATGATTTAAATAAAAAGAAATTGGAATGTTCAAATCCTTTCCTAGACGAATTTTGAATTATTAAAGTAGGTGGTAGAGAATCAAAATCTAATTTATCAGCTGATGCTTAATTTCCCATGGTACTTCATGCGAACAGCAACTTTACCAAAATTGTTCTTTTACACGCACATTTGAAAAATTTGCATGCTAGGCGTCAATAAGTCCTATCATCAGTAAAAACTAAGTTTTGGCCCATTTGTGGTTGCCTTACAGTTAGAGCAAAGCAAAACCGTTAGATTTTGTTAAAAAAATAGGGAATTTTCCATTGAAAAGGGTCAATATCTCACGTGTTTTTTCTAATGTTGGCGTAGGATGTAGATTATGCTGGACCTCATTTAATCAAAGCTAGTAAGTATATACCGGGTGCTACGAAATTGACGCCCGTCCTTTCAGAATATGAGTCGATGGGCTAAAACGAATGAAAACGTAAGAATAAAAAAATTGCGTTATGTCCTTGGTTACAGAGTTACTAACAAAAAACAAAGATCTAATATTTAATGTTTACACTTTATCAAAAACGAAGTCAGCTAAAAACAAATGAGTAGACAAGTGAGAACATTACTAAATCGAACATTCCCCGACTGTTGGATTGGAAGATTTGGACCGGTACTATGGCCTCCTAGATCTCCAGATCTAAATCCATTAGATTTTTTTCTTCTGGGGATTCTTGAAAGAAAATATTTACTTTGAACCTTTTGATAGTGCGAAGGATGTAGTAGCTCGTATTCACGCTGCTGTGACATTTATAGACAAAAACATGCTACAGAGGGTTCTTGATTCAATGATAAATCATGCAAATATTTGCATTGAAGTAGGAGGCGATTTGTTTGAACAACTTTTATAAATTAATTTCTTGTTTTGTAACAAATATTTGTTTTTAATAAAGTTTAAACATTGAATGTTAGATCTTTGTTTTTTGTCAATAACTCTGTAACCATGGACATAGCGCAATTTTTTTATTCTTACGTATTAATTCTTTTTAGTCCCCCGTCAATTTTGATACACCCTGTATATCAGAGCATAAATATTGAAATGAAATTAAATATTCAATATTTGAAAAATTTCAAAACATAGATGAAACATGAATTTAAAAATAATAATTCAAAGAACAAAAAAAAAAGAAAAGGTTCAAGCTATAATATTATTAAAGATAAAAATATGTGTAAACAATAAAAATATATGTGAGAAATCTCAGAAAGTGTATTTGTGAAGTAAAACATGATTGATCATAAGATGTATAAAGTATAAAAATATTAGGAATAGAAAATGAAATGTAATTCTGAAAGAAAAGTTTTTTTTCATATGATAAAACATATGTGAAAGCCATCAGATAAATTGTAAGAGGTGGGGTGAAAGGTAACATGGATTTAAAAGTAGAAAGAAAGTATTAAAATCTTAATATAATTATAGTACTTTGAAATTTCAAAGAAATTGATAGAATAAGTGACATTAAGAAATTTTGACGAATAAAAAAAAATTATTGATATGAAATAAAAAATGTTGGAAGCTTATGAAAATAAACTTCAATTTTGATAAATAGAAAAAAATTGAGAGGAATCAACAATTTTTTAAAATTTTGGAAAGTAGAAATCAATTTGAATTTAAAAAGAAAACTGAAAACATAATATAAATTGTAAAGGAAAAAGGTGACAATATTTGACGGAGGAGAATATTTGAGAAATTTGGTTAAAGAGAAGCTGTAGTTGAGGAAAGGAGGTAAAGCAATAATATATGAAATTGAATAAGACATACAGAGGCGAAGAAAGCATCTAAAAGCTCTATTCCATGGTAATTGGGACCAGATATTTTTGAGAAAAGAATATATAGTGAAGATTGTCCATTAACAAATTGGTAAGAGATTATTAACTATTTCCTGATATCAAAAAGGATAAAATTATGGTAAAGTTGAATTAAATAAGAAGAGAAGAAGATATGGTTAGTTTGTTAAGTAAAAGATAATATAAAGAATAATAATTTTGAGGTTAGGTACAATTTATGATAAATTAATTAAACTGCTAAATTTATTACATATAAAATATTATAGTTTGAACTTTAAAATAATAAATGAAAATATAATACTTACATAATAATAATACTTAAATAATTAGAATTCATAAAAAAAATAAAAAAATAAAATAATTAATAGTTTTGACATCCATCTGTGAAGATTCAGAATTTCATAACGTTTAACCGCCCTCTAACAGAGGAATTACAAATTATCTGAAGGCATCAATAAGAGTGTACGAGGGGTAAATGAAAATTTATTAAAGGAAGGTTTTTTTTTTAAAGTTGAACAAAAAATTAAATGATGTTTCATATCATAGATATTTCATTAAAAAAAATAGTATTTTTTTCAAGTTTGTTTGTCAGGTTGGAACTATTCGACCCTGAGGTTAAAAGACTCTCATGATAAAAAAAAAGGTAATTAATTATTAATTGTTTTTTTTTATAAACAATTTGGCGCCCAACAAATATGAAACATTTAAATAAAATAAATTAAATAGGTTAAAACAAAAAAAAACTATAAATAATCAAAATTTGACATAATAACAAAAAGGTACAAAATAAAATCATAACAATATATATCAAATATATATGTATTTTTATTTGTTTGGCCACAAAAGCTATATATGCTGAGCTCGTTTCTGAACTTATACAAAGGGATTTTTAAATATGCTCAGAAGATTCATTGCTAGGCTGGGTTTATGGGGTGATATTTATTCTGATAATGCTAGGAATTTTGTTGGAGCGAATCGAGAATTACGAGAATTGGCGATTTTATCAGAAACCAGTAAGTTAAATTCCTTTTTATGAGATTCTAAAATTCAGTGACACTTTATGCCACCTCGTTCACCACATTTTGGTGGTTTGTGGAATAGTGCTGTTCGTTCGGTGAACATATTTCATTCCAGTGCAACTACCTAGCGATTGTGCGGTCTTTTCTACTAGGGAATGATAAACTGCCGTCAAGGAACATCAAAAGTTCAGTTTATATAAAGTCGGGTTGTAATTTGGGTTGAGATAGACACAATATATCTAAAAAAATTGGAGTGGAATAGGTGAGTTGATCAACATAATTTGATTACGCTGATAAATACCTTTGTTACGTAACCCAATTGTCAGGTAGTACGATTATCTTGAAGTTTGTTTGTTATTCAATCTGAAATAATTTACTCACATCTGAACAGTTGTAACTATTCTGTAATTTACACCTCACAATAACGTATTTATTTTGGGATCTGTTCAACCAAACAATTCCCACATTATTATCTCCATGAAAACTGACGCTCGTTACGTAACTGTCACTTTCCACACTGTTGGTCGGTTTCAGCTCGAAGGGAAACAAGTATTTTACAGTCGTTAAATTAACTATCCAAACAGATACCTCTGGATTTTGCGTTTCCACCTGAAACAAAAATAAAATTAATTGTTACGGATATATTCGGGGCATAAAGTATAAAGTTTTGAACATTATTCATTGATTTACAACCACATTTGACTAATTTCAATTATTTTCAATTTAAATGAGTTATAATTATGGAATTCTGCCAATTATTAATGATAAACTAATGTATACTCGATATTGGGGTGGGGAGGTTGTGTAGCTCAGTAGATAGAGCTTTGGAATTAGGATGGAAAAATTAATGAGGGGCAGCTGGACAGATAGACTAGTCGAATTAGCTTACTTTGAAGCAAAAAAAAACAAAATTGTTCACAAGATGGGAACAGTTGGAAATGGTGGAGACGCGTAAAATAAGCGTAGAAAAAATAAATGTGTGAGCAGGGGTATTTGCAGGTATATTTGAAGCGTGAATTTTGGAATATTGCGATTTCCGGAGAAAGTTGACGTCGGAGAGAAAAATGTATCATAGAAAAGTTGTAGATCATAAAAAGATCTACAACAACTTTAAAAATACCCTGTATAACAGATTACAACCTTATATTTTTGTAATAAGAAAATGAATAATATTATAGTCTTGAAGTGGTATATGGGATATTTCATTGAAAAAAAAAACAGCTTTGATCTGGCACCGATAGGATTAAGGATTTACAATTCTGAATTATTACTTTTTTTCAATATTTACGATAACAGACATGGAAAGTAATTTCAATTTCGGAAAAAAGTGGAAGGAAATAATAAAGAAATGTGATTCTGAGAAGATCGTAAAGTTTGGAACTATTTTCCAGTGAAGTTATAGTCGTAATAGTATATTGCACAACGGAGTGGGGGGACTATCGAGAGATTATTCAGTTAACTAAGACGCGAAGAAAAAAAAGGTAAAGAATACCAGTTTCGATAGTGTATTTTCAACATGAAGGAGATTACAGCAGTTCTTGTATGGAATCTTGTATACTTAACACGGGCTGCGTGAGATTCGATTGAAATATCATCATTTGACTTGTATGTTAATGGCATTATTGTTGGAAATTCAAATATCCAATCAAATAATAAAACGGAGGATATTAAGTATTTTCTTCTATACAATTGTATAGGGCAATTGGTTTCCAGGTATTTTTTGAAAATTCTAACCTAATCAAACAAATTATTAACATTCAGGAAAAAATAGATTGCTGCCGAATTTATTTTTTTGATTTTTCCAATTTTTGAGCCTGTTTCTAAATGGAGACTATATATTTCTATTATTTTATATGAGATTATTACTCAAGACGAAGAAATGGCGACATGAATGAAGTCTCCACGACAATTTTCCAAAGGAGAATTTCAATTTGAAGAATATTTTTTTGGGCCGGAAATCGTGATTATTTCGGAAGTCTCTGGATATTTCTATCTGGAAAAATTTGTGGACTTTTCGAACGCAAAATGGTATACTACCACTAAGTGTCGTCGAAATCAAATTATTATTGTGTAAATAAAAAATAAAAGACTATGAAAGTGGTTTTTTGCATTTTACTCGGAGATTTTGGGGTAATATGGAAAAATCACTTATACAAAAGCTGTAGATCTTTTTATGATAGGTATACAACTTTTCTGTAGAACACTCTCTTCAACTCAATTTTCTCTTTATAAAAGTGTTATTTGTTTAGTGCAAAATTCAGTTTGGAAACCAGTGTTTACATCTTCACTAAACTATTAATTGGTGAGTTCTAATCAACAATACTGTCTCTGGAATAGAATTGAAAAAAGTAACGAGGTCTGGCAAAAAACAAAAGTAATAACCACTAGAAGCTGGAGCCAGTAGCACCAACAAAAAACTAAATTTAATAATATATACAAAGTAATTGTAATGGACACATACTTCACTTCTTAGCTACCGACAACATTATAATGGAATTCTGTTTGAATATAGTCTGTGTACCAACAGTTGTCTGAATATAGTTAATCCTTACGGAGGACCCATCAATCGTTATTTGGTATTAGGACGGTATAGGGCAGGTCGTAGTTGACTGGCATCATGTCAGAGATTGTTCCCAAAATACGGTTTTCTGGTGAGAAAAAAGTTGCGAAACTCTGAGGGTCTTGACCTTCACTAGACTGATAATCGTATCAGGATAATTAAGAGGCAATGCGCTGTGTGCGCTCTCGCCAAAAAAGCTAAAATGTACTAAAAGACCCTGTAGAATGTGTTTTTTTTTTGTTGATTGAAACTTGATAGGTATTTACTCAATTCATAAACTTGTATGAACAGAAATAGAAATTATTTTAAGATTTGCTTTAAATTTGAAAAATAAGTGATTTTTCCTTCAAACACATTTTTCTCCCTTATTAGTTAAGATAATACGTTCAAAATTTCAGGGTTTATATGAACCATTACAGTGAATAGACGATGCATATTATTTTTTGGAAAAAAAATTTCTGTGCTGTGAAATTTGAAATAAATTTTGTTAATATTTTATCAGTGCAGTAATAAATATGCATCGTCTCCGAAGCTACACACTAGTAATATACTGTCAAAATTTGAAATCATAATGTTTATTAATTAATGAGAAATCATAATGTTTATTAATTAATGAGAAAAATGTGATTGAAGGTGCGTAAGAATTTGAATTTTAATGCTACGGTCTGAAGCGACATCTTACGGAGTACATACATATTTTGCACAGAGTGTACTGACTGACTCTCGCCTTGCTTAACGCTTGGATTTTAATCAGAGTCTGTCCTCCTCCGAATTTCGAAGCTTTCCAATCTTACGCGGGTAAATCAGAGCGCATTGGCTCTTAATCAGCCATGGAATTTTTGAGTGAGAATTCAACTCATGTATAAAAAATAGTGCAATTGTCACTTTGACTGCGGCAAGAGTTAGCTGAAACTCTTAGGGCGGGTTGTATCGCAATTGGTTAACTCACTGGTTACGAAACAAATGGTTAACTTTTAACCAATTGTTGAGTTGCCGCGCAGATAGTTAGTTGCTGGTCACGTAACTGAAAGTTTTGTGGTGTTGGTAGAACTGTCACCTAACTTCATGTTGTACCTTGACGTTGTTTGTCTATCGTGATTGATGTTATATATTGTGATATTGGCATACTTGTTGAAATTCAACCGAAATATAAACTTAGTTGTGTAGTTTTTGTTGATAATTATTATTATTAAGTTAGCTCACATTAGACTCATTTATTGAGTCTAGTAGTAGTTAGTATTTAGCATATTTTCATCGCGACAGTTTATTTAGATAGTCTAAATCTTGCAGCATACTCTACATTGTTCCATTTTACAAAATGGTTTTCTCTTATTCTAAAATTTCTTGGAGCCCTTGGAAATAGTACCAGTTCAATTAGCTCCACAAAGTCTTCATCGTCAGTTAATTCCAAGTCTCTCAAATTGTCTCTTTGAATATTCATCGTACGTCAAAACAATTTATTTACTTTGAGGTCTATTTAAAAATTTCATCCAATACATACCAAGCTGTAACCAGTGGTTAGCGTTAATGAAATGGTAACCAACTGCGATACAACCCGCCCTTACAGCGATAAATGCACTTGTGGTTTTTTCACTTATGCATTTGTTTATCAATTATCGCAGTGCTGGTTACCATAATAAATAGTTTGACATGTTTGTCAACAACTTATTGAATTTCTGAACACTTACAATGAGTCAGTTCATTGAATTGTCCTGCCGAATTACACTCGATGTTTGTATTGATATCGGGTAAATTTGTGTTGTTCAACTTCTAAACTGTTTCCTTTAGTAATTTGACTCGAAAAGCTGTCAACCTAAAAATGCTCCACCAGACAGTTTTTCTTGTCTAATTGCTAGGCAACAGTTTCTCAATGAACAATCCAAATTTACCCGATAAAATACGAACCTCTTGTGCAATTATAAGTGAATAAGTAAAATACTTACCCTGGGATACCTGAAAGACTTAATCTTCGGATATAAAGTTTGCTGATTCTCATACGTATCATACCAAGGATATTTGTATTCTCCGACGTTTGTGTCATTGAACGTAACATAAAGTAAATAAATACTGTCCGCAGAGAACCACAAAGCGTGCGACGTCTTCAAAATATGATTTTCATAAAGCCAGTCAGGTATGCCGTTGAAAATAACATCATTTTGACCGGTGTACGTTATTCGACAAATTAAATCTTTCTCTACTTTGGGTTTATAATAAATGTCGTTGTTGTAGATGAAAGCAATCGCTGTGCCGTCTGGTGACCATGTGGCGTATTGTAAAAACGGCGCGTTTTCGTCAAGCTCTATGTGAGATAATGACCGTCTCAATCTGAAATGAAACAGTACTTTGTTGAAATCGGTTAGATAACTGAATGGATTTTGTTAAACATTGCTAAAATATTTTGTATATTATGTCAGATGCAGTCTTACCATGCGGGTAATACGATTCAACAAAGACATGGTTACTCACAGTTTTTGTTTTCTCCCATTGCGTTCAATTATAACTTTTGAATTGAATCAGTTAGATGAAAGAGATAGAATTTTGCAGTTCTGACGGGAAAAAGAAAAATATGTATTTAGTTTTCAGCGATTTTAAAAGGTCTTCCACCAGCTAAATTTTTATTTAAATATGTCAATTTTGTGACTTTGGCAATAATTCAAAGTGACAATATGAGTAAAAAGAAGCAGTTTTCCAGTTTTTGTATCCTCAAGCAAATGGTACTTACTTAGTTTGATAGATTATTTCGAGAATGAAAGAAAATTGGGAATTCGCTAACCAGTGTAATCTCATATTTTGGTAACCTCTGTGTTTTCTGATTTGATACATATAATGGCTAGTAACCTTTGAACACGCACGATAAGAACGCTTTCAGCTATATCCATCACTTAACAACATTGTGGCAGATTTACTTGTGACTTTTTTAATAATTGGATTAAACTCGAAAGGAGAAATAGGGGTGGAACAAAGTGATGGAGTTCTCGAAACTGTAATGGGATAATTAGAATTGTGTGCTGGCTGGATGCAGGAAGTATGGATTGTTGAAATGTGTACCAGCTTTCGCTGTGATTGGAAGAAGTGGAGTGAAATGTAGAATGGTATACTGGAGATAACAGACTTGGATAATTCTTGGAAATAGGTACACTTTTTCTTGTTTGTGGCTGGGAGAGAGAATTATTCAAAAAGTAGGATGAGTTCATTGAAGTAAAATATAAGGAGAAATTTGTTTTTTCTTAAGTTATCTTCCCATTGATATTTCTCCATTGTTCCACTTGAAATATTTGTCTTCTTATATGGAATCAGAATGACTAAATTGATAATGACATTTGAATTAGTTTTAATTATATTCAATGATATTAATCAAATTACCTTGTTGATATTTCGTAAATATGATATTTCGCTAAAGTTGTATATTTAAATATTCTTTTAACTTCGCTTATGAGTAGAATATACCTAAGGTCGTTAGAAATCTTGAAGTCAACCACTCCATATTGTATCTGAAACAAAAACAAAAGTAAAAAAGTTGCGAGAAGATTGAACGGTTATAGTAGTTATAATATAATACTAGCATCCAAAATACCTATCAGATAATATTAATGTGGATCTTCTGTGATTCTAGGAGGCTTTCACAGATCTATAGTGCCCATAAATCATGTTAGAGTTCTTCGTATAGACCAGTCCGACATGATTCCATGTACCATCCTCAGTTACTTCACATATACTGGAAAGATTGTGGTCTCTCTCACATTTATCATTGAACTAGTCATATCTCTGCAGTAGCACAAATATGCTGTTCACAGGTTTGTTGAGCCTACAGTGTCCTAGTACAAACCGAACCAAGTTTCTGGTTAATAATAATAATAATAATAATAATAATGTTTATTTCCGAAAAAAAAAAGAAAAAAAATGTTTTACAAAGTGTAATACAAAAGGAAAATAAACATGATAATTCGCTGAAGCTTGAAGCTTGTATGCGATAATAAATTTAATCCTATCAATAATCATACACTAATCAATTACAATCACAAATAATAAACAAATGAGAATAACAAAACATAGAATATTTACTCGCTTTAGATCTTATAATAATAACATTATAAGTGTCCAAAAGTTGGTATTTAATCAAAAATTGATAAGTCGACATATAAACCAATTCCCCCACTGAAGGACAATCCTTGAAAGTGGATATGAATTTTTGTTTACTATTTATTACCATTATTATTAATTGAAATGAAGCCAATACTACTCGATAAGAATATTACCATTAAGAAATAATAACATTCAATACATTAACGTAGGGGTTGTTTTGTGAAACTCTATCAATTTGGTGATGGTTATTTGATGAATCGATGGTTTGTTCTATATCCTGTGTTTTGCCCTACCATTCTTGAAGCTGCTTGTTCTCGAAGTTGCTACTTATTATTCATATTGTCACTTTGAATTGACCTGACTATTGCATCGGAGAAGGCCGTTTATAATGTCATTTCTGGGACATCAATGACAGAGAACCAGAGTTGTCCGATCCATGGAAGATGAGCCTAGCCAAACCCGACAGAACTCGTGTTATAGAAGAAAACCATGATGCTCCAAATGCAGGACATCTAGGAATCGCCAAGACCATAACACGCATTGCTAGATCCTACTATTGGCCTGGAAGGTTTAGAGATATCACCAAGTATAAACCATCTCAACAGAAGCCTACAGGAAAGATGCAGCCATCTCTGAACCAACTACCATGGGAAACTGTTAGTTCCGATATAATTGGACCATTTCCGCGAAGCAAGAAAGGGAATTGCTATATTGTAATGTTCCAGTACCGATTCACCAACTGGGTGTAATGTAAACCATCAAGAAATGCTACTGCCAGTAGCATCAGTACTGCATTCCATGAAAAAATATTGACAATATTTGGATGCCCTCGTATAATGGAACCCAGTATAATAGTACGTTGTTCAAGAGTATGCTGAAAGAACTGGGAATTCGACATCGTTTCACACCACCGTACCCAGCAAGCAAATCCGGTTGAAAGAGCAAATCGTACTCTGACGACAATGATTGCACAATACTGCGAACAAGATCACCGGGATTGGAATATAAGATTAGCCGATTTGAAATTTGCAATGAACAGCTCCAAACACAATTCCACTAGATTTTCAAACCCTGTCGAAGTAGATGCAAAACCGCATCTGTTGCGACTTGATAAATGACAAGAATTTTCTGATCTTGTCCTCTTAAATTTGTCTGGAGCATTCACCAGTCAAAGTCATTATTACAATTTACGTCGCCGTGACTGGAAATGCACCTTGGGAGATGAAGTTATGAAAAAGGAGATTACTTTGTAGTCTGCCGTCGATCATGTAGCTGCGAAATTAGCCCCGAAATACTCTGGGCCATATGAAGTTGTCCGCGTCGTTTCTCCGGTAGTATATGACTTAAGAGCGATATAACCGAATTCACATTAGGGATTTGAAATCTTCAGATAATTAGTTTATTTCAGGATGAAACCGCGGTGCGACACACCACCCCGAGGGAGTGAGCCACTTCCAAGTCACAATCCATATGAAGACCTGTTGGCGCGGCAGAGGATGGGACAAGTCCGGACAGCCAAGGCCAAGGAAGCCGCTTGAAAATAAAGGAGGTCACCAGCCGTCGACGACTTTGAGATATAGACCTAACTGCTTCACCATCTGCCACAGGATCTCCCGAACCCGAACCCGAGGACTTTCCGGAATTCGCTTTCGACTTCCTCGAGGACCTGGATTTCGATATCCCGACGGAAGAGGAGATTAAACAGGAATTTGAACCTGAAGTGTTCGGAATCGACCGTTATATAGCAGGCGCCACCCTCCACCACCACCCCCACCACCAGAGATTGGAGTACATCGGGAGTCCTACCTGGTTTGCACTATATATGGGAGGACGACGGTACACACAATTAACGAAGAGTGTCGGTTCTCCGAAGAGATCAGTGAAACCGTTTTTCAGTACAACTCCGGGTTTCACCACACTTTAACCCTTGAAATCAATATTCACGAGCTACCCAGCGTAGTTCTGGGAGTCAAGGAAGCCGAAGTTTTTGAAGAGGAAACGGCACCGCCGACTGCCGAACCAAAAGCCTTGCCGTTCTGGAGTTCGCGCTGCAGCATCCGCGCTCACAGCCTTGGCCAAAAGAGTGGGTGGAACGAGCTGCTTTCCTGCGACCACGTAATACGCCACCTAGGCGATGGTGCACAGTAAGAATAAGAGGGCCAGATGGCCAAAGGCACAACGTGTCAATACCCCCTTTTCCACCGTGAGCTTATTCTAAGTTTATTGCGTGAGAGTTTTTTTATTTGTGCGTGCGTTCCGCCGCCTCCGTTTAAACTGACCTCGTTCAAGTTTTTCCAAGTGTCCAGGATTTTTATTTATTTTATTATTTGACAACAGAATGACTTTATTTTATTTTTGTTTGTTCTGTTATAGTTGATTCAAGACCAGAACCGAAAGAGGCAAAATGGACCACGACTCAGATTCGTCCTATGAAGTGTTGAGTCTTTATGACACCGCCGAGAGCCTATCGGATAATACGGAAAATTTATCCAAGCGGTTCGCTGGATGTAACCCTTCCCCGACTGGACCAGAAAAGATTGAAGGCAGTTGAATTTCCTCGAATACATCCAAAGAGATTGCCAATCCCAGATAAATGTTCCTTATGAAAAAACCGCCAGGAAGCGAGGCTACCAAAAATCTGAGCGTTTCATTCGCATAACCGATGACCTTTGTTGGAGATGTGGAACCACTGGTCACAACCGTAAAGCTTTCCTATTCTGCTTTAGATGTGGAAGAATAAGAGAAATAACCCGAGGCTGTCCATGTGAAAGAACTGAAGACCGTTCACGGACTGATAAAACAAAGAAGTTAGTAGCCGTCCAGGCACACATAGTATCTCGTTCCCATTATCATCAGCAATGCATAACCCAGGAAAAAAGTGTACAATGTGACATATCTGCATGTTCCATATCACCCCTGCCGACAACCAAGCGCCTCCATGAGAGCTATTCCCGCCTGCGCTGGAATATCGGAGTACGAGGATTTTGGCCCAGCTCCAGGGTCCACAGGAGAGGTCACAGACTCTGATCAGCAGACAACTACATAAGATAAGTCTATATTATGGAACAAGAACTGCATTTTTTAGTTGTAGTTTTAAAATAGTTGTGAATTTTGTTGAAATTCACTTCACAGGTGATAGATGATGAAAAAAAGCGATCTGTATGATCTGTATTATGTATCTATGATACTGAGTCCGGGAAGACTAGAGCGACAAAAAGACGAATTGATATAGATACCGACCAACGCTCCGTCTGCTGATTTATTGATTGATTGTTTGTAGTATTCTTTTCATAATAGCCATTTATTTTTGCTGAAACTAACAGTAGTTGCTGTGTAGGTAGGATTAACTTGGAAATAATAATAGTAGAAAACAGGTGGTCTTTTTAACAATAAATAAAGAAACTTAAAGCGGAATAATAAAAATTCGTTTTAAATCCTTGTACCGTATTTCCGTTTGATACAAAGTTGCAGCTTAACCTTCTGACCCACAGATTGTCTTTTAAAGCAGCTTGCTCAATTTTCTTTACTGTATTAACTATGCCTCAACAATTTCCCAAGTGGAATTTACAATTTAAAAATATAAATTCCATTCAAGAAGAAAATTCACTTTATATATAATACCTACCTCATTGTTTATCCAATTGAAAATCAGAAAGCACATCTCTTCCGCAGGGAATTATATACAAAGGTCATTCATTCAATACAGTATTACGAAATAACAAGGTACTTCCCATTTTATATAGATTCCAAGTTATTTCCCAATTGGGAATTCAAAACTCCCTGGTTGAAAGGTTTATGAGAGTCAACTCCAATTTTCTATGTTGGAAAAAAGTATCGGGTATGGGTATACAGGATATCATAAAACAAAGAAAGAATTTCCGCAGTATGAATCAGTGGTCGGTCAAAGTGGAAGATGAGTAGAGTCCACTTGAAGTGTGAAGTGGAATTGTGGAGCATTTTTTTGATCTTTCATTTCAATGCTACACTGGAGTTATTTTTGTAGACTAATAAAAAAAAACTTCAGATTTTCTTCACCTTTACAAAAAAATGTATTTAAATTATACTTACAAATGTCATGTTCGTCATAACAGTGGTAACTGTCAAGTTATCTGCGTCGAAAAGTGTAACGCCTCCATGTTCGTCCTTATAAATAAATTCGGAATCTGCAACAAAAAAATGAGAAAAGGTTAAAGCATAAATCGTTGGAGTTATCCATGGAATAAAATATGTATTCAACCTGAAGAGTCGGAGGGATATATTTTTTATCTAGAGCAACGTGAGCATAATTCAAAGAAAATACATAGGAATTCATCTGTATATAGATTGGTGTGGAAAACCATGAAGTTCTGGAAGATACATCAAATATTCATTTGGTTACACAAATGAATAATAGATGGTTTCTGACATCTCATTTCATAACAAAAATCTTGATAATTCATCAAAATTGTTTTTAGGCAATTATTATCCATTTTTCTGTAGCCGTTCCGAAAATAGAACTATCGGTATGCATCGAAAATAAAACTTTACATAAATTGTACCGTTCTACTTTCGGGACGATTTTTTTAATTTCGTTATTATTTTCAATATCTATGTTGGCGACCTTAGCAATGACATTAACGGAAATTGTTTCTGTCATCGCTTGTCAAAATAAATTTGTTGATAGTTCCACTGTATTTTCAATTTTCCCATCAAGAAATGGAAATCGACAACGTAATTGTCGAGGAAATAATTATTCAATATGAAATCAGTGCCATCTTGTTGCGAGTTGCATAATATAATTTTTCTATGACAACATATCATTCACGTTTAATACACGATTTTGTCTTTTGATCTCTCTGCCATTCCAAAAAAAGGTTATAAGCCCGTTCTTCGACGTTTCCAGTATTAAATTCAAGGCTGTTACCTTCGCTGCTTCTATTATGTTCAGAGGTGTCAAATCTAAGTCAATATCACTATCAGTTTGCATTTTAATTTATAGTTTTTATGAAAAACAACCATGAAATCACTCGTTACCTACTAAAACTTTGACAGAAACGATCTGCCGACATTTCATCAATTTGTCTCTGGACGTCATGATCTGACAAGCCTCAGTCGTCGTGATTTTAGAGTGAGCCTAGAACACGAAATATTCCATTTTGCATTTGTTGTTCAGCAACTTGAAATTCTGTACAAAATATGCTTGTTTATGATTGAAGTTACGGTTATAAAATCGAGGTCGTCGAAGGAAAAAGTGATTAAATACTACATTCCGAAAGATGCGCTATAGCATCACATGTTCAGAATTCTTACCACCATATTAATTATGGAAATATTAAATTTAAAGCAGTAGAGTCTGGTTTTAGGGAGAGATCTTTTCTTGGAATTACGCATATATATAAACAAAGTAACTGTATGTGAAAAACAGAGATAAATCATCGAAGTGAAATTTATCCATTTCATCAACATAAGATACAAGTTTTCATGTATATTACATTTCTAAATTTCAAACAATTTCGCTTATGTTGGAAATGCTGTTAATAAAACTTGATGTTATTCTATGACTATTTTTGTTTTCAAAATATGTATAATTCAGTTTTGTGATTTTGTGTATTGTAGTGTGTATCGATTAACAACTGTTTCAATGAAAAATCATAAAAAAACTTGAATAAATACTTATGATGCTATCCTGATAACGCAGTTGATTATTGGAGATATCTCTTTTCAACTTTAGTAACCAACATTCGCCTGTAATACTAGCTACATATTCTTTCGCATTCAGTTTAATTGAAGCACTCTCTTTGATTTTCCGTCTTCAATCATTGGGCTCTTTGAATATTGTTTGTCGAAACACACTTCTACACAAAAAAGTATAGCCAATTATATCATATAATCTTTGTAGTTTCCCTGATAATGAGAATAGAGAATACCAAAAACTAGGAAAACCTTTAAAAAGAGTTTTCTTTCACTTTGCTGCATTTCTCACTAATAACTAGTCGATGTTGAGGCATATCGTGAGCCCATTGTGGCAAAAGTCATGAATCCCTCCGATTTTCATTTATAAATGGTATATATAGTATATAGGTTTAAGCAGCGAAAACTTCCTTCAATTTTACGTCATACCTTCAATTTTTAACACTTCTTCTAGAATTGACCCCCTTAAGTCATAATTGGATTTCATAATAGTAAAAACAATGTTAAGTCGACTTAAACCGTGAAGTGCCGAGTTCTGGTCATCACGGCGGTAAATTCTACTCCTAATTTATAACGGGACCTAACTTCACCAAAACAACTTGACCTGTCACAATTTCAACGGAATTATTTCGAAATAGATCCATCAATACAACTGGTAAAGGCCGTCCCTAGAAATTTGCATAAACTACTCCTCACAATCGAAAAAAATTGTTACCTTCCACAAATCATTCATTAGCGTTCAAATTAACAGGTTAATGTCATTGAAGTAGACAAAATTAAGAGCTTTCTAATTATTTCTTCAACAAAAAGCTGATTGGGAATCATTGTAATTCTGGAATTGATTGGTTGTTAAGATGAAACGAGTTCGCAAAAAGAAGTAGGTATGTACGTTATTTGAGAATGAATACCTATCTCAACTTAGAACCAATTACACAATCCACGTAGAGCAAACATAAGGAAAAGTTTACAGAAATGGGTCAAGGGAAGAATTGTTGATTTAGAACAAACAAACTAAATGCTCTGCTGGTCTTCTACTATTTGAAAGAAAATTATTTCGGTTTGGATGCTAATAACTATCATTTTTTCTAAAAATGTAGGATCTTTATAATGTGTGAAGAAAATTTGATGCTCCAGTAACCTTGACATTGATTTTTGATCCTTCATTTTCATTTGATTTATCTACAGCTCAAGCTGTCTTTTTTTTTCACATTTCTGCGTATTATACACGAACTTCCAAAAATGATCTTCTCAAATCCGATCATTTAAGTCTTTTTTGTTGAATGCATGAATATTTAAGAGAAGTCGATTCGGTAAACTGTATGAAGAGCAAAGAAAAGGGATTATTTAGTTCGTATGTCTGTGGTGAATTTATGTGCACAGTACGTCTATAAAGTTACACATATATTCTAAACAACTTTTTAGACAGAAATAGCTTTTTATTGCACTTTTATGAATAATTCAATGATATTCATTTCTCTTCAATAACGTGACATGTTTAGGTTGCTGTGCTATTTTTACTAGATGTATAATATCAAATATACAACGTTTAGCACTGCAATGAGGTAGAAACCATAAAATATCAACTTGATCTTCGGTTGAAAACGGTACAAAGCTATAATACGATGTAAATAAAATATAAAACGCCAGTATTCTGCTATTATCAGTTTGTTAATATTTCCACTGTAACAGTAAACAGTGATCTTTTTCATTTTCGCATGATATACTTGACAATGGACTAATTATTCTGTTACAGAGTTAGGATTACTTCCAAATTTTTTGAAAACAAGAAAAAGGAAAAACAATGAAAATATTTAATCAGTCTTATGACTCGTTAGTTATTAGAGCAGATAAAGTAATTGCGAACAAAATTATTGTATATGTCTCCCTAAGTTGTAGTCATATGGAATTTTTTTTTTATTAATTTCAGGAAAAAAAAGTTATTTTTCATAAGAAGCTTTGCATTATCTGAAACCTAGAATACAGTCATCAAATATCAAAGTTTCCAGTCATATACGAGGTTTGTCAAAAAATATGAGTTTCACTCAAGAGTGAAATGCCCTTAAATTTGACAATGTCGGAAAATGTTAATGAAAAAAGTTGATCAGGATTAAATATGCAATTTCATCCATTCAAATTGAAACCTGAGATTATTTTATTTCTTACCAATATTCCTATTTAAGCGGACATTTATCTCTTGTGATTACGAAATACATGATTTTTGATGTTATTTAATAATTTTGCATTCAAAACTCGCAAAAAGTGCATATTATTATCCATTTATTTTACAAATGATAAAATACATTCAATACTGGAACCAACATCATATTAATGCTGGAAATGAAAAAAATTGACTGCATATTCAAAACTAGTTTAAATTCTGATTAACTTTTCAAAGTAACATTTCTGGATATTGACATATTTAAAGGTTCTCAACTATTTATTAAGGGTAAACTCATATTTTTTAACGAGCCTCCGTATGCGACTGAAAAACTTAATATTTGACGACTGTATTTTATGTTTTAGATAATGCAAATCTTTTTATTGGGGATAAGTTGTTTTTCTTAAATTAATAATGAAATTGTCTTCCATATGACTCCAACTTAAAGGGACATATGATTACGTCCCAAAGAAATACAGAGCTTCTCCAATGCACAATTCTGCACCTCAGACCTTACTGCGGTTGAAGTGGAATGTCCAGATGGAAGAGGAAAATATACGGCGTTGGTACTTGCATCGGTATACCTACCTTCAGATGCAGCCACCCTACCACCGACTAAAGAGACGGAGGTACTAGTGGATCACTGCCTCAACCAGAGAGTGGAGCTGATATTGGGCTGTGACTCAAACTCCCACCACTTGAGCTGGGGCAGCAAGGATATCAACGACCGAGGTGAGTCTCTTTATGAATATATAATTAAGAAAGATCTAACAATCTTAAACAGAGGCACGGAGCCGACATTTATTAACGCCCGTAGCCAAACATTGATAGATATTACGCTGGCGACAGCCAAAATATCGAACAAAATTAAGGACTGACAAGTGTCGGATCATATTTCTATGTCAGACCACCGCTGGCTGACCTACACAGTAAGCTAGGATCTCAGGACCACTGTAAAATCTCGCGACCCGGAGAGAACGGATGTACCTCTACAATCGATTCTTAAAAGGTGCTCTGCGGGAAACAGAGGTCCTGACTCCTAGCAATAATGAGGAACTGGAAAGGTACACAGTATCTATCCAAAACAAAATGGACATTGCCTATAAGGAATCCTGTCCGATGGGGATGGTTCAGACAGGTGGCACGGCTGATGGTGCCCTGAACTGGAACACCTCAGAAAGAGCGAGAACGACCTTCAACAAGGCAAAACGAACAACACTCAAAGAGGACTGGGAAATATATAGAGCCAACCTCAAAGAGTTCAAAAAAGTGTGCAGGCAAAAGCAAAGAGAAGCCTGGAGAGCCTATTGTGAGGCAGTCGAAGACTTCCCACAAGTTTCTAGGCTACAGAAGGCGCTCTCAAACGACCAACATAAGAGTATCGGCATCCTTACAAGGGAAAATGGCGACAAGGCCGCCAACCTTCAAGAGAGCGCTGAGATTCTTATGGAAACTCACTTCCCAGGTTCTGTCTTTCCTGGAACGTCAAACTGGATGAAAGTACCAACAACACCCTCACAATACTACTGGTAATCTACTAGTGCAGTGATTGATGAGGACAATATAAGGTGGGCCATATCGGGCTTTTCCCCCTTCAAGTCACCAGGACCTGACGGAATAAGACCAGCCCTACTTCAATGGGGAATGGATATTCTTATGCCGCACCTGATTGGAATTTTCAGAGCCTCTTTGGCTCAGGTATATTTCCCGTAAGTGGAGAGAAGTACGAGTGGTATTTATACCCAAACCAGGTAGGATGGATTACACCTTACCAAAAGCATTCCGACCAATTAGTCTCGCATCGTTCTTTTTAAAAACAATGGAAAGGTTATGCGAGCGGTACATAAGAGATGAAGTGCTAGTTCACCACCCACTTTATCCAAATTAGCATGCATATACTCCGGGACGGTCCACTGAATCGGCCCTTCACCAAGTGGTTGGCAGAATCGAAAGATCATTGGACAACAAAGAATCCACCCTGGGTATATTCAAAGATATTGAGGGAGCGTTTGATAAAACAACCTTTCCAACAATTCCCAGCAACCCAACTCCAGGAATGTACCTCTGGTAATAGGAGAATGGATACTCAAGATGCTCTCTAGTAGAGCAATAAGTATCAATGTAGAAGACATAGCAGTAAGAGGACTGGTCATGAGGGGTCCTCAAGGAGGAGTCATCACCCCTTCTGTGAAACATAGTCCTGGACACCCTGATTAATCACCTCAACAACAATGGAATCTACACTTTTGCATACGCAGATGACATAGTTATCTTGCAGACAGGAAAATTTGTGAACACACTGTGTGATAGAGCGCAGAATGGGCTCAAATTAATTGAAACATGGTGTAAGGAACACTCACTGTCGATCAATCCCAGGAAAACTGAGATGGTCCTTTTTACCAGAAAAAGGAGTTTATCGGGCTTGAAATCCCCCGAAATCTTCAAGAGCAAACTAAACTTTTCGGAAGAGGTGAAATACCTTGGTATTACCCTCGACAAGAAACTAACATGGAACTCTCATCTACACAGCAGAGCAAAAAGAGCATGTATGGCTTATGAACAGTGTAGAAGAACAGTGGGACGCACATGGGTTCTGTCACCCCGTGTAGTCACCTGGATCTACACTGCAATAAGAAGACCTATGTTAACGTATGGAGCAATTGCATGGGGACCGAAGGTTCTACAAGCAACGGCCATTCAAAAATTATATCAAATACAGCGAATGGCTTGTTTAAACATCACAGGAGCCATGAAAACAACACCAACTGTAGCAATGGAGCTAATTACTGGTCTGACCCCTCTGGACCTGTACGTCAAGGAGGTTGCGTTAATGGCCATGGTACGATTGCGCACGGCTGGTGTAAACCCCGAAGTAGGAGTGGGCCAATTGCGGTTAAGCCTATGGCAGGAAGCGCTTACCGCGCTACCTCTGCTGCAGGCAGCCAATGATGCAATTAAACCCAGGTTTTTGTTTAATAAACCCTACAAAATACAAATACAACAAACACAGAGCCAGATGCTGCAGATGCAATACGCATTTATACAGATGGTTTAAAAATGAATGAAGGCTCAGGATGTGGAGTTTACTCGAGAGCACTAAGCCTAAGGATCAAGTGGGGAATGGGTAACAATACCAGAGTGGTTCAAACAGAACTGGCTGGTATCTCAATTGCCACCAAAGAACTAACCAGAAAAGGAATTTCTGACAAAAACTTAATAATTTGCACTGATAGTAGACAAGCCCTATTAGCCTTGAACAGACAACGTGTTATATCGAGGCTAGTACTAGAGTGCCACCAAGATTTAGCTAACGCCTCGGCAGATAACAATATTATTCTGAGGTGGGTTAAAGGGCACGACAGGAGTAAGAGGAATCGCATTGCCGATTCTTTAGCCACGGAAGCCGCTGGACTAAAAATTCTTGGACCCAGTGACACCTACGGCCTGACGACTTCGACAATTGCGAAACTAGCCAAACGTTACACCCATGCTCAATCCCTTGAGAGATGGGAGGGAATCAAAGGATGCAGTTTTGCCAGGATCACCCTGGGCGACCCTGGGAAGATGGCGCCGAAGAAATACTTGGCGATGACCAGGAAAAACCTACGTATAACAGTGAGATTTCTGACTGGCCACTGTCAACTGAGGAAACACCTCCATACTATGGGGCTAGTGGACACACCTCTATGCAGGATGTGTGAACAGGAAGATGAAACTGTCAGGCATGTCCTATGCGAGTGTCCGGAGTTATCGTCAATAAGAGAGTGTGTGTTCGGTGAATCTTGGCCTACACCTGCCGATATAAAGGTAATGTCTCCAAGTGACCTGTCCACCTTCCTGAGAAGGACAGGATGGACGATGACCTAGGAGGACAACTCCTCGGGAGGATGTACAATGGGCCATATGTGGCCTAAGTGCTGTGAGCCTACACTCACCCTCCCTACTCTACAGATACAGATGATGTCTCCATTCCTGAACCTGAGAAAACGAGTCACAATAAATCTAAGTCTCTAAGACCCTGATGTGATTGTACTGAGAACATTTGAAAAACTGGTAGACAAGCAGATTAGAGAAGAGACGTTGGTAGGAAGAGCGATAGGAGGACCTGGATCAATATAATAATAATAATAATAATATTCAGTTATACTGAAACAGGCGCAAAAGGAAAAGCGCAACATCCACACGGCTTTCGTAGATTACAGGAAAGCATTTGATAGCGTTCTACATTCCTGGCATGTGAAAGTTCTGCAAATTTACAAAGTACATCCCACTGTTGTTACTTTTCTTGAATCAGCGATGAAGCACTGGCGAACGAACCTTCATTTATAAATAAATGGCCAATACCTCCAAACTGATGAAATTTCCATCCGTAGGGGGATCTTCCAGTGTGACTACCTTAGTCCACTTTGGCTCTGTTTGGCAATGAACCCACTCTCCAATCTACTCAACGATACGGATTACGGCTATAAACTTAAAGCCAACAGGAACACTAGCTGCACTGTTTCCCACCTTCTATATATGGATGATATCAAAATATACGCATCCAACCAGCGTCAAATTCAACATTTACTCAATATCACTGAAAAATTCTCCAGTGATATACAAATGGGATTTGGATTAGACAAGTGCAAAACCTTAAATATCGAGAAGGGTAAAATCGTCAACGGAGATGTGTTACTACCCAATGGGAATATTATAACTGCCATGCAAAATGGCGAGACCTACAAATATCTAGGATTTCAGCAAGCTAAGCTATTAGACCAAAAGCAAGCAAAAATCAAAATTAGGAGCCAGTTCACTCAAAGGGTAACTACTTTATTGAAATCCCAGTTGAACGCAGGAAATCTAGCAAAAGCAATTAACACCTACGCCATACCGATCCTGACATACTCATTTGGAATTCTGAAGTGGACAAAGGCAGAGCTGGAGGATATTCAAAGAACAACCCGTACCGTGATGACCAAACACAAATGTCACCATCCGACATCATCAGTTATCAGGACAACAATACCAAGAAGAGAGGGAGGGAGAGGTCTAGTGGACATAGTTAATTTACATAACAAACAAATATCTAGACTCCAAAAATTCTTCATTGTCAAGGCTGAAACATCTGAATTGCATGAGATGGTCGCAAAAGCAGATAAAAACTATTTCCCCTTAAATCTTGCAAGCCCTGATATGAGACTTGAAATCGTTACCGATTCTGACAAACAGGTGGAGTGGGCTCAGAAAGCGCTTCATGGTCGACATCATCACGACCTCAATCAACTTCATATCGACAAGGAAGCATAAAATAAGTGGCTATCTGATGGAACATTATTTCCAGAAACAGAAGGATTTATGACGGCAATTCAAGACCAAGTAATTGATACCAACAATTACAAGAAATTTGTCATGAAAGATCCAAACATCGCTACGGACAAGTGCAGAAGATGCCAACAAACAACAGAGACGATACAACACATCACGTCGGGATGTTCAGCCTTAGCTAACATTGATTACCTACGCAGGCACAATCAACTTTGCAACATCATCCATCAGAAGTTGGCCAACAAATTTGGATTAATGAACACCTACACCCCATATTACAAGTACCATCCGAATTCGGTGCTAGAGAATGCTGATTTTAGACTATACTACGATAGGTCAATTATCACCGATAGACGGGTGACGAATAACCGGCCTGATATTGTAGTTGTGGATAAAAAGCTAACTCGGTTTATCTGGTGGATGTTGCAGTACCCAATAATAACAATATTCTGGACAAATACAACGAGAAAATTGCAAAATACACCGATCTTGCAATTGAGGTAAGACATATGTGGCATGCAGAGAAAATAGAGGTGGTACCGATCATCGTTTCATCTACGGGACTAATTCCCAAAACTCTACAAGATAGCCTTACCAAACTGGGTCTTCACAAAAATACTTACATCGATCTGCAGAAGGCTGCCATCCTAAATACCTGTCACACTGTCCGTAAATTTCTAAATATGTGACTTCCGAGCCTAATCCCATTTGCGTTTACACACGCTCGGGATAGGTGAACATTACCAGCAAGTGCTGAGCAAGTGCATACTTGGAATGAAAATAATAATAATAATAATAATAATAACCCGTGGGGGTGCTGGTCCCCTATCGGGCGCTTCCCCAGGTGGTGGATAGGGGAAGGCCTTTTAGATATAAAAGGTATCGGGGAAATTAAATACCTCGGAGCGAACCAAAACCAGTAAGTTTCAGAACACGACGGACTCCATGTAAGGAGCGGTACTCCGACAGCGTCTGTTCTCCATGGAAGGAGCGGCTGAATCATCACCTGGCAGTAGGACTAAAATGCAACAATCACGATGTCGAATTGTAAAACTAGATTACCCCAGGTGGGTAGAGCGAAATGCTCAGAATCCCACACTGCTAGTGTACCTAGTACATCGGCTGTCTGCTCCACGGATTCTGGGGGGAGCAATAATTCGATTGTAAATTCCGGGACTTTAAATCTCAGGAATCGTCAGGTGAATCGACATTGCAACACCTTAAACTCTTGTCGCGTTCAAGCTGGTGCTAGAAGGGCTTCTTCGAAAAATGATGAATCAACTTCTTCCTCGGTTAGCGGTAGGCGCAGCGTGACACCGAGTAGGGCTACTGTGACCCACACTCATGAGGAAAACAACATCAATCCTCATCCACCGGCTTCTGCTGTTTCTGGAGTGACGCAAGTCGGCACATCCACGACCACAAAAGCCGGAAAGCCCAGGAAGCGCATGAAGTGGACTATTGAGCTGAACTCTTTTATTATGCGCTCCTATTTCAAAATCACCAAGATGGAAACTGATATGACAACGTACAGATACGCCCTCCACCGTGCATTCATTGAACATTTCCCAGAATTCCAGCATCTCACGGAACAACGTATTGCTGACCAGCGGCGAAGTATTGTGAAAAACAATCTACTACCCGATCCGACGTTGCAACAAATTCGAGGAGAAGTCCTTCTTGACCTACAAAATGAGGAGAATGACATAATTACCGATCATGATACACATGAACCGGATAATGCACAAGAAGACAACAATGGCGTTGAGAAAACAAACATTGATTGCGACAAAACACCTGATAATGACTATAATACAGAGCTTTGTAAAGCACTAGCGGAATTTAATGGCACCAACCCAATACACCGGCCCAAACTACCCAAGCTGCGAACCAATAAGAGTACCAACAGCATAATAGCAGCAGTGAACTTACTATTGCAGAACCATGCCAAAGACTGCAAAGCACTGGAACAACTTCACACTCTCATCTATTGTGGAGCGGTGGCAGTGCCTCGAATTCATAATCAACGAATCCAGTTCCCTGGAAACAATTAGAGTAAGGGTTACAAACAGCTCAAGCCCTGGTGGCAACGCAGGCTCGAAAGTTCCATTGATGACATCAGGAGGGAATTGGGGCAGTTGACAGAGTTTAGGAAGAGTTTGAAACCGTCGAGGCGATTAACAAACAGAGTGAGAAAGATCTATCGGAAAATCAAAACTTATACAGGTCACCCACAACATGAACAACATGTATTTGAATATATGGATTCACTCAGACAAAAGTTGAAGGCAAATTCCAAACGTTTATCTCAATATGTCAAGTGCACGAAAAGGAAACAACAAAATTACTTATTCAATAACAATCAGAAGTTATTTTACAGGCAACTGAGCGGTACAGAAAACAATCAGAATCAAGGTCCTCCAAATAAAGATGAGCTGACGGAATACTAGTCTTCATTATGGTCGAAGCCTGTCGAACATAAATCCAATGCTCACTGGATAAGAACTGAGGAGGGAAAAATCAATATTGAACCGATGTCTTTCGTTGACTTGACAACAAGCGAGATAACCGAAGCTATAAAGAGTACCAGTAATTGGAAGACACCAGGAGTTGACCACGTCCAAAACTTTTGGTATAAGAAGTTTGACAGTCTACATAAAGCAATGGCAACATCATTCTCACATATTTTGCAACATCCAGAAGATACACCACCATTTCTGACACTGGGCTCGACCCACTTGCTTCCCAAAACACATCAAACTCACGATCCTTCGCAGTATAGGCCCATAACCTGCCTACCAACTATATATAAAATATTAACGGCTTGCATCACTAACCGTATTTACAGACATGTGGACCAAAACAACATCCTGTCAGAAGAACAGAAAGGTTGCAGACGAGATCACCAAGGCTGCAAAGAACAACTTATCATTGATTCAGTTATACTGAAACAGGCGCAAAAGGAAAAGCGCAACATCCACACGGCTTTCGTAGATTACAGGAAAGCATTTGATAGCGTTCCACATTCCTGGCTTGTGAAAGTTCTGCAAATTTACAAAGTACATCCCACTGTTGTTACTTTTCTTGAATCAGCGATGAAGCACTGGCGAACGAACCTTCATTTACAAATAAATGGCCAATACCTCCAAACTGATGAAATTTCCATCCGTAGGGGAATCTTCCAGGGTGACTCCCTTAGTCCACTTTGGCTCTGTTTGGCAATGAACCCACTCTCCAATCTACTCAACGATACGGATTACGGCTATAAACTTAAAGCCAACAGGAACACTAGCTGCACTGTTTCCCACCTTCTATATATGGATGATATCAAAATATACGCATCCAACCAGCGTCAAATTCAACATTAACTCAATATCACTAAAAAATTCTCCAGTGATATACAAATGGGATTTGGATTAGACAAGTGCAAAACCTTAAATATCGAGAAGGGTAAAATCGTTAACGGAGATGTGTTACTACCCAATGGGAATATTATAACTGCCATGCAAAATGGCGAGACCTACAAATATCTAGGATTCCAGCAAGCTAAGCTATTAGACCAAAAGCAAGCAAAAATCAAAATTAGGAGCCAGCTCACTCAAAGGGTAACTACTTCATTGAAATCCCAGTTGAACGCAGGAAATCTAGCAAAAGCAATTAACACCTACGCCATACCGATCCTGACATACTCATTTGGAATTCTGAAGTGGACAAAGACAGAGCTGGAGGATATTCATAGAACAACCCGTACCATGATGACCAAACACAAATGTCACCATCCGACATCATCAGTTATCAGGACAACACTACCAAGAAGAGAGGGAGGGAGAGGTCTAGTGGACATAGTTAATTTACATAACAAACAAATATCTAGACTCCAAGAATTCTTTATTGTCAAGGCTGAAACATCTGAATTGCATGAGATGGTCGCAAAAGCAGATAAAAACTATTCCCCCTTAAATCTTGTAAGCCCTTGAAATCGTTACCGATTCTGACAAACAGGTGGAGTGGGCTCAGAAAGCGCTTCATGGTCGACATCATCACGAACTCAATCAACCTCATATCGACAAGGAAGCATCAAATAAGTGGCTATCTGATGGAACATTATTTCCAGAAACAGAAGGATTTATGACGGCAATTCAAGACCAAGTAATTAATACCAACAATTACAAGAAATTTGTCATGAAAGATCCAAACATAGCTACGGACAAGTGCAGAAGGTGCCAACAAACAACAGAGACGATACAACACATCACGTCGGGATGTTCAGCCTTAGCTAACATTGATTACCTACGCAGGCACAATCAACTTTGCAACATCATCCAACAGAAGTTGGCCAACAAATTTGGATTAGTGAACACCTACACCCCATATTACAAGTACCATCCGAATTCGGTGCTAGAGAATGCTGATTTTAGACTATACTACGATAGGTCAATTATCACCGATAGACGGGTGACGAATAACCGGCCTGATATTGTAGTTGTGAATGAAAAAGCTAACTCGGTTTTTCTGGTGGATGTTGCAGTACCCAATAATAACAATATTCTGGACAAATACAACGAGAAAATTGCAAAATACACCGATCTTGCAATTGAGGTAAGACAGATGTGGCATGCAGAGAAAATAGAGGTGGTACCGATCATCGTTTCATCTACGGGACTAATTCCCAAAACTCTACAAGATAGCCTTACCAAACTGGGTCTTCACAAAAATACTTACAACGATCTGCAGAAGGCTGCCATCCTAAATACCTGTCACATTGTCCGTAAATTTCTAAATATGTGACTTCCGAGCCTAATCCCATTTGCGTTTACACACGCTCGGGATAGGTGAACATTACCAGCAAGTGCTGAGCAAGTGCATACTTGGAATGATAATAATAATAATAATAATAATAATAATCGTATTGCTGACCAGCGTCGAAGTATTGTGAAAAACAATCTACTACCCGATCCGACGTTGCAACAAATTCGAGGAGAAGTCCTTCTTGACCTACAAAATGAGGAGAATGACATAATTACCGATCATGATACACATGAACCGGAGAATGCACAAGAAGACAACAATGGCGTTGAGAAAACAAACATTGATTGCGACAAAACACCTGATAATGACTATAATACAGAGCTTTGTAAAGCACTAGCGGAATTTAATGGCACCAACCTAATACACCGGCCCAAACTACCCAAGCTGCGAACCAATAAGAGTACCAACAGCATAATAGCAGCAGTGAACTTACTATTGCAGAACCATGCCAAAGACTGCAAAGCACTGGAACAACTTCACACTCTCATCTAATGTGGAGCGGTGGCAGTGCCTCGAATTCATAATCAACGAATCCAGTTCCCTGGGAACAATTAGAGTAAGGGTCACAAACAGCTCAAGCCCTGGTGGCAACGCAGGCTCGAAAGTTCCATTGATGACATCAGGAGGGAATTGGGGCAGTTGACAGAGTTTAGGAACAGTTTGAAACCATCGAGGCGATTAACAAACAGAGTGAGAAAGATCTATCGGAAAATCAAAACTTATACAGGTCACCCACAACATGAACAACATGTATTTGAATATATGGATTCACTCAGACAAAAGTTGAAGGCAAATTCCAAACGTTTATCTCGATATGTCAAGTGCACGAAAAGGAAACAACAATATTACAACAATAACAATCTGAAGTTATTTTACAGGCAACTGAGCGGTACAGAAAACAATCAGAACCAAGGTCCTCCAAATAAAGATGAGCTGACGGAATACTGGTCTTCATTATGGTCGAAGCCTGTCGAACATAAATCCAATGCTCACTGGATAAGAACTGAGGAGGGAAAAATCAATATTGAACCGATGTCTTTCGTTGACTTGACAACAAGCGAGATAACCGAAGCTATAAAGAGTACCAGTAATTGGAAGACACCAGGAGTTGACCACGTCCAAAACTTTTGGTATAAGAAGTTTGACAGTCTACATAAAGCAATGGCAACATCATTCTCACATATTTTGCAACATCCAGAAGATACACCACCATTTCTGACACTGGGCTCGACCCACTTGCTTCCCAAAACACATCAAACTCACGATCCTTCGCAGTATAGGCCCATAACCTGCCTACCAACTATATATAAAATATTAACGGCTTGCATCACTAACCGTATTTACAGACATGTGGACCAAAACAACATCCTGTCAGAAGAACAGAAAGGTTGCAGACGAGATCACCAAGGCTGCAAAGAACAACTTATCATTGATTCAGTTATACTGAAACAGGCGCAAAAGGAAAAGCGCAACATCCACACGGCTTTCGTAGATTACAGGAAAGCATTTGATAGCGTTCCACATTCCTGGCTTGTGAAAGTTCTGCAAATTTACAAAGTACATCCCACTGTTGTTACTTTTCTTGAATCAGCGATGAAGCACTGGCGAACGAACCTTCATTTACAAATAAATGGCCAATACCTCCAAACTGATGAAATTTCCATCCGTAGGGGGATCTTCCAGGGTGACTCCCTTAGTCCACTTTGGCTCTGTTTGGCAATGAACCCACTCTCCAATCTACTCAACGATACGGATTACGGCTATAAACTTAAAGCCAACAGGAACACTAGCTGCACTGTTTCCCACCTTCTATATATGGATGATATCAAAATATACGCATCCAACCAGCGTCAAATTCAACATTAACTCAATATCACTAAAAAATTCTCCAGTGATATACAAATGGGATTTGGATTAGACAAGTGCAAAACCTTAAATATCGAGAAGGGTAAAATCGTTAACGGAGATGTGTTACTACCCAATGGGAATATTATAACTGCCATGCAAAATGGCGAGACCTACAAATATCTAGGATTCCAGCAAGCTAAGCTATTAGACCAAAAGCAAGCAAAAATCAAAATTAGGAGCCAGTTCACTCAAAGGGTAACTACTTTATTGAAATCCCAGTTGAACGCAGGAAATCTAGCAAAAGCAATTAACACCTACGCCATACCGATCCTGACATACTCATTTGGAATTCTGAAGTGGACAAAGACAGAGCTGGAGGATATTCATAGAACAACCCGTACCATGATGACCAAACACAAATGTCACCATCCGACATCATCAGTTATCAGGACAACACTACCAAGAAGAGAGGGAGGGAGAGGTCTAGTGGACATAGTTAATTTACATAACAAACAAATATCTAGACTCCAAGAATTCTTCATTGTCAAGGCTGAAACATCTGAATTGCATGAGATGGTCGCAAAAGCAGATAAAAACTATTCCCCCTTAAATCTTGTAAGCCCTTGAAATCGTTACCGATTCTGACAAACAGGTGGAGTGGGCTCAGAAAGCGCTTCATGGTCGACATCATCACGACTTCAATCAACCTCATATCGACAAGGAAGCATCAAATAAGTGGCTATCTGATGGAACATTATTTCCAGAAACAGAAGGATTTATGACGGCATTTCAAGACCAAGTAATTAATACCAACAATTACAAGAAATTTGTCATAAAAGATCCAAACATCGCTACGGACAAGTGCAGAAGGTGCCAACAAACAACAGAGACGATACAACACATCACTTCGGGATGTTCAGCCTTAGCTAACATTGATTACCTACGCAGGCACAATCAACTTTGCAGTATCATCCATCAGAAGTTGGCCAACAAATTTGGATTAGTGAACACCTACACCCCATATTACAAGTACCATCCAAATTCGGTGCTAGAGAATGCTGATTTTAGACTATACTACGATAGGTCAATTATCACCGATAGACGGGTGACGAATAACCGGCCTGATATTGTAGTTGTGGATAAAAAAGCTAACTCGGTTTATCTGGTGGATGTTGCAGTACCCAATAATAACAATATTCTGGACAAATACAACGAGAAAATTGCAAAATACACCGATCTTGCAATTGAGGTAAGACAGATGTGGCATGCAGAGAAAATAGAGGTGGTACCGATCATCGTTTCATCTACGGGACTAATTCCCAAAACTCTACAAGATAGCCTCACCAAACTGGGTCTTCACAAAAATACTTACATCGATCTGCAGAAGGCTGCCATCCTAAATACCTGTCACACTGTCCGTAAATTTCTAAATATGTGACTTCCGAGCCTAATCCCATTTGCGTTTTACCAGCAAGTGCTGAGCAAGTGCATACTTGGAATGATAATAATAATAATAATAATATTTATTCCAAATACATTGATTACATTTATATTGATTAAGCACATTGATAACATTGAAATGAAAAGATATCCCCAAGAAACCGTGGTTGTGCAGGGGATTTTTTTTTATAAATAACAGTGTATTAAGGTCGAAATAATGTAAGAAACTACAAAAAAAAAGTAAGCACAAAAAAGAAGATAAATAAGATTAGGTATATTAGTGACAGCATTATTTTTGCTTTTTTTTTTTTTTTTTTTTTTTTTTTTTAATGAAGGTGACTTTATTTATTCAAAAAGTTGATGGATTGCATTTCTATTTGTTTGAAATAGATATGATTTGAAATATTGTTTAAACATATTAAGGCTGTTTATTCTCAAAAATAAATTTTATATACATCAGGTAGATTGTTAAGAAATTTTGCAGCTAGGTAAGTGAAACATTTTGTCTTTTTTGCTATGTTTGTTGTTACAAAGTTGTTAGTTTTTTGTCTTGTGTTGTGATGATGAGCAATGTTACGAAGCAGTGTTTTGTTTTTGTAGGAATACAGCAATACATTAAAAAAATAGAGTTGTCTAAGGTCCAAAACATGGCCTTCGTGGAAAAGTAAGTCCGATGAGTACAGTAATGGTTTTTTATGAATTATTTTTAATATTCTTTTTTGTAGCACATCTAGTATGAGTAAATGAGTATAAGAACAGGCTCCCCAGCTTAGTATACAATACTGAAGGCGTGATTCCACTAGGGCATGATATAAGATTTTCAATTGCTTTGTATTTAGTATTTTACTTAGATATCTGAATTTATACAACATTATTCTAAGAGTTTTGGTAACTTGTTGGATATGATGGTCCCATCTCAAATGTGAATCAACCGTTATTTCTAAATACTTAATATCATTCGTACATTTAATTTCTATGTGTTTATCCAACATATCGACATCTAGGGAGGTGTACAATGGTAAATGATTTTCATAACTCACAAACGGGATGAAAAAAGTTTTTTCAAAATTTATGGTTTAAAGATGATGATCAAACCAGTCAATTATTTTCTTTAGATCCTCCTCAGCATTTGATTTTAAATTATCCCACGAGTCTGATGAATACAGAATTGCTGTATCATCAGCAAAACTGTAAACTTTTCCAGCAAGATTTTGGGTAAGTAGACCATTTATGTATACTGAGAAGAGAAGAGGTCCGATTACCGTTCCTTGTGGTACCCCATAGTTTAATCTCTTTTCGTAGCTTATAACTTTTCCAATTTTTACAGATTGTGTGCGGTCTTGCAAATAATCTTTAAGAAGATCGAGTGCAATTCCGCGTATACCCGCCCTCTCCAAGGCTCCAAATAGCTGTGGGTGATCCACAGTATCAAAAGCCTTGACAAGGTTGAGAAAAACACAAAGCGTGGGTTTTTTATTATCAATACGATTATATAACTCCGCAATTATTTGAGCAGTCGCATCATTTGTAGAAACCCCATTTTTAAACCCAAATTGCAAATCTGAAATGACGGAGTGTTTCTCAAAAAAAAATGATTAACCTGCTTTGTAATGATTTCTCGAATATTTTTGAGAATGTACTAATTAGACAAATGGGCCTATAATTTATCATTTGTGTTTTATCACCCTTTTTGTAAATG
Organism: Galerucella nymphaeae; assembly: GCA_963978555.1. Lineage (NCBI taxonomy): Eukaryota > Metazoa > Arthropoda > Insecta > Coleoptera > Chrysomelidae > Galerucella > Galerucella nymphaeae. Next base: position 10,617,392 of record OZ021708.1, read on the forward strand.
GGAACTACTATTGCTTTCTTGAACTCAGTGGGAACTATACCACTTTTGAAAATACAATTAATTAAATGCACAAGTAGGGGAGCTATCTCTTCCGAAATCAATTCAATTGTTTCACTCTTGATTTTATCTTCGCCTGGGGATTTTCCCTATGCATATGTAGATCGAGAGTATCTACAGAGAGCAAAGGATAGGGTATGCTATAGAAAGAAGAAGTGTGCTTTTAGGAAACTACCACAACGTGATCACGAAAGCGATTCGTCGAAAACGAATTGGCGAAGCAATGATGAGTACTCTGCATGCTAAAAGACCGACCAATATTTTCAAATTTTATCTGTGAACGTAATCAAGGGATGACCTTAAGAAGCACTCCTATCTCTCTTGATATGAAACCTTGTAATTGACTGATAAGGAGACAGTAAGAGAAACACCTCACTTTCTTGAGATATCTGGATGATCACAAGACAAGTTCAATACTACAGTCATAGAACGTATATAACAGGTGAGTTTAACTATAAGTACCACTAAATCAAACATTATTTGGTACTATCAAGTATCAAATCTCAAACATCGTGGGTGTAATGCCTCTTGTATAAGAAAGTATTAAACATTATAGAAAATATCAATTACAATTGAGAGGATAGTGGACAATTACTGAGCATTGGGCTAATCATAATAAATATGATTTTTACGATAAAAAGACGATGATGTCATTTTTGGTTACTTTCCCGCTTATCATGATAAATATTAATTTACCAAACGTAAATATAATTTATATTCAACAGCCAGGGTAATTTACAGCAGACAGGTTGGCAAAACTTCAAGACGGTGTCAAACCAACTGGTTGAATTTCCCAGTTTGTTTTGACGTTTATTGCCATTCGATTATCGTCTAATATTTTCAAATTATTTTTTTTGATACTTTTAAATCCATTGTTTTCTTATGATCAATGAAACAATTATTCCCATCACTTATTATTCAGGCAAATCTGCAGTTTTGTAGTTTATAAGATGCCGAAGTAGCTGAACAGTGAATGTCAAGAGATGATAACTTCTTTGTTGAACTTTTTTGAACGAGAATGCCGAAATGGGGGCCCGCTTCTCCAGCTTACTGCTGTAAGAGACTTGAGTAATTGCTATCGCTATTTGTATTTATTATTTTCAATATTATTATTATCATATATGATTTGAGTCTGAATGATTGAATGTTTTCAATGTCTGGTTAGTTTAATTGAACTCGATTTATTATTCTTTCAGAAACTGGAATAATTTATATTGTAGAGAGCTGCAAATGCTTCACAGCTCACCACTGCTTGGAAGAAGAACTGTCAATCTAACATCATATTGATTTTTCCAGTTCTCGTTAAGTGGGAGAAAAAAATTAAGCTTGGCAACATCACAATATTTTGTTTTGGGTCATCGTTTTCTTTTATCGTAAATAAACTATATGAGGCCAGCGTTTTTTGTTTTCCAGTTGATAAGTTGTTCACTTTTGTATTCCCAAGAATATTACTCAAACTATTGTCCCTTTCTATCCAGTCAACTGTGATTTAAGAGGTGGAGTTCTGTTTTGAATTATGCCTGGACGTTAGCTTAGTACTGCTGTTCATATGATTGGAGCGGGTCATCTCTAGAGAGAAGTTTCCAAGTTTTATTTCGTAGCTTCCCCGTAGATATCGTTCAACAGGAAACGGAAGAGAAAGTAGACTTATGCCCGGTTTTATAAGCTCGGGTTACCCCTGCCCCGAGAGTTAACCCATTGACCGTCAAAGGGATAAGTCTCGGGGCAGGGATAACCCGAGCTTATGAAACCGGGCATAAGAGTAACCATTCACAAGATATAGTCGTACAAAACGTCTAAGAACTTGTCAAATATTGTAATAGCGGCTTTCAAATGCTTCTAGTATTTAAGGTTACGACGACGCTAAGACAAACCACAATTAACGCATGCTCGATTAGCATGGTTTGAAAAATGTTTGAATTGAACTGCTGAATATGGGTTTTTTGGGGTTTTCAGAAATATCGATGTTTCACCCTTGCTCACGCAACTTATAAAGTTGGTTCACGAAAAACGTGACAGGAATACAACAGTGATTACGGCAAATACACTTGTTCAAACAAATAAGGAGCACACAACCAGGGATAACTTATAATTTGATTTTCATCACAACTTACAAATGAATTTTGGAATGAGACTTTGAGAAGAAATGATTATAATAATTGCTTTCATTGACTGCTTATAATTAAGGTACAAAGGAAAATGAATAATGAAAAATCGGACAGAAATCATATTACCTCAGTGGCAGCCAAAAGGCGGAGTCCCAACGGAGGCGGAGACCCAACGAGTCCCTCTGCTCTTCCACTCAACCCCTCAACCCTAAGAGTCTTTTTATACCAAACTATTCAGCCAAAGTATTCTGCCATCTACCTTTTGTTCACAAAATATTCAACTGTGTGTTGAGGAAAATGTACTTTAATTTTATACTCGCTGTAATTCATCCAATATAACCATTGTTTCATTCACTTTTTTGTTCTGCATGTCGATAAACAACATTCCTACGATGCGAGTCTGGACATGGGAATGAAAATATTCACTCATCATAGACTATTTTTATGATTAAAAGATAATAAAGCATATCACTTCTCTCAGTTAATAGTATATCAGATACCAAGGCGGTGAAGACTATTATTATTGACCGAGCGGAGGTTTATGAATGTCTTCACCACCGTGGTGGATATATATATTTTTTTCACCAACAGCCAAATTTGTGACGAAAATTGAAATTTATTGACATTATACACTATTTCAATGCTAAAATACTACAGCATCATTGCGTTCACAACACAGCACCTTGAGTGTTAGAGCTATATCTTATACACCACAGCACTCACAAACGCAACACGAGAAGTGTTTACATCGTCGTTTGACTGACAAGTACATTGTCCATTTTCGCTCCGTAGATTAAGAACGTACTCCTTATGTCATCAGTAATTTTTGGTTTAGCGCGAATTTCAAACTAATGGCATTTCTATTCAAATGATTTGATCTTGATATGTTATTTCGAGCAGCAATACGTTAAAGGCAATCTCTCGGGTATACAAAATTATGTTACACAAGCTTTTGTTGAACTACTATCTCTGGATTCTCAAAATATTTGAATCAGTCCGTTATTGACCTGGGTTATTAATAAAGAAAATAATAACTTCTAATGGAGAAATTCAACTTTTCAGTTGGCTAGAAGAACAAGTGGTCAGAACTTTTTGAAAACGCTGTATAATCCATTACAATATTACATTATTGTTATAGCGACGTCAAGTGGAATTCAAATTTGAAGTAAAATATAGGGTGTCCCGGTTAAAAGAATATAACTTTGATTTGGCAGAGCGTTCTGGAAAACGCTGTACAATTAAAACTAATTTTAAAATACGAGCCTCTGAGCTGGCTATTATCGGTCAAAATTTCATCCAAATATCTCCAACTATTCACAAGGATTTTATCGCACACTAATGAATCACCCTGTTTGTTAAAAAGGTATTTCGCGCGCGGCCGAGACATACACACTATTTTTCGTGCAATAGTTGAAATTATCAAACTAGATAATTGTGAATGATAGTATATTATCAAACGAGAAAATTATGATAGCCTTTATTCACGGTGGGTGACGTCACCCGTCACCCGAGTGAATATTGGCCATAAATTGCTAGTACAATACTATACTTTGTCCACGACACTTAATTTCATTATTAAATAAAAGTCAATAACGGTTTGGTATTCCTAACCTCACAATGTTGTGGCAGCTTCATGAAATAATTTGACATATATAGAGATGGGCGATACCACCTAATAATAGGTCAATATTTTACCTCCTTACAAAAGGTATATGGTACACATATCTACTGTCGTGAACTATGGTTCATAATACACTGTAATGTTCTATGGTTCATAATACACTGACTAGAGATTGGAAACAATATGAAATAATTTATTAAATCTGTGTATTTTGTTTGGGAAATTTGTTTCTGAAATATATCGTATTGATAAAATATTGTGATTTCTAGTATTTATACTGTTCAACGATATTTTCTAATATTAAGTATTTTAAAACTGTATATTCATAACGGTACGTTGTATTGATACTTTACACAGTATCGCCCATCTCCATATATGTGAAATTATTTTATGTAGCTGCCACAACATTATGAGGTTAGTAATACCAAATCGTTATTGACTTTTATTTAATAAAGAAATTAAGTGTCGTGGACAAAGTATAGTGTTCTTCTCACAATTTATGGCCAATTATCACTCGGGTGACGTCACGCAAACGCAAACGTCACACATCGTGAATAATGGCTATCATAAATTGCTCGTTTGATAATGTACTAATTATCCATTACAGACCGCACCTGTGTTATTTTTGGAAATCTATTCATACCCTTCCGAATGAAGTGCCACTTGAAACATTTTTTCATTTAAATGAATTGGAGGTATTACTGTAACCTGGAAAGGGTACAAAAAATGTATATACTTTTATTAATACCGATATTCAAAGAGATTCGGAAATCAACGGGCCTGAGCGTTTGTTTCACTCTTTATTTACAGGGTAGTAGTAGTATAGGAGTATAGTTTATTCATCAAAGTAATAACAAAACTATGAGAACATCTACATTATCCCATAATATGTTGAGAATAAACGAATAAATAAATAGACTATGCTTATGCAATACATACACTGTAATACTTTTTAGAGGTTTGTGTATGTGTTTAATAACTTTTTTTTTGTTATATAATATTACACCTAGTCGAAATAATAAACCTATTCAACCTAGATATCTGAGATGCGCATGTAATGCATAAGCTATCCATTTGAAAGGCACCTAGAAGCAGGAGCTTCTGTATGTGCCTAATAAAAAAAAATATTTCCTTATATCTTATATGGTTGAAATAATGGCACTATTGAACTAAAATAACTAAAATCTAGAGTACAAATTTTTTTTTTTTACAATATTCAAAAATTAAAAAGTTGAATTACATTTTATCACAGTTTGTTTCGAGGTACTAAATAAGAATGTTTTTAAATTTTTCCAAGGTTCTGACAACATAATATGGTCTTCATTGTTTCTTAAGTGAATTCAATTTGCTAATACTCCTGATATCAACGGGTAATAAATTATAAAATTAAGGTGCTAGGTAGTCAATGAATTCCAAGTTCATAGTTGTATTGCTGCGTGGAATTTTCAACAGTTTGTTGCTGCTTGATCTGGTACAATATTGATGATCTACGATTCTTTTTAATTTATCTGCTTTATGAAAATAATAACAGAACATAAGGATATAAAGACAACTCACCTCACATATACTCTCGTTGTATAATAAGCTGGTGTGATACAATCTGTTTTTTTTTTTGAAAATTACCTTTGGTATATAATTTTTTCTCCGATTGACAGAAAATATTAATTTTGCTGACTGATATCAATCAGCAAAGTATTACTTTTCAATACAATATCCTCATGAACAATCGGAGAAAAAATTATATGTTCAACTTGGCATCAAAGTAGATTGACTGCCTAGTTAAACAAATAACTATTGTATCACCTGTATTGGTTTTATGTTACTTTTGTATGTTCCTCCCCATACTATTATATCATACCTAATAAGTGACTCTACCAATGTTTTATAGACCGTTATTAATAATTTAGTGCTCAAAAACGCAAAATGTAAGACTTTCTGATTAATTTTCGTCAGATAGTCCACGTGGTATGTCCATTTGAGATTTTGATCAATTATCACCCCTAAATATTTAGTCGTAGATACTGAAGTTATCTCAAAATGTGTGTTTTCCTCTATTAATATTTTATTATAAATTGGCATGTGTTAATGAGAAAGCTATGTAATTTGTCTTAGTTATATTCAGTAACAACTTGAAAGTTTGAAGCCAGTTTTTTACCTCCTTCATACCGTTTTTTACCCGTGTTTTGACTTCTTTCCAGTTTTAACCAGAGAATATAACAGCTGTATCATCTGCATAAGATAGTATTTTTCATCCGATATTAATGTTAAGTAGGGAATTTATATATGTAAGAAAGAGAGTTGGCCCCAGTATTGTACCTTATGGCACCCCAATCTTATTTTTTCTTGGTAAGCTGACACTATCATTAATTCTTAGAAATTGGTCTCTATCTGGAAGGTAATCACTGGAAAGCTCCAATACAGTACCTCTCACTCCATAGTGGTTTAATACATCTATAAGTTTTTCATGGGGTACTGTATCGAATGCTTTCGCAAGGTCTATGAAAACTGCTATTGTTTTTCTGTTATTGTTGAGATTATGTGTTATTTCTGACGTAAGACTGTATATTGCATCTGTTGTACTCTTTCCTTCCATAAAACCAAATTGATTTTCAGATAAGTTATGAGTACCTACTTAAAAAGTTGGTTAATCTGTTTTTCTCCGATTGGCAGCAAATATTAATTTTGCTGACTGATATCAATCAGCAAAGTATTACTTTTCCTGCCTCGCTACGCTCGGCTATGAATTCAACCTCGGCAGCAAATCTACTACTTTGCTGCCTAGTTAAAAAAATAACTATTTTCAGACATTTTTCCAATATTTTGGCAAAGTTATTAATTAGGCTAATTTGTCCTTAAACGGGCACCTTAAATGGGTTTTTTTTACTTCTTCCAAGTTTATAATATATATTATTAATATTCTGTTTGTTGATTTCTGTACCCAGCAAAGTGTTCAGTTTACGACAAATTCCTTCCGCAGATGGATCGTTTTCTCCGGCTGGTAAACCTAATATTACGATATTGTTTCGTTTGCTGTTTCTTTCCAATCTTTCTATATTCTCTCTGAGTTCTATATTTTCTCGTTCTAATTTGCGTATTTTTTCGTTTAAAATTGTTTCGATTTTTAGTATTATTTTTACCACGCTAGCCTGAATAGTGTTTTGTAATTCTTTTTTACTGTTTAGAATCTCATCTCTCAATCTTATCACTTCACTCCTACATTTTTCGCGATAAATATTTCAGCTTTATGTTTTTACCCTGTGGAAGGAATACTAAATACATAGTAACAAGCTAACAAATAGGTAGTACCACTTCAATTCGAAAATATGCTTTTTCGATAACTTAGAGACAATATGAATTTTCCGCGCAAGTTTTATACAGGGTGGTTTGCAAGTAATGGACCAAATTTCAATGGAAGATTCTTAGCCTGAAAATATTACAATCTGACGGAACGTTCTTCATTAAACTATTGATGATAAAAAAGATACGGGTAGGCAAAGTTGAGGTGTCAAAAATGATTTTTCCCAGTGAATTGAAATATTTTGGATATGCAAACGTGAAAATTTGAGGATAGGGGTTTTGAAGCCTGGTGAATCATGATATATTATTCGTTTCCATGTATTTTCCATAAGGCGCCACAAAAGGTATGTTGTTGATGTGAGTGAGCGATTAACTTATTCATCGTTAACGGTATTTTTCATAAATAGAGGGCTATTTATAAAAGAATTTTCAAACATCATTTTTGCGAAAAAAAGGTATACCTTTCATAAGTCCAATAATTTAACAAGCATGTTACCTAGCAATAGGCTTGCGAGATCTATGACAATATTATTGCAAATTATTGAATGTTCTTGCTATATAATAGCTGATTATGAATGTGCTGACATCAGCGCCTACTTATGTTATTATTATTCTGCTGATAAATGAAATAAAAATTATAAGCGGGGGCTGAAAAATGTAAATATCTCGAAAACCAGTAACTGTCGAGGCTCATGATGGGTATACCTTCTCGTCGCAAATGATGTAGTCCTTATATTTTTCAATAAATAGAGGGTTACACTAACAACGTGGCTTCTGTGGCTCTCTCTAGAGAATACATCGGAATGGATAACATATTATGATGTTCCAAGCCCTAAAACTTCTATATTTGAATTTTTACAATTGTATATCCAGGATCTTCCAATTTATTGAGAGAAAACACTTTTGACATTTCAATCTTGGCACCCTATATATTTTTTAACATCAAAATTTTATCAAAGGAAGTTTCGTCAGATTGTAATATTCTTAGGCAATTAATTTTCCATTTAACTTTGGACCATTACTCACGGACCACCCTGTATATTTCTTAACATCAATATTTTATCAAAGGAAGTTTGGTCAGATTGTAATATTTTTAGAAAAAGCATTTTCTATTTCACTTTGGACCATTACTTACGGATCACCCTGTATATGCAACTGCACAGCACCCTTGAACTGTCATCTATTCAAAGACTACTGTTTCTAGCGTCATTTAGTTTTTATTGGAAGCAGACAAACTTATGAATTTCAACGAAAGGAAAAATTTTGTATGCTTATTGAACATAGTTTTTGGCGTGAAAAAAAGTCATTTATATCGAGGAAACTATGATGACTCGTACAAGATTGAGTTCAACAAGCTGTTTTTATTGTATATTATTTGTATGGAATGCATTGAAATACTTACTAAGGTTATGAAGAAAACCATTGTCAATACTTCCGGAAAGCTTAATTTTTATTAAAATTGGATCGATAATGATTATAAAATTATATTTAAATTTGATCTGTAACAGCTGATTGTAACAATGTAACAGAATGTGTCGTTACCCATATTATGAATGTCACCTTAATAGCTAGTTGCTTGTCACTCCGAGTGAGACATGATTAAAGCGAATCCTGATGGATATGGCACACCATGGCAGTTCAAAACCCATTACGTTTTGGAATGTTTCATTAATCTGAAAGCTGAAATTTCGCAAATCGAGTTTTATCAAATAATGATTTTCAGTCTTTCACCGTACAATGATGTACGGAATTCAATTGATTTTTAATATTTATTATTATCGAAAATGGCTCACGTATGCTTAATCTTGATTATTTCGGATAAAAGCCGTTTCATTATCTAGGTTAATCTGGAAAACAATTAAAATAAGCTCAATTTTTGAGAAACAAACTGGATAATCGACGCTTCAGTCGAAAATGGAAATCTCATAATTTTCACTAACCTAGAACTATTATGGATTTGCAGCATTGGAAAAATGTTGATCATTTGTTCCTGAAAATCGTAATTAGTTTAACAACTCGTATACTATAAACTTTATTCAACTTTAGCACGGGAAACTCGTCCAGTTCACCTTCCAGAAAACATATTATTGAGTTGATTCTGATAGTGAGCATTGTTATAAGGAAGAAGATACACACATTGTATGATGTGGTTCTAATTTAACTGTTAAAAAAAAACTACCGAAAAAATATGTCGCTAACATATAGCTTGGCGAGGAAACATGGCCGATATCTCTCATATCCGTACCAATGGCAAACGGTAAGTTCATAAGCGTATTCGAAAAATTAAATAATCATTTATGCTCCCCTTTAACGGTGAGGTATCTTTAAAAACACAGTAGTTATTAATAGGAAATGGATTTGAAAATAACACTTGAAGTTCCTAAGCGTTTCCCTACAATAGGGAAAATTTTAATATTCCTGCATTTTCTGCAGTAACTTCCTATTGGTCGGGACTACTTTGAATTCTAAGTGATAGTATATTATCAAACGAGCAATTTATGATATCCCTTATTCACGATGGGTGACGTTTGCATCCCGAACCGAAGACGAGGGGCGCAAGTCACACGAGTTAATATTGGTCGAAAATTGCGAGTAGAATACTATACTTTGTCCACGAACCCATATTTCTTTATTAAATAGAAGTCAGTAACAATTTAGTATCACTAACCTCAAAATTAATGAATATCTGTAGTAGCTACTTCAAATAATTTTACATATTATTATGTGGCGATGGGCGATACTGTGTGCGATCAATACAACGTACTGTTTTATTGTCTTAAAATACTTAATATTAAAAAATCTCGTTATGAAAAGTATCAATACTAAAAATTTCGATATTTTTTCGATACAATATATTTCAGAAACAAATTTCCTGAACAGAATATACATATTTTATAGTTTATTTCATATTGTACCCCCATCTCTAGTCACCTATGTAACACAATATTGTGAGAATTGAGCTGTCTTGGCGTAAATGATGGACCATAATACACTCCGGTGTAGATATATGGAGACCATCTACCTTTTGTTAGGAGGTGAAATATTGACTTATTGTTTGGTGGTAATGGACAAATTAAATATTAAGTATACTAGTTAAGTACAATAGAAAATATGGACAAAAACCTGAATAGAGATGTCAAACGTCATAATAATTGGAAGCAGATTCCAAAAAAATGTCTCGGTCTTACGATTGTCATCTAGCAGCGAAGGTAAAATTTTTTTCAAGAGTAGCCATGCGAAAACTGTTGATAGTACAAGTGTGATGAAAGCTCGAGTAGAAATGTTTCAATATGTTCTTGAACTCCCTTGTTTATTGTAAATTGGGAAAAAATGTTTGGATAATTGTCTTGAAAGGTTTCGTATCGTATAACAAGGCTTATAAAGGTAATAATAATGAATTGTAACGAAATATTTTCTTCCAATATGCAAAATAGATATTTATCAAGAATATAGTCGATTTTGGACTAGTAAGATTTTGCCAGTCTATTTTGTGGCATATTTCCACTTCATTAAGTCTTTTTTTATTTGTAAAATGACTCCACGAACGAAATTCTCTCCATGGGACCACTGGAATAGTGGACAATCACAAAAATGAATACAAAGCCAGCATAAATTTTATTGGTTGAACACTTCGAAGCAGGTATCCATGCAATAAGGTGATACATGACTAGAGCGAGCCGAAGAACTAATGAATATCATCTCTTATCTTTGTTTCATGAAGATCGAGACCGTCATCCATATCTGACTACTGAAACATATACTGACTACTGAAACATTGGGCCTACGTCCAGTAGACCTATACCGTCCACTCGGTACGGGTATAACTGGGTGAGTGGACTAATTGTGAAAAAAGAGACTAATGAACAAGTCTGCAGTGCTCTTGTAATAGCGGATCCCGGAAAGGAAAAAAATAATGGACAAATATTTTCCGGTTAGTCAAGCAGTTATCAAGGCGTTGAGCTTATATTATGGCAGTTGAAGGATGTGGAGAAACAATGAATATGTTCACAAAACTCGTTTTTGCATACACATGGGGTCCTGGGAGGTTGAGTGCTGTATCAGTCATATGGACATGAGAAGATTGATAGTGGAGCTGGTGTGTATTTTTCACAGACAAAAATCATGACGAGCTAGACTTTGTTCTCCGATCGCCAAGTTAATTTGATGGAGGGGTGTAGCTTGATTGGTGTAGCAGCTTGGTTGAGACACTTCAAAGGATCAACAAATACCTAATGGTTAGTATCATAATAAATCAACACCGGATTATTTACATTTCCAAGCCTTTATAAAGACCCGATCTGAACACATTCGAAACAAAATCGTAATTCTCTTTCAAATAATTATGCGGAGCAGATAATTTAAAAAGCAAATCTCAAGTTGTGTTTTCATCTCGTATCGATATTAGAGTTGATATAACACCTGAAACTGTGTGTGAAATATGAAAAATTTTGTATAAATAAAACGAGATCTTTCCGTTCAACTGACAACGTCGACGACCCACCCGCAATATTCACCAATGAGGAATCAATTTTTATCATAAGCGAATTGAAACTACGCAGAGCTCCTTAAAATAATATGTGTCTTTTCGTTATAAATCGAAAATATTCCATGGAATTGAATCCTGAAAACTAGGGCATAGATTATCAAATGAAAGTACACAGGAAATATTTAGGAGGACACAGGATCATAAAGTAAGTGCGAAATTATCAGGAAATACTTTGCTTTGAATGTTACTTTCCTGAAATGTTTTTATTGATTTATTCTACAGTTATTGATCACTATCGGAAATAGTTGCACAAGTGCATCAAAATTACCGATAATTTTTCATGGAAGCATGTTGTATAATAGAAAGAGGACGACTCCGAAGGAGGTTTAATTGCCATGTTTTGGCTCTTAAGTGTATAATAATGTCTCCCACCTCACAAATTTGTATTTTAAATGGCAGGTGTGGTTGAATACAGGACTGCAAAAAGAAGTTTATATAATATTCATTAGTTTTGTTCGTTTTTAGGGTTCCGTACGTCAGAATGGAGATCTATTTATCATTATTTGTGTGCATATCCATTCGTTTGTCACAGATAAATTGCTTCAAGCTTACTGGCCCAATTGAGTTACAATTTGGTTCCATTAAATCATGTAACTCAAATAAAGGCAATAACAAGAATCGGGGAATGATAGGGGAAACATTCGAGAATTACATAATAATATATAAAATCAAAGTTATTGCTTCAAGGATCTTGAACTAATTGGAATCAAATAACTGATAATAATATGTGAGAAAATAGATAAAAATAGAACATTCCACCCTCCCTACACCAAAACTACCAATCCAGAATTGAAGAAAGTTATATCAAACTGTTGAAATTGGATTGCTCCAGAAACTATAAAAACATAAAGTTTCGAAACTCACGAGAATATTATCCCATTGCGACAGTGTTGTTGTTTCTGTGTACATTGTATGTATATTGGGGTGACATTCACAAAAAACTAAAAGTTCCTGAAGAAAGTCTTAGAGACCAGTAGTTTCTGAAGACCTATTTCTTCGAATAATTTAAGAATATATTCAGGTTTTCGTTTAGGTGTGTGTCCCTTTTATATCCAGTAGTTTTCTAAGATTTGTCAATTATTCAAACTTTTCAAATAGGTGATATTCAATTTTATCCTCTAAGTTAATCCACTTTTCATTGCTGTGGGATAACATCTTGACAATGGAAAGTGATTTTTCACCTTTCGCCGTGCTTTTTAAATGTTCAAACGATATTCATCTTTCCATGCTAGTCTTTTAACGAATTTGAATCAGTAGGTCAGTGCGATGACAATTATAAAAATGCTCTACATAGATGAAATCTTAAATCCTGATAATACTGTTCAGAATAATCCAACATACCTACTTCTCAATTCAACGGTTTGTTATAAGTATAAAATCTTTGAATATGAGATAAAAGATACTTCAGCTCATCCCATCAATGGAAGGCTAATTGCAGATTGGTTAACCGAAAATAAAAAACAAAAATATAGTGTGAGTACCCAGTACCCATTTTTTTTTGTTACAATATGGAAATATAAACTTTGAAACGAAGATATTTATGTCACTTTACCAATGTTAAGGTAACAAGAAGAGTTTCAAATCAAGTGAAGAAAATGTTTATTGGTTATTGAGACGCAAAACAAACATAAACTTTAGAAAAAAGGACGAGGTAGTGCTGCCAATACGCTTTGGTACATACTACTGAAATGGTGAATTTCGTAGGGTCATGGAGGCACATACTGTGAGCTAGCTGATAATGCACCGTTCTAAAAAGACTACTCATTGAAGCCAAGTTAAACCAACTAAACGAAATGAGTTGGCGGACCGTTTTGGGTGTGGGTGACGGCTCATAACAATATTCATGAAAATGAACAAGATAATCAACATGCTGGATCAAAATTAATCCTCGGGTCCACAAAAACAGCAAAGAGCCAGTCTCTGGCCAGTCTCACTGACAGGAAATAAACAATTTTCGAGGAGGCTAATATCACAGTACATAGACAAGAATAGTAGGTTCACTCTAAGCCCATCCCACTTCGATGTCTATCTCACTCGGTGTTCTTCTCCGTCTTTTCTGGTATCCCGAAGCTCCCGATCGAGCGAAAGACAGATACAGTGTGTCTTTTGTACTTTGAAAGTACGAGCGGAGTTATTAGTATACCGGCTGGACTTTCTTCGTAGTGGATTATTTAATTATTATTACTGTATTTTTCATATTAAAAAAAAAATTCCACGAGTGTGTTGTGTGGACGGTTGTAGGAGTAGAGATGATGTAAAAATATCTTCCTTCAGATTTCCCAAGGATGAAACTAGGTAAAGTGTAGTACCTAGATGTTTTCTGTTTCAAACTGAAATACCTATGAAATATTACCAAAAAATCATTTTAGATGTCAACGTTGGAAACAGGCCTTAAGTTTAAGAGTTTCCCATGATATACCTAATTGCTTGAATAGTTATTTTCCACCCAGATATAAATTTTAGTTGCTTTTATTTAGATAATCTTGCTTAATGTACTTGTTTATATAATATCCTTATTGTAAAAATAATTTATTTTAATTTTTAAAACACGAACAACCAATTATCAAAACCATTTTAAAATAACAGCACTTGGCGGGCGACGTCCCGTATAAAATCTTAGTTTTTTGTAATCTTTGGTAGCAATCTGATATAATTTTTAATGACATTAAATAGTAATTATGTCATCCCTTTTCCATAATATTATATATAAAAAGCTGACACACTATTTATATTTGCTAACACTAAATAATTTACTTCTTATTTAAAATCACACAGAACAGTCAGTCAGTAATTATCTTTCGAGTAGAAAACATCTAATTTTATTGTCGGGAATATTATAAATTGTAATTGATAAATAAATAAAGTTTTTAAAAAGGAACTTTTCACCCGTGGTGACTTATTTTAGTTGTTTGTTTTCTATTTCTATATTATAAGATATATTATATTTTAACAATTTTAACATTTTTGACGAATTGTTTTATTTATATAATGTAATGAAAGCTATTCCAATGAATGATTCCAGTTTATTTCTTATAATTAAATACATAGTGAAACAACATCGTTTTTGAAATAAATTTTCTAGCATGACGTACATTTTTATCAGCCCCTGTACCACACACTTAATTTATAAATCAACAAGCTATAAAGATAATAATTCGCACGACCCCTATATGTACGAAACACGTGTGTTTTTACGATCGTTTTTCGGCAAGTCTTTATTAGCGTTACATCAAACAGCCGATAGGGAGTGAACCTACTATTCTATTGTCTATGTACTGTGCTAATATGCTATCTATATGTTCACTCGATGGGTACTGGGACAGCTGAATGAGAAGACTGAATATGCAAGTTACAGACTGCAGTGCTATGAACATGAGAACACCTCCAAAAATAGTTATTTGTTTAACTAGGCAGCAAAGTAGTAGATTGACTGCCGAAGCTGAATTCATAGCCGAGCGTAGCGAGGCTAGGAATCCAGCTAAGGCAGTCAATATACTTTGCTGCCAAGTTGAACATATAATTTTTTCTCCGATTGTTCATAATGATATAGAAGGATATTGTATTTTTTGGAAATTATTACAATTTCCACAATCTTTGAAGTGTTCAATTAAAATAAAATTTGATAGAAATCGCAGTTGTTGGAATGGTTGGTTGCTATGGAAATGTCCATAATAATTATAGTTTGACAATTCATGAAATTACTGACAGCAAAAAAATATCGGTATATTATTTGAAATATTATATATAATGGACAGTGATAGCGACCTGGAAGTACCTACTCCTCCAGAAATAAGGGAGGTGGCAAAAAATATAGAGTTGAGTTTGTTGCCGCAGAAGTCTCGGATAAAATATGAAAGAAATTATAAACGATTGATGGATTATTGCATGGAGAAAAATGTGAAGACTTTTTCGGAGAATATATTACTTGCTTATTTTGCTGGATTATCTCAAACAATGAAGAGTTCTACCCTTTGGTCTGTATATTCCATGTTGAAGGCAAGTATAAATGTTAAAAATGGCGTAGATATAGGAAGATACTTGAACTTACGAGCATATTTAAAACGGTCATCTGAAGGCTACAAGGCAAAGAAGTCCCGAGTTTTCGAACAACAAGATATTATAAGTTCATACTGGAAGCACCAGTAATATGATTAATATAGAGATAACGGTATCCGGGGAGAAAAAAGGAGGGATACACCATAGATAAAAAACAACTTATAGATGGGAAACTGATCCGTAGCGCCCTCTATTCATACGGGTGGCGCTACCTTGAGAGTCCCGTCAGTACCTCTGGCACAAATCAGGTTGTGAACTTCGCTAACAGCCGAAATAGAAGATTCCTGCAATTTTACAGTTTTTTGCGGTATATTCAAAATTACTGTAATTTTACTTTTATTCCAAAATGACATTCACGATCCATTTTTTGATATTTCATTTAAAATTACTCAACATTAAATTAATATTACAATAATAATAATGAAAAGTCAAGTAAAATTAAATGAAATGTCAAAAAATGAATCATATAATGCCTAAATTGCGAAAAATAAAGCAATAATCATCAAGTTTACATATTTTATTGAATTAAAAAAGTATACAATAAATGAAACATATCTCAATGACAAACAGTAAAAAAAATGTTGGGAATTCAACAATAATGCTGGGAAGTTCAAAGTTGTGTGGAAGAATAACTGCTACTTCTGTTACTTCCTATTTGATGGAATATGTTTTGAAAGGGAGATAAAGCTTACCGTATGCACCTCACATTACAGTCTTTCACAAAACATATTCTTGAAATTGTCTCTTCAAGTAAAAGTCCCACTATGAACAATAAAATCTAAATACGAATACTCAACACACACACACACACAAATAAGCAGTTGTTAGTGGTTATCAAGCAGTTGTCAGGTGAGGATGTCAGCGCTAATATGTATGTGGAAGAATTTGCAACTACCACTAATGGCGTTACAGTTTTCATCAAATACAAATTTTAGTACTGACGGGACTTTTTATGTGGCAGCACCCGTGCGCCTTCAGAGATCCCCTACCCTGGGATACACGTTCAAAATTGTAGTAATTCCACCATTAATGTAAATAACAACAATTAATAAATGTTTACGTCAAATGTTTCATTCCAATTATTGAGTATAATCACTTTGCAGGCAGCAAAGTGGTTGCTATGGAAATGTATAATCACAGGCAGCAAAGTAACCACTTTGCTGCCTAGGCAGGAAAAGTATTACTTTGCTGATCGGTATCAGTCAGCAAAATTGATATTTGCTGCCAATCGGAGAAAAAAAAAATTAAATCAAAAACTCTTCGAAACTTTAACTGCTAATCTCCGTTTATTTCTTGAATAACTGAATAACCACATCAGTTATGTCCAGCAATCAAATATTTTTCTCGCCATAATGGTATTATATTATCCTCGTACACCCAAGGTAAAACAAGATAACTTTGGTTGGAATTGAATTTAATTAGTGCGTGACAAAGGAAATTCTCACTTTATTAAAGAGAATGCTAATATTGACGTAGATTAGTGAACCCATGAATATAATGGCCTTTATCAGAGAAACTTTGTGAATTAATTGAGTCGAATATTGGTCTGGCTGACGTGGTTAATTACTGCAATATGAAGTTGATAATTCAAATAGAAGAATGGAATGGAATTGTAGCTATTTGTTCATAGATTTATTGACTACAATTGGAACGAAATGGTCATTGAACATTAAAAGCGTGAAAAAAGAATGATCCAAATGTTATTATGGAACTATGACAAACATCTGGCTTGAGAGGCAGAGAAAATCCATTAACCTCAACATAAGTACTGTGAAATACCGGTTAACAAGAAAATTGGATCATTAGCTGATTAGGTATTCAGGGAGAATCCTTTTGCAGTATCAGCTCTAATGTAATATAGGACGAAATAGGCAAAACCATAAAGAAAGAAGAGCTGACCACTTGCAAGATATAGTTGGCTCAAAGACTCTGCTGTATGATCATAGATGAATTTGTGGATGACTACAACCCGTTAAGATCGAATAGATGCATAAGTCGGAGTAAAACTTTCAAAAGTGATACTAATGAGATATTGTCATCTTTATGGTCACCTTATGGAGCTTAAAATAATGGAACAATGTCAATATACATACATACAAGATATTCAGGACAGCAACGATCCATCCTTTGTGGTACCTAAACCATTCTGCGTGATTACCCATTTAAAACAAAACTGGAAAAAGAATTTGTAGTGTATATCTTTGGAGATGCCTTAAAAATCTCCCGTGGACTTAAAAAAATGCGTGATTACCCATTCAAAACAAAACTGAAGAAAAAAATTCGGAGTATATCTTTGGAAATGCCTAAAAAATCTCTTATGGACTTGAGAAAAAATCAAAGGCACACTGGTAAGTACTCACGAGAATGAAGTATGAAAGTAGGTGTTTCTATTCATGCACAAAAGCTCAGTGACTTGCCTATTTCGTGCAGATGTCTCCTTCCTTCTTCCTCACGAGCTAAAGGCACCGACGGAATTATACTCCTGAGTTAAACGGAGTAGGTATGATCTACAATATTCAACCCAGTATTTTGGTATGCAATTCGAAAAGACAACATAACTTACAGACCGGTTTCGGCGTATTTGCACCCTATCAACATATGTTCTCCGTCTAAGAGCTCTAAAAACCCAATCCCAGACTGAATGAGGTACTGAAATCACAATCAATACATGTCTTCCAGTAACGAAGATGATGTGACAATCTCCGTATTTTGTTAAGCATTTCACCCATAGATATCGAAGGAGAAATACATCATTCTAGAGCTTTACAAAGTTTTAAAACATATTTTTTCATTCGTTTTATAGGTTAGTTTTAATGAGTCCATTTTTTGTTATGATCGATTTTCATCATTCTATTTTACAATAACTCCACTTAGTAACAATTCTCGGGTACCTAATCCAACTCTCTTTGGGTTCTTGCACAGATTTTATGAAAAAGCCTCGAAGAAAGCGTTTAAGATTTGGAATAAATTATTTTTGGATCGACAAATTTTTGTCAATGGAATATATTTACTTTCCATTACTTATGTTCATTATTAATTAATTTTCAATTGAATATATAGGTTTGTTAGTAGAAAGAATTTCCAATCGTTTGGGAATTTCTCATTCCGTTTGTGATTCGATGGATTTGCAGTTTTTGTTGTACGACTGGGTGGAAAATCACGACAGTGATGTTTTTGATAAAAATGAACTAAAAGTTCTTCATCACTTGAAGAAGAATTTGGGTTATTGTCATAGATCTGAGAAAAATGGAGAATACGTAGATATTTTTGTAATGTCGTTTTTTGGCCATCCTTATAAAAAGCCAGTGATTTATTTTTAAATGTCTGGTACCACGACATACAAATATTATCACTCATGTTTTATTCCAGAAGGATCTGACTGGTTGGCTATCTCCGTGTTTTTTTCACAATCACTGGATAATAGTAATAACACTTTCTATAATATCAAGATACGCATACTCAAACTATGAAGGACCACGCACTTTTTATAGGTAAAATGGTTCTCATTGAAATTGTCTGAATTTTTAGTATATTGTAGTATTCGATGTACTGATTAACGTGCAGAATCGCAAAGTTCGTTGATGGATATATATTGAAATACAGGGTGTTCATGCTAAAGATCAGTAAGTGTTATTTAATTATTTCTTCGAGATTCGAAAGTGCCAACATTTTCATTCCATCATTTTTCACAGTTCATACATTTCGTACAGGGTTATTTGAAAAATTGGTGAAATACATGGCCGGTTCTTTCGTACACATCCTGTATATTCAAGTGAATTATTATCCTCCGAAGATAGCTAACACCGTAAACATGATTTCGTTCGGATATATAGGGTGATCATGGAAATTTTCGATGAAAAAAATGACAAAATATCAAAGTTTTAGAAATCACCCTGTAATTCACGATTAACCCGGTGAAATTCCTTTATTATTTGATATGTTCATCATTCTCTACTCAACAATTTTCCAAAAATTCATAATCTAATGTGATTGTTATCTCTTATATTCACCCTTTTTTACATTTATTTTGATTTCACTATTTGTGAAATAATATCTTGGCCACTAGTAGAATTATGTATACGTGAACGAAGTTCCTTCAACTCGTCAATAATTAATAACTATGAAACTAATCATAGTAGGAAACTGAATTTTTGGGAAATTGTAGAGTAGAGAATGATTAATATATCAAATAATAATAAATGAATTAGTGAATTACAGGGTGATTTCTGAAATGTTTGTATTAATTGTCATTTTTATCATCGAAAATGTCCATGATCACCCTGTATATCCCAACGAAAACGGAAAATCATGTTTATATGGTATCAGCTGTCTTTGGAGGATGATAATTCACTTGAATATACAGGATGGGTACGAAAGAACCGGCCATGTATTTCACCATTTCCAATTTTTCAAATCACCCCGTGCGAAATGTATGAATTGTGATAAATTATGGAATGAGAATAGTATATTGCATGCCAAAATAATTTTAACAATATTTCATTATTACATCGAATTTTGAGACATTACTAAAATGTTTTTATTTCTCACTTTGTACATAATATAATGATATAATCTGCACCATCTGAATGATATTCACTAATATGAAGGTACGTTGATGATTAGAGCGAAAAATTCAGTTGGCACTTTCAAATCGAAAAAATAATTGAATAAAGTTTACTGATTTTTAACTTGCCCTGTATTTCCATATCTATCTATTAACGAGCTTTGCGATTCTGTACGTTCAATCAGTACATCGAATACTACAATATACTTAAAAATTCAGACAATTCTACCGGCCAGCAAATTATTCTGATAGTTGGCAACTGATCCAAATCCACAAATCTGTTTTTTCGGGCAAAGGATCTTTAATGCGCATGTCTCTGACGGTTTCTGATAGTTATTTTCTTGAATTAAACTTCAAACATGTATTCTAAGTTAATACCGGAGTATCTTCAATACTGAATAATCAATACTTAAATTGGGATACTACAGCAGAATAAAAATGAAATACAGATTAGAACACTTCCAATTAAAATACAAGAATTAGAAGCCTATATAGAAAAATATCATATCTACTTTGAAGTTATAATTTTTATACTCACCCTACCGAAAAGCAAATCATATGAATACCAAAAATAGGGCGGAAAGTACTGTTCAGCAGACCAAGGGTAGAAAATTGGTAGCAAGACGATTTTTGAGGTTTCTCGTCATCTTTCACTTGATATGTGATCTGTCACCAATGATTGTCCATTTTTTTTGTTATATTTTCCTATGTTTTCAATTTATTCGACGGGCGAAGGACATTTGTGGGTCACAAATGCAGAAAACGCTTCTGCATCCCTCGATCATCAGCTGCCCTCGCCTCCTTAGGCTCGCTAGTGCATTTTATTGTCTTCGGCTGCTTTGCAGATTTTTTGACAGATTTATAACACAATGTACTTATAAATTGTTATACGAACTGAAAATTTGAAATCGTTTTTCACTTGTACATATTGTTAACCCAGCGCTTTTATTATCATTATTGATAACAATGAATTTCACTAACTTATTAACTACTCTTGTTTGCTCTGTTTCGGAAAATTGCAATATTTGTAAAGAGCAGTCCTGCAACACAACAGCTTTTCGATGGAACTGGATAACCAACTGGATAACAACTTAAGGTAGTTGAATATTTAAATTGCCCACTTTATATTCAAATATCCTTTTTATATTATCTTGAGGCTTAACTTTTCGAAATTTCATTAAATTTTTGCCACTTTCGAATAACTAATGGCATTCCTTTTTTTGTGTCCGCTCCCACGTACCCAACAACTTTTTTTATTTGTTTAAAACTTTATAAGCGTTAGAATATTATATTTATTTTTCGATATCTATTGGTAGCAAGCTTCAGTGGATACAATTTCACAGGAAACTGTAATAGTACTTGATTATTTTTCAAGTGTGAAGTTTTCGTGGTCTTTGAAACGCCCAATGTTACAATATCTTGGATCAGCTCACGTAAAGAATCGACGTTTTTCTGAGTGGCTGGCGATGTTGGTGGATCTATTTTTGTATCGTTGCTAAGATTAATCCGTCCATATTCAAATGTCTTATACCAACGAGAAATTGTGTACTGATATGTTTCTCCAATGCCGTGAACAGAAACCAACTAGAGCAAAATTTCCTTGAAATAAGCTTATTATACGCATAAAATAAAAAAAAAGCCAGGAATAGTACATTGTTTACCGGGTAGGAAAAGCTTAACATTCCTGGACGACTGTGAAGATTACTAAGTCGAGGCTCAAGCCGAGACTTAGCAACACAGAGTCCAGGAATGTGGCATTTCCTACGAGGTAAACATACTATTTTTCCGCAAATCGTTCAAAATTCGACAGATATTGATTGATTTAAAAAAAAACGCGATAATTTTATTCCCAAATAAATGGTGCTTTGAAATTCCTAATAAAATTACTTGGGTTACTATGGAAACGTATTGAGGTTGAATTGTCAAACTTGACGCTTATAAATTTAATTGATGGTGTTCTCGAAAGTAAAATGATAAGTGATGATGAAATTTCCATTCCTGGGACTCCTCCAGAGCTGGTTGAGGCAGTGAATACTGCTTCATTAGAATTATTGCCAAAGAAATCAAGAGAAAAGTACGAAAATGCATACAGACGTTTTATGGATTATGTAGAACACTAACAACTGTACGGAAATATAATTTCCTTACAGTAAGGAAGTCCTGACTTTTTCTTCAAGAAATTTTGGCAGGAATGTCAAAATTTCCTAGCGATTTGCGGAAAAAGTAATATATACAAACGAAAATCTTCACTAATATAACACAGTTCCACACAAAAAACATAAAAATAAAAGTCATTCCGTCATAAGATAATGTAAATGAAGAAACTACTTTTTCTCAAAAAAAACAGAAACTTATTTCTTGCAATAAAAACACTGAATAATAGATACGAATGGAACTTTGAACATTACAAACTACTCGTCTTTGAATAAACTAATAACTAATTGTTCTTCTAAATTATCAACAGTAAATCCCATTCTTTTATCACTCCGCACAAATTTCAAATGAGAAAAACTTCGTTCAACATCCACGCCAATCCACACTGATTGGTGCATATTCAAATTTAGGAACAATAGTTGCATCTATCGCAAGATCTTCAGCAACATTTCCTTTAATAACATTTGCTATTTGGTTTAAAACTCTATACCCTTCAATTTTATTTAGCACGCTAGTACGATGTCGTCACATTGTGGCTTAGATAATATAAAATGAATTAATCGGAAATTGACAAATATATTAAAGTGAATACTTTATAGCTGAGTACACATGACTCGAAAGTCAAGAAAACATATTCGTATTCTGTGTAAATATTAATTTATTAAAATAGCAGAGCGCTTTCGGCTATTAAGCCATCTTCAGTGCTTACTCGTCAGGTAATACAAGAAACTTGGACAACACATTGACGTCATGAATTAAAATTACATTAAATTAAAATTAAAATGATCCCCTGTTTAGGGTTTGTTGAATCTAGATTTTAAACATTATTGAAAATTTTCTTGTTGAAATTATTTAAAAAATATATTAAAAACTGTTACATACCGAGAAGTAATGACTAGCACAAAAACTAGCACAAAAAAATAAATAGGCATAATGGCACAAAAACAAATTGACCAAATACATCTGCCATCAAAAATCACTTATGGCATAATAGCTATAAATCCGTTTGTTGGAAACTGACAGAATAAAACTGGCCGCTTTGGCGTTGGGAGACAGTTCTACCCCTGATACTTTTTCCGATGATATACTGGAATAAGAAAAAAAAAATTAAAAAAGGAACGAAATAAGTATTACTGAAAAACAAATATTTTCAAGAGACAATTATGAAAATCAAACAAATGAAGGAAATGGTGTAGAACATAAAAAGTCCCGTCAGTACTAAAATTGTAATTGGATGAAAACTGTAACGTCATTAGTGGTAGTTGCAGATTCTTCCACATACATATTAGCGCTGACATCCTAACCTGACAACTGCCTGACAACCACTAACAACTGCTTATTTGTGTGTGTGTTGAGTATTCGTATTTAGATTTTATTGTTCATAGTGGGACTTTTACTTCAAGAGACAATTTCAAGAATATGTTTTGTGGAAGACTGTGATGTGAGGTGCATACGGTAAGCTTTATCTTCATTCCAAAACATGTTCCATCAAATAGAAAGTAACAGAAGTAGCAGTTATTCTTCCACACAACTTTGAACTTCCCAGCATTATTGTTGAATTCCTAACATTTATTTTATTTATTTGTCATTGAGATATGTTTCATACATTGTATACTTTTTTTATTCAATAAAATATGTAAACTTGATGATTATTGCTTTATTTTTCTCAATTCAGGCATTATATGATCCATTTTTTGACATTTCATTTAATTTTACTTGACTTTTCATTGTTATTATTGTAATATCAATCTAATCTTGAGTAATTTTAAATGAAATATCAAAAAATGGATCGTGAATGTCATTTTGCAATAAAAGTAAAGTTACAGTAATTTTGAATATACCGCAAAAAACTGTAAAATTACAGGAATCTTCTTTTTCGGCTGTTAGCGAAGTTCACAACCTGATTTGTGCCAGAGTTACTGACGGGACTCTCAAGGTAGCGCCACCCGTATGAATAGAGGGCGCCACGGGCCAGTTTCCCATCTATAAGTAGTTTTTTATCTATTGTGTAGAAGTAATTCATGTGAACGGAAATAACACATTCTACGGAAATACAATGGAAAATACTATGGGAACAGTTAAAACAGAGTTTTTAAGAATTATTGATATCCTGAAAGAAAATCCCCACCTTCCATCCACCACTGCAATAAAGCGTTTTGCTTCATCTCTGAAGAATATCCAGATACCCGCACAAGCATTAAGTTTTATTATTGGAAAGACTACATCCAAAAAATCCAAAAACATCAAAGTTCAACCTACTTCTATTTCAAGAAGGCAAAATAGAGGTTTGTCTAAAGGTTCCAAACGGATTCAAGCAGGGCGTCCACCTAACTCTGAAATTACTTTAAATACGGAAAAGAAAGCAAAGAAGAAAAAAAGAATACATAACTTAGCTCAAAATATAGAAGTAAGCGAACCAAGCACCAAAATACTTAAACCTGTGCAATGCTAACAATATTATCGAATTTTGCTGAAATTTTGTATGAATATTAGGGAGTTCTTTTCTGTATTATAGACAAACTTTGGCCCAAAAAATTATTTTAAATAACATTTCATAGTTATTTATGCAGCAAGTGCAAAAAGTGAGTGCAAAAAACACGTTTTACAAGAGTTGCATACAATATTCTTTCTACATTCATGCAAAAACTGGAAAATTGGGAACCTAACCTAACCTAACCTAATCAAACTCAAACCGTTCTTCTTTTTCAAATCTTTATGGCCTCCACCTTGTCAGTACTCAATCATAGCTGGTTTTCGCCTTGACCATTTAAATTTTAAATGATTAAAGATTTTTGCAATAATTGTAATTCGTTGAGACTAAGTGGTAAGATATACATATATTATTGTTGTATTAAAGCAGGATCAGACACTTGCTCTTGATTTTTATTTTTTTTAATGTTCATGGCTGTCATAGCTCATCACAAAACTGACACAAGAATGACAGATGAGTGCAATAAAAATTTTATTGCACTAGTGCAAAAAAGAACCACTTTTTCCATTAAATGTGTTTCACAAAAGTGTTGTTTTTTGCATCAATGTAGAAAAAATTACTTATTAGTTTTGTTCACCTTCGTTATATGTTTTCATTCGTTATTTTGTATCTACCGTGTTTATTTTGATTTTTTAGTATTTTTTTCCGCTTTTCTGAAGTAGATTATAATTATTTCACTTGTAGAATTAGACGCGTATATTCTCTGTAATGCTCTGAATCGCACGTGTATTTGGAGTAAGTATTCGTCCATTTGCGTTGTACAAACCAGAGTTGAGTATAGAATATTTAATGTTATGTGGCGCTCTGTACTGCACTATGGTCCGCGACCAGGACTGAACCGTTACCAATCGAAAACCGGACCGGAGCCGAGATGATTTGAATGGACCGGAACCGAACCGATATTTTATTGAAAATTTATGGGCTGGATCATACCGAACAGAAATTTTTTTTCGGTCCTTCTGCATTTTCTTATGGTTTTTTGTTAGTGGAGCCTAGGATTCACGCGATCAGTAAAGCTAGGGGCGCACTAAGAAATGCGACCGCCGGAGGTGGAAAATTTTCAACGCTCCTAGTTTTCGAATGTTCCAAATTTTACACAAGTGGTGAAAATTTAAGTGAAAAGTTCTAAGTACTTTCTCCACACGCGATTGCAGTTGACCCGAAAGACGCGGAACAGAGTTCGGTCAAGCAGTCAAGGGAGGGAAAGACACTTAACGCATGAGTTAGGAATATTATTTTTCTACGACGGTATATACGGTATATATATATATATATATATATATTTACCAACCCATTTTTCAAAAATTGTTTCATTTCAACTCACATAATAATAAAACTACTAACCAATATAAATATCAATATTAAAAGAACAATTTGTTGCATTCTGTAAATTATTTGAAATTGTGATTTGGTGTTAGGGTTATATAGAAATATCTTCATTATTTTATATTTCCAAAAAAATTTTAAATTCTAAAAAAAAAATAAAAAAGATGTAGATTTTATTTAAGGGTAAATATTTATTCACCTGTAGTAACGATAACTTCCGAAGTGAAAATTAATAAGGTCAAAGTTTGCATAATTTCACTTTCACGCACTATTTAACACTATTTTGACCTGTTTACTATGCGCAAAGCTCAACATACCAGAATAGTGGACATTTGCTGAGCAATTGGAAAATAACAGTGCAGTATTATTCTGCCGCGCTACTGTAGCGTGCGGTAATGTGACAAATGGATTATCACAATAAAATGAAACAAAGTATGGCTTCAATTGCTACATTGATAAAGTTGTTATAAAAGAAATGGAAGAAAATTCTAATTTATAACAATATTTTTTTTTCAAATTATAGTTTATTCAGAAACATTCATTTACAATAATGCAGTAATGCAATACAATTCAATACAATAATAAAATATTATATTTTCAGTTGTCTTATGGATAAGATCTTCTTCAGTAACCTAAATCTGAATAATATACAATTGATTTTTTTATTATGAAATTTTTATGTGATTTCCACATCAAGTGACTATCAATAAGCACACCTAGGTATTTCACTTCATTTTCAGCTGATATTGAACAAGCTTTGTTTGATGTAATGAGGTCTAGGCTTTGAAATGTTGGTGTTCTTGTTTTGTTTATACTAAAGGGGAGATAAGTGGTTTTCTCAAGGTTCAGGGTGAGTAGCTTGTGATCAAACCAATTCTTTATGTGAACGCAATCATCCTCTACTTCTGATTTCAAATCGTCCCATGAGTTACTTTAATAGATCAATGCTGTATCATCTGCAAAAGCGATAATATCGCTCGAACTTTTAATGAAAAATAAATCTTTAACATATATGTTGAAGAGAACTGGTCCTAGCACCGTGCATTGCGGAACACCGTACTCCATCTTAGATACATCGCTCAGAACCCCATCAACTCTTACAGTCTGTTGTCGGTCGATCGATATAACTTCGAAATAATCCCAGTACGTTTCCTTTTATACCGATATCCTCCAGTGACTGCAGGAGTAGTTGGTGACTGACCGTGTCAAATGCCTTGCTCAAGTCGAGGAAAATACTCAGACATTGTTCACCCTGATCAAGGGCGCTATGAATTTTGTTTGACAGAGAAATTAGGGAATCTTTGGTGGAAATTCCTTCTTTGGAGCCGAATTGGTTATCGGCAATAATTTTGTATTTTTTCAGGTAGGAGTCTAGGCGTTTCTTAATGATTTTTTCAAATAACTTCACCAGGTGTGAAATTAGTTATATGGGCCTATAGTTATTAGTATCTGATTTGTCTCCTCTTTTGTGTATTGCTACCACTACTGAGTTTTTCAGCATCGTAGGCCATACTCCATCTTGTAGACTTCTATTGATTATGTGTACCAAGGGGTCAATGATTTCTTGGATTGTAGCGTTGAGAATTTCTGTGGTAATTCCATCAAGTCCTGGTGATTTTTTAGGCTTAAGGGTTTTGATCAATTATTTTAACTCGTCGCGGTCGGTTGGGATAATAAAAAAGCTATTGGGCATACGACGTCTATTGTGGTGATATTAGGGACAGGCAATATTTTTTTCTACGACTGCTATGGAAAATAGTCCTTTTCCCACAATTTACGAAACCACAAAGTGTCACTTTGCCTATGCCGTGGGAAAAGTTGCCCAAGACGTGGGAAAAAATCTTTCGAACGGGCTGGGCAACGGTACGTCAGAGAAAAAATCAACACAATTCTCGATTATAGAATGCTTTGGACTCCTGTCATAAAACGTCAAACGTTAAAAGGACCCAAATGGTAAAAAGTAGAGAGAAGGTGTTTCTGTAAGCTTAAAGAAATTTCAACTAAATTTTGTGTTACAATATAAAAAAAATAATTGAAAATACATTTTTTGTATATTTTGAAAAAGTAAATTTGGTATAATTTAAAGAGGTTGAAGTCTCGTACTACTTTAAATCTACACTAAACGTAAGCGAGTATGGCCCAGTAGCTAACGCGCTAGTTATGTATTCCCACGATACAAGCACATATAAGAAGATAAGAATTGCAGATGCGTTGTGTTCATGGCCTTCCAGGAATTGTGTGGACACTGCAGTTTATGAATTATCAAAAAATTAATGTATTTCATAACTCAATAGGGTACACGCATATTTCATATTCTGCTTAGATATTAATCTGTAATAGTAAAGTTGATATCAAAAATAACTAATAATAGGAAATAAACCAGTTTCCATTTCAAATAACTTCCAAATTTTAAAATAAAATTCAAATTTCAATGCACTTTCCGACCAACACCCGAGGATTTCCGAATACGTGTGACGTAGCACATTACAATTGTCATGGCCGGTAATGCATAGGTTTGGGTAGATTATCCCTCAGGATATAGCTCAAAAAAGAAAGGAAGAAGAAGAACGCATAGGTTATGTGTATTTTTGTGTTTATTATTGTATTTTAATTGACTATTCGATGTAAAAATATCATTAATATGTTTGTTTGAGACCATTAAGTGATTGTGTGTGTTTTTTTAATTTTTAAAAGTCAACGTAAAGTGGAAAGTGGACATAAATATACGATATTTCCGAAGATATTTTGATACATTTAGTAGAAAATATTTCATTTACTAGTTTATAGTTCAGTGACGATCCGTTATAATTTTTTAGTGAAGATATGGCTAGCGAAGGTTTTGTGGTTGGTGTAGGGCTCTCGGGTCTAACATACTTCTAGGAAATATTTTGTCTGGAGTTTTAGTAGACGTCGATTTACACTCTGTAACAATGCAACACTTGGAATGTGAAGTTTTTTTTTGGATACACAAATAAGAATGTAAACAAGTAAGTGTGTGACGTCAACAGTGACGTCAAATGCGTTTTGGCGGACTAACAAATTTTATGATTTTTAAAGTCGTTTTAAAAGTAAAGTTGATATTTTTTTGAAAAAATAAGCATGCAAGGTGTTAGAAGACCTGATAAAACGTCGATTCTCGCCAATAGCAAAATTTATGCATGTACCCTATTGTTGAACCCAAAGATCTATTAGATGAAATAAAATCAATCAGTAATCATTTAAGTCAAAGTAAATTAGCTTTTGAACCCAATCTAGGAAACATTTTGCTTTATGAAAAAATAATGAATATAAAAGGCTTTAGCAAGAGTAACCGAATCATTTTCATTTTGGATATTCCTATAGTAGAATGCAAAAATGACGACTATTATCACCTTTATCCTTTACCCATACCACAGATAAATTCTTTCAAAATAATTATCCCAATATCCAAATACCTACTCCTAAATGAGCAAAATCATATGACAACCGAAGAAAAATGCCGAGAAATAAGTTCAGGTGAATTCATTTGCCAAGAGGAACCTCCGAAGAAGATAACAGGAGAAACAACACCATGTGAAGTGCGCATGATTAAATACATGCCGAATGTAACAATTTGCCAAAGCGTTTCTGCCGAAATAAATGAAGAAAAAATTCAAAAGATTGAAGACAACAAATGGATTATCTTTTTTTTTTTAATTTCTTGGGAAATTAAACCACAATATTTTTGAATTCTTTATTTCAACGTTTAGGTAGCGTTCTTGACAACGGTAGCTGGAACGCTACCGAAACGTCGAAATTTAAAAATATTGTGGTTTAATTTCCCAAGAAATTAAAAAAAGGATGAATGATATACCACAAGGAACATACAGAAGATAAATGGATAATCATTTAACCAAAACCTCAACCAGCCGTAGTGATGTGTGGTAAATCCAAAAACGCTATTTTATTAAAAGGTACTCTGTTGCTAGAACTGAATAACTTGTGCTACGTACAAATAAAAGATTTCAAAATCCAAACATTTCAAAGTGTTAAACGCGAGTTCAATAACTTTGAGTTACCGAAACTAGACATTTTATTACCTTTTCTGGAAAACTCAATACTTCAAATTAAACCACTAAAATTAAATGACATTCATTTAGATCAAATCATAACTTTGAAAGACTATAAAAATTCAAAAAGAAAATTTAAAAACAATTTTTGAAAAACCGGTTAATTTTCATAGTGCGAGTGTATGGACTGTAATACTTTATATTTGTCTTAGTATTTGCATTGCATTTCACAAATGTAAGAAGAAACTTCAAAGAAAAATTCAAGATGAAGAATGTTCCCGAAATTCTCCTGGTACCCCCCGAATTTCTCTCTAAGAGCGGAGGAGTTATGTATTCCCACGATACAAGCACATATATGAAGATAAGAATTGCAGATGCGTTGTGTTCATGGCCTTCCAGGAATTGTGTGGACTCTGCAGTTTATGAATTATCATTTCTTTTTCTTATATTAAAAATTAGAATTAAAATAGTTAGTTGTTGTAGTTGTTTCAAAAGTAACACACATAAAACTCAATTTGTACTTTTTAATAAATAAACGGTTTTTTTAAAAAAGCTCTTGCTATCGATCCGAAAATAATTGGCGCAGTCAGTAGGATTGTTCGACGGAAAAGCAACAAAAATCGTGATTTTCCGGTTGGTTTTAATCATTTACGAACAAACGCGGAGTTATAATAAAAACTGTTTAAGAAAAAAGTGCTATAAGTTGTGAAGTCAGACACCCATCGCTGAGTTCCAGCTACCGGTCTGATTGGGGACAAAATCGCCAAAATCAGCCCACGCCAAGGAGGAGGGACCAACATAGCCCGAATTCAATTGGTAACCACCAATAAGTTTAAGAAAATCGCCTCCAATGAAGTTATTGAAGATTATACTGTGAGTCATTTATTTTGCATACCTTTCCTGTTTAAAATTTTATCCAACTTACCCACATAAGGAATATACATATTATCAATAATAAATAAAATCAATAATAGAAATAATTTTTATGAGTAATTCAGACGTAGAAGATTTAGTTGATAATTTAGATAGGATAGTTTTAGAAGCAACAGAAATGGCTCAATTTAAACTTTTAAAATTAAATGTAGACGCTATTTCTCAGTATGATGGCAACCCCTTATACACTGGGAATATTTATAAATAGTTGCGAAAGTTTGATAAATAATTTTCAAGATAGAACAAATCCTCAATTGAATAGTTATATATTGAGAGCAATAATTGGTAAACTCACAGGTAGAGCATTAATACTTGTCGGTTCTAGAATTGAGTTACGAAGCTGGGCTTCAATAAAAGATTCTTTACAATTATGCTTTGGTAATCAAAGGAATTTAGACTGTTTAATTCAAGATTTGATTACACTTTATCCTATAAAAACGAAGCTCCGTACAATTTTGGTATGAGATGCCAAGATGCGCGTAGTTTAATAGTATCGAAAATCAATTGTCTTAATTTTTCGCCGGAAGAAAAGGTTATTAGACTTAAAAGTTATGATGATTTAGCTTTGAAAACTTTCATCCGCGGATTGACAGGATATTCACAAAATAATAATATTAGACTTCGAAATCCTGATAGTTTGGAAAAAGCAATGTCATTAGTTGTGGAAGAAGAAAACTTCTTATACAGCCAAAACCGTAGCAATTCTCATAATTTACAAAATAATTTTAAACCCTCTCAGAGAATAGTTCCATCTACCAATCAAAGACCCAAAAACTTTCAATCACAATTTAACTCAAATAATCAATACTTACCAATGCGTACACAACCTAATTTTTATAATTCCCACAACCCAAATATGTTTAACCCCAGAAATGGACAACCACAATTTCAAGGTTTAGCCATGTCCAATTCCCAAAATAGATTTTCACCCCCAAATTTCCAAAATAATTTTAGACAACCTTTTCAAAATAACTTCCAATTCAGACTACAAAACCCTCAGAATATTCAGCAAAATTCGTCATTTAATAAAAACAGATTTGCACAAAAAAATTCTACCATTTCAAAACATTCATATAAGCCAGAACCAATGGATACTTCCTCATCCAATACCCGAATACGACCACAAAATAAATTTATTTCAACAGAACTCCATAATCAAGTTGCCGAAGAATTTGAAAATCCATTTTACCAATCAAGTGACGATCATGAATGTGAGCAATACTTATATGAAAATAACTACTCTTCCCAGAATGATCATTACTCGAACCCAATCGATTCTCTTGATTCAAATCTTCAAAATTATATTCAAGACAAGAATGTATTTAACCCCAATGTTAATGAAAATTTTCGACAAGATCCGCCTCACCCGAATCCTCCGTAATTCAATTAAATTTATTAAGATGTAATTTGCCGTACATTTTTATACCTTCCCTGAAAGCAAACTTTTTGATTGACACCGGTAGTACCCGTAGTTTTATGAATCCAAATTTAGCTGATAGATTTTATAGAGAATATATTTATTATGAAAATTTCACAGTTCAAACGGCTCATAGTACTTCTTATCATAATAAAGTTATGAATATACCAGTTTTTGACAATTTTAAGGTTAATGAATTCCATAAATTTTACCTTTTTGATTTTAGTCAAAAATATGACGGTTTGATAGGAATTGATTTGTTGAAACAACTTAAAGCTTCTGTAGACGTAGATAAAAAAATAATATCTACACCGCATGCCAAAATACCAATAATATATGAACCAGAAAAATTATCAGTTCTTAAAAGAAAACTTGATATAAATAATTTTGTAATCACTGTCCCCGCAAGGACGACCCAAATTGTTGAATTACCCGTTTCCATCGAAAAAGGAATAGGATATTTAAATTATATTAATTTCGGAAATCAAATAGAATCAACATGTGCTTTAGTGAACGTTGAAAATCATTTTGCTTTAACTTCTATTACTAACTCTAGATAAACCCCCATAAAAATCACTATTCAAAGTCCTTTTGATATAGAAATTATTGACATAGGAGGAATAAATTTAAAAAAAAAAATGGAAACCGATACTGAAATGAATGAGTGTATTGATCAAATCTTAAAATCAAATTTACAAAAAATTCAATTAGATCATTGTAATGAAGAAGAGAAACAATGTATTAAAAAACTTTGTAATGACTTTCGAGACATATTTTATTCCGATAAAATACCTTTAACTTTTACCAATAAAATTCAACATAAAATAAATCTCACAGACGATTCACCAATTTATACGAAATCTTATCGATTTCCAGAAATACATAAAGCCGGGGTCAAAGATCAAATACAAAAATTATTAGATAAAAATATAATTCAGCCTTCCACTTCACCCTGGTCTAGTCCAATTTGGATAGTACCGAAAAAATTAGATTCACCAGGAAAACGCAAGTGGAGACTTAGTAGTTGTATTACGTAGTTGATTATCGTAAACTGAATGAACGTACTATCGACGACAAGTACCCCCTACCAAATATTAATGACATATTAGATAAACTTGGGAAAAGTCAGTACTTTTCGACATTAGATTCAGCCAATGGGTTTCACCAAATTGAAATGAACCCAGAGGACATTCCTAAAACAGCTTTTTCAATCCTAAACGGCCATTGGGAATTTAAACGTATGGCTTTCGGAATGAAAAATGCTCCATCCACGTTTCAGCGTGTAATGGACAATGTATTGAGAGGATTACAGAACGAAACTTGTCTTGTGTATCTAGACGATATTGTTATATTTAGTACTTCTTTACAGGAACACATAGAAAGATTAAAATCAATTTTCGACAGACTAGGACAATCAAATCTGAAAGTACAATTAGATAAATATCAATTTCTACGAAAAGAAGTGAATTATCTTGGGCACGTTATAACACCAAATGGAGTTAAACCGAACCCTGATAAAGTAGAAACTGTAAAATTATTTCCAATTCCAAAAACCCAAAAAGAAATTAAAAGCTTCTTGGGTCTTATTGGATACTATCGCAAATTTATCAAAGATTTCGCAAAAACTACCAAACCATTCACAAAATGTCTTAAAAAAGGTGCTAAAATAATTCATGACAAAGATTTCATAGATTCATTTGAAACATGTGAAAATTTATTAATTAACCCACCAATTTTACAATACCCTGACTTTTCAAGAGAATTTATTTTAACGACCGATGCGTCTAACGTTGCTTTAGGTGCAATTTTATCGCAAGGTAACATTGGAAATGACAAACCAATAGCATTTGCATCTAGAACATTGAACGAATCGGAACAACGATATAGTACTATTGAAAAAGAATTGTTAGCAATAGTATGGGGATGTAAATACTTCAGACCCTACTTATTTTGCAGAAAGTTTAAAATCATTACCGATCATAGACCACTTGTATGGCTATTTAACTTGAAAGAACCGAATTCTAAATTATTGAGATGGAGATTGAAGCTGGAGGAATTTGACTATTCAATAGTGTACAGAAAAGGAAAATTAAATGGAGCAGCTGACTCTCTTTCTCGGATTTCATTTAATGCGTTAGAAGACGAATCTTTAATCAATAATCCCGGAGATATCAATCAAGAATCATTTGACTACTTACGAAGAATAGCAGAATCAATGCGTGGACCAAAAAATGACGATTTAGAACCAAATCCATTTCCAAATATTTTTGAAGAAAATCAAGAAATTTCCGAAACACCAGAAACAATCACTCCTTTAGAAAACATACCCGCAAGCACGTCGGAAACTCAACATACGACAGCTTCGCCAACCACCAATGACGGAATAAAAATATTAGATGAAATTATCAATAATAAAGTAAACCAAATATTAGTATTTCCACAAGCTTACCCAACTTTAAAAATAAATAACGAAAATTATGAACATCATAAAATTGTTACCGTAGAAATTCCAGAACATGATAACGAATCACTAATTTTCGAATTTCTTAGAGACTACACTATTGCAAAGAGAACGTATTGTATATGGTTTCATTCTGATGTTTATTTAAAACAATTTTCAGAAAAAGGTCCAAAACTTATTAAATGTACTAAACGAATTAATACAATAAAAGAAAAGGAAGAACAAATTATGCTCGTTCTCAATTTTCATGAAAGTAAAACCAACCATCGTGGAATATTAGAAACTTTAGAAAAAATCAAACAAAATTATTATTGGATAGGTATAAAAAATCAGTTACAGACTATATAAACTCTTGTGACGTGTGTCAGCGCACAAAATATTCTAGGCAACCTCCTTATTCCCCACTTTTATTAACAGAGACCACTTCAAAACCTCTCCAGATAGTTCACATAGATTTATTCTTTTTTGACAATAAAATTTTCTTAACTTCAGTCGATTCATTTACCAAATTTGCCCAATCATATGAAATAGCCGGAAAAACCGCTATCCATATCAGTAATACTCTTATAAAATACTTTTCCTCATTTGGAATTCCTGAAAAACTAGTAATTGATCAAGGTACCGAATTTAAAAACGACACTGTTAAAGAACTCTTAAATTTACACAAAATTAAAATTCACTTTACTACCCCAGGTCACCACGAATCTAATGGAATCGTAGAACGCTTCCATTCAACCCTCATTGAGCATCTAAGAATTCTGAAAGAAACATATCCTTCCGAAACTAATATAATGGAATATGCTTTAATTGGTTATAACAGCTCAATCCATTCAGCCACTAATTTCACCCCATTTGAACTCACATTTGGGCATACCCATAGCAGAAATCCTAACGAAATATTTCTCCCACGCACTTTTTACTCCGATTACGCAGAAAAACACAAACAAAAACTCGAAGATGTTTACAAGAATGTTAGTGAGAAATTGGATATAAATAAACAAAAAATTATTTCTAAAACAAATTCTCAAGGTGACGAAATTCAAGATTTTATTATCGGACAAAAAGTATTCAAAAAGAACCCAGGTCAAGAAAGAAATAAAAAACTAAACAACTTTTTAGGTCCGTACGAAATTACAAAGATTTTAGATAGGAGTCGAGTAGAGATTATAAATACAAAAAACAAAAAGAAAAAAGAAATATTACATATAAAAGAACTGAGAAAACCTAATATTGTTCTAGGTTCCTCAGCCATGCCTACAGTTACACCATTGGAATCGGACAACCAAAGTTCCATAACCTAACCGACAACCCAGGATTACTTCCGTTAAAATTAGGCTCTGCTCAAAACATTATAAATTACTGGTCCTTTATTCAAATCACAAACATAATTTCAGAAAGTAATAAATTATCAATAGAACTAGAAGAAATAAATAATTATTTCAATAATATTTCAATAAATCAAACTATAGAAAAATTGTTCAAAACAGGATCCACTAATTACTATACATTAGCATTAACACTTGAAAAACAAATAAAAAAACAGATAAACCGATTAAATCCTGAAATTTCTAGAAGTAAACGAGGATTGATAAATGTTCTTGGTAGCATAATAAAATCTATAACAGGTAACTTAGACGAAAACGACGCCATACGATATGACACAGCTATTGAAAGTATATCAAATAATCCGAAAAAAATCAAAAATTTGGTTAGTGAACAAATTACTATCTTAGATAAATCAATAGACACATTCAACAAAACCACAGCTCAGTTAGTGCAAAATCAAGTTATAATAGAATCTAAAATAAATAAATTGAAAGAATCAATAGATGTAAATAATCAAATAAATAATCATTTAATTAAAGATATCTACACACAGTCAATAATTCCAGAAATCGCTATTGCATTACAGGCAATATATGACATGTTAAAATCATTAGAAATTTCAATTACATTCTCAGAAATTAATGTATTTCATAACTCAATTGCTGAACCCAAAGATCTATTAGATGAAATAAAATCAATCAGTAATCATTTAAGTCAAAGTAAATTAGCTTTTGAACCCAATCTAGGAAACATTTTGCTTAATGAAAAAATAATGAATATAAAAGGCTTTAGCAAGGGTAACCGAATCATTTTCATTTTGGATATTCCTATAGTAGAATGCAAAAATTACGACTATTATCATCTTCATCCTTTATCCACACCACAGATAAATTCTTTCAAAATAATTATCCCAATATCCAAATACCTACTCCTAAATGAGCAAATTTATATGACAACCGAAGAAAAATGCCGAGAAATAAGTTCAGGTGAATTCATTTGCCAAGAGGAACCTCCGAAGAAGATAACAGGACAAACAACACCATGTGAAGTGCGCATGATTAAATACATGCCGAATGTAACAATTTGCCAAAGCGTTTTTGTCGAAATAAATGAAGAAAAAATTCAGAAGATTGAAGACAATAAATGGATAATCATTTTACCAAAACCTCAACCAGCCGTAGTGATGTGTGGTAAATCCAAAAACGCTATTTTATTAAAAGGTACTCTGTTGCTAGAACTGAATAACTTGTGCTACGTACAAATAAAAGATTTCAAAATCCAAACATTTCAAAGTGTTAAACGCGAGTTCAATAACTTTGAGTTACCGAAACTAGACATTTTATTACCTTCTCTGGAAAACTCAATACTTCAAATTAAACCACTAAAATTAAATGACATTCATTTAGATCAAATCATAACTTTAAAAGACTATAAAAATTCAAAAAGAAAATTTAAAAACAATTTTTGAAAAACCGGTTAATTTTCATAGTGCGAGTGTATGGACTGTAATACTTTATATTTGCCTTAGTATTTGCATTGCCATAGGCCTATTTTGAAAATGTAAGAAGAAACTTCAAAGAAAAATTAAAGATGAAGAATGTTCCCGAATTTCTCTCTAAGAGCGGAGGAGTTATGTATTCCCACGATACAAGCACATATAAGAAGATAAGAATTGCAGATGAGTTGTGTTCATGGCCTTCCAGGAATTGTGTGGACACTGGAGTTTATGAATTATCATTTCTTTTTCTTATATTAAAAATTAGAATTAAAATAGTTAGTTGTTGTAGTTGTTTCAAAAGTAACACACATAAAACTCAATTTGTACTTTTTAATTAATAAACGGTTTTTTTAAAAAAGCTCTTGCTATCGATCCGAAAATAATTCGCTTGATAGCTACGCAAGCGGCCCGGGTTCAAGTCCTGACCCTGGTACCTTTTTTTTATTTTTTATCATTTTGTTTAAAATATATATTTCTTCAATATAGTTGAATTATCCATTAATTTGGTACCTTTTTTTATTTTTTATTATTTTGTTTAAAATATACTACTTTAAAATTGTTAAATTATCCATTAATTTGCAGTCGTAGAAAAAGTATAGTGTGCAACACGTGGGAAAAGCAATTTTTACACTAGTTGCACAATATACTATTCTGCTATACTTTTCCTGATGTTTGTAAAGGTGTTGTTGAACTCATTAGCAATGTCTTTTGTTTCGATGAGAGAGTGTGTGTTCGGTGAGTCTTGGCCTACACCTGCCGATTTAAAGGAGATGTCTCCTGGTGACCTGTTCACCTTCCTGAGAAGGACAGGATGGACGATGACCTAGGAGGACAACTCCTCGGGAGGATGTACAATGGGTCATATGTGGCCTAAGTGCTGTGAGCCTACACTCACCCTCCCTACTCTACAGATCTGAAAAGAGTGGTAGAATGTTGGGGTTTCTGATGGAGAATGGCAAACAATTCTCTTGTAATACTCTCAAAACATTGTACTGCTCTTTGGTACGACCTCACTTAGAGTATGCCTCTATAGTGTGGTCTCCTCATTATAAATGTGACATTGTGAGAATTGAAAATGTTGAAATCAGATTTCTGAAATATATTTCATTCAAAATCGGTACATATCCACAGATTATAAAAGAGAACAGATGTGAAAGCTTGACAGAGAGCAGTAAAAAAGAGAGAGATGGGTGGACATACCCATTTAAAGGTCCATCGTCGAATGTCGACTCCGTTTGGGCTGCTTCGCGAGACTTTTCTACAGGGTTATCAATTTACATAATATTTCCCTTAATTCACGATTATTGGTCAAATAATTTATAAGCATTATTTTTAGTGTGATAGTTATACACATACAAATATTCGACAATTACTTGTTTCAAATCAATTTCATTAACATTAAAAGAATTCTACAATTTAAAAGATTATAATGTATAGAAATCATACAATAAATATAGTAGTTTGTGCAACTAGTGTGGATATGATGGCCATCTCGCACGAGGACGAAGTTTGAGCACGACGCCGTAGGCGGAGTGCTCAATCGTTCGAGTGCGATATGGACAATCCACACGAGTCGAACAGTATATTTTTTCTACGACCCACTTAAAAAATCTAGAAAATAAACATTTTAATAAACTGTAATCCCGACTGTAGTATAACTTCAATTTCAAAATTTTCAACAATTTTCATAATTTTACCAATCAATATCAAGCGGAATAATTATTTAGAAATAAAATTAGCAATAAAAATATTTTCTTCATTGGGAATCGAACCCTGGACCTAGCGCGCGAAAGTCTGGTATGCTAACCACTCGACTACCGAGGAATGTTCAAAAAATATAACTATAACGTCACATGAATTACATAATTTCATAAAAGCTGACGTCTATCAGAAGTCATCTTAATTACCCATTTTAGTCTGTTTTCAGTATTTGTTGTTAATTTATACGGATTATTTTATTCATGTTTATTATTGTAAATAAATATTCTTGATCCAGTGCTTCTAGGGAAGCCTTTTTTTCGATAAGTTATTTTGACGTTTCTTTGAAATTCAAAAAAGGGGAGTTGACGAATACTAAACGCGAATGCTG
Organism: Galerucella nymphaeae; assembly: GCA_963978555.1. Lineage (NCBI taxonomy): Eukaryota > Metazoa > Arthropoda > Insecta > Coleoptera > Chrysomelidae > Galerucella > Galerucella nymphaeae. The sequence continues at coordinate 10,657,364 of OZ021708.1, forward strand.
ATTGGTGGATTTCATATACGTTCTAGGATGTATATGAATATATACGTTCAGTTAACTGATATGGCCTACATTTCCCTTCTGTAAACTGTGCAGGAAATGGATAATATACATGTGGGTGTAGAAAAAATACTTTTTTCGCAAATCGCTAGGAAATTTTGACATTCCTGTCAAAATTTCTTGAAGAAAAAGTCAGGAGTGCGTTCATAAACGTTACAGAGTACACATTTCTCACACTTTTTTGACAACCATAAATGTAATTTTTATCACTCTGCAACTACTTTCCTAGCGTTCATAAATATACTTTGACATTTCCAATGTACACATTTCTAGACCGCGGTATGGAGTGTGGTACCTAATATTTTATCCGAGTCTGCACTCTCCAAAAATGTCAAATAAGTCGTAGTTTTGTGACCGGTTAGAAATACAAAGTTTTTAAAAGAACTCAAGAATAATCAATATGGATCAGTACATTTTTTTATCCATATTCTCAGGATAATTCTTTATTGACATATCTTGAAGAAGAAGTAGCAAAAAGAGAAGAGGCAAGAAAGAAGAGCCACGTAGAAATTATAGATGTAAGGAACAGATCCATTGAGGTATTTTCTGAAAAAATGGATAAACTAATAGAAAAATTTTAACATTTATTAGTTCAATACGTCCTACATTGCTTAAAGTAATATACGAATTATAACAATAAATAGTATAAAAATTTTGTTTTGTACATTTAAGATACTTTAGCTGTTTCTGATCTTACTTGGTTGAAATATAATATAATTTCAAGAGAATTTGACAAATGTATATAAAATCACCCAAGTTCTCACAATTTATTTTAATTAGTACTATTTATTTTTTCAAGAGAAACCATTAACATTTCTTCTTCGTCGTCACTATCGCTCTCATCGTCAATATCATCAAATAAAAGATATTTTGCACCGAGTGCAGCTGCCAATGTTACAATTTTACTTTGGTTTTGGTTCATCATCAAATTTTAAAACTCGACGACAGTTAAAATTTGACAGTAAATATGTTACCATAATGCGTTCATAAATCACGGGTTACAATGTGCTCCATTTCAAATGTTAACCAGAGTAAAGTAACAGAGTAAAGTGTTACTTTGTACATTCGTTTATGAACGCACCCCAGGACTTCCATACTGTAAGGAAATGATATTTCCGTACAGTTGTTAGTGTTCTACATAATCCATAAAACGTCTGTACTGTATGCATTTTCGTACTTTTCTCTTGATTTCTTTAGCAATAATTCTAATGAAGCAGTATTCACTGCCTCAACCAGCTCTGGAGGAGTCCCAGGAATGGAAATTTCATCATCACTCATCATTTTACTCTCGAGAACACCAGCAATTAAATTTATAAGCGTCAAGTTTGACAATTCAACCTCAATACGTTTCCATAGTAACCCAAGTAATTTTATTAGGAATTTCAAAGCACCATTTATTCGGGAATAAAATTATCGCTTTTTTTTTAAATCAATCAATATCTGTCGAATTTTAAGCGATTTGCGGAAAAATAGTATATCTACCTCGTAGGAAAAGCCACACTCCTGGACTCTGTGTTGCTAAGTCTCGGCTTGCGCCTCGACTTAGCAATCTTCACAGTCGTCCAGGAATGTTAAGCTTTTCCTACCCGGTAAACAATGTACTATTTTTCACAAACCATCTTTGACAACCATGCACAATAACCGTGACGGCTTGGCTCAAAAATCAAAATACAAAACGCCATTTTGACACTTCAGTTTGAAGGTTGTCAATCCGCGATAATATTTGTGTTATTTGACTAATCGATTGTAGGTTGTGATAATATTAACTGAAAATAGTGTACATTAGTATATTATTTTTATAAAATGAATGAACATCACGGGGGAGTGTATTGTTCATACAGAGACTGTCCAAATAAATTTTATTCAAAAAGAAAAGTGGAGAACCGGCACTGGAAACTGTTATTGTTTCCAAGTCAACATTGCAATTTGGTAAGAAATTTTAAAAAAATTTTAAACTGGCGACATCGCGGCCATACCGAGTTAAAGGTCCAAGGTCATTGAAATCGGAGTTGAAAATCCTTTGATGTTTTGCCGGGATTCGTATCTGTTCTCTTTTATAATCTGTGACATATCTACAATTCAATTACCATAATATTTTAAACACTCTAAACCTAACTGATATCACAACACGTCGTTTTCACTCTGATTTTATATTAATTTATAAAATCATATCTGGTGGAGCTGATTGTCCAAATCTTTTGAATCAAATTAACCTTCTTGTTACTTCCCATAGAACTAGAAACCCTCCATTATTTTCAATAAAAAATCATAACACAAATTACGGTTACAACTCACCTGTTTCTAGAGGTTTAAGATGGTTTAATAAATATAATATTGATCCATTTGTTAACTCTTTAAGTATGTTTGAGAACTCAATTAGAAATGTATGTTTAGATTATTAGATTCCTAAATTAGTTCACTGTAATATTATAATTATTGTAATTTACTTGTAATTGGTGAATCCGTTAATAAATACTATACTAAATTGGAATTGATATCAGTTTTCACAATTCAAACGATAATAAACCAATGATGTTGTTGACGTTTCTGATGCCTACCATAGATAAAAAACTACTTATAGATGGGAAACTGGCCCGTGGCTCCCTCTATTCATACGGGTGGCGCTACCTTGTGAGTGCCGTCAGTAACTCTGGCACAAATCAGGTTGTGAACTTCGCTAACAGCCGAAAAAGAAGATTCCTGTAATTTTACAGTTTTTTGCGGTATATTCAAAATTACTGTAATTTTACTTTCATTGCAAAATGACATTGACGATCAATTTTTTGATATTTCATTCAAAATTACTCAAGATTAGATTGATATTACAATAATAACAATGAAAAGTCAAGTAAAATTAAATGAAATGTCAAAAAATGGATCATATAATGCCTGAATTGCGAAAAATCAAGCAATAATCATCAAGTTTACATATTTCATTGAATAAAAAAAGTATACAATAAATGAAACATATCTCAATGACAAACAGGAAAAAAAATAAATGTTAGGAATTCAACAATAATGCTGGGAAGTTCAAAGTTATGTGGAAGAATAACTGCTACTCCTGTTACTTTCTATTTGATGGAACGTTTTGAAATGAAGATAAAGCTTACCGTATGCACCTCACATTACAGTCTTTCACAAAACATATTTTTGAAATTGTCTCTTAAAGTAAAAGTCCAGCTATGAACAATAAAATCTAAATACGAATACTCAAAACACACACATAAGCAGTTGTTAGTGGTTGTCAGGTTAGGATATCGGCGCTAATATGTATGTGGAAGAATTTGCAGCTACCACTAATGGCGTTACAGTTTTCATCAAATTACAAATTTTAGTACTGACGGGACTTTTTATGTGGCAGCACCCATGCGCCTTCAGAGATCCCCTACCCTGATGCCTACTATTTTTTTTGTTCAATCAAAACCTAGGAGTCTAAATAATTAGTAGGTATAGGTACGGTACACTTTAATTTAGAAAAATAAAATAGTTATTTTCCTACGACCACTTAGGAAAGCGACATATATCGCATTGTCTAGTTCTATGGAAAGTGGCCTTTATTCATACGCGTACGGAAATAGCTATTTTCCTAACAAGTACGGAACATGATACTTTCCCACACGAGACTGCAGTTGACCCGAACGACGCGGAGCGTTTTTCAAAAATTATTTCATTCCAACAAACATTGTATACAAAACTTCAACTTAAAACTACCTATTATTATGAATATTAATATTAACACAATTTATCGCATTCTGTAAATTACTCAAAATTGCCGGTCCAGTGGAGTTATTTGGTATTAGGGTTATATAAAAATATTTTCATCATTTTATATTTTCAAAAAATTAAAAATGTAACAAAAATCTAGGAAACATTTTTTTTTGTAGACTATTTCGTGAATATTTATTCACCTGTAGTCACAATAGTTATAGTTTCCGGAGTGAAAAACTAAGTATCTAATGAGGTGAAAATTTGCATAATTTTACTCTCCCACACTAATTTCACTTCCCAGCACTAGTGCGGGAAAGAGAGTTTAAATGCACGGTCTAAGAAAATAGTTATTTTCCTAACAAGTGCGGAAAGTGATACTTCCTCGCACGCGACTGCTGTTGACCCGAACGACGCAGAGCGGAGTTCGGGCAAGCGGTCAAGTGCGGGAAAGACACTTTACGCATAAGTTAGGAACATTATTTTTTATACGACCGTATATACCTACAAAAAAGTATACCAACCCATTTTCCAGAAATTATTTAATTTCAACATACATATACAAAACGTTTACTAAAAACTTCTAATTATTATAAATATTAATATTGAAACACAATTTTATGCATTCAGTAAATTACTTGGAATTGCCGGTCCAGTGGAGTTATTTGGTGTTACGGTTATATAGAAATATCTTCATTATTTTATATTTCCAAAAAATGAAAAATGCAACAAAAAGCCTGAAAAGATTTTTTGTGATGGACTATTTCGTGGATATTTAATTACCTGTAGTCACAATAGATATAACTTCCGAAGTAAAAAAGTATCTAATAAGGTCAAAATTTGCATAATTTTACTTTGCCGCACGCATTTCACTTTCCCGCACTCATTTATTACTTTCTTGCACTAGTGCGGGAAAGTGGGTTAAAACGCACATTCGTAGGAAAAAAACTTCGCGTAAGGATGTCAAATTGAATGTTAAAATGCTAGTTTATTCACCCCGCAAATTCATGTATATGTTAAATGCGTACTTCCCAAGTTGATTTGTCCATATAATTTCACTTTCAATTTTTACAGTGATCCAAATAAATAATCAATTCTGAATCGCAATATTTATGTGAGAAAAACAGTTTTATTCCTGATGTTCTGTTTCCAATTTATTATTGTCAAAATAAATGTTCGTAATATTTTGTGTACCAATATTTATTACAACTTTTTAATGAAGGCATTCTTTTTCATCGCAAAAAAATCAAAACTTTTTGGGCCACTTTCAAAAGTAAGTACCTAATCAAAACTATATGAAAAAATTACAAATACACATAGTACGTAAAACCTCTTACATCTACATAAAAACACAAGTTTGTACATGCCTGATTCGTGGTCGTAGAAAAAATAGTGCGGAAAGTGATACTTCACCGCACGCGACTGCAGTTGACCCGAACGACTCGGAGCGGAGTTCGGGCAAGCAGTCAAGTGCGGAAAAGATTCACGCATGAGCTGGGGACATTATTTTTCTACAACCGTATATACAAAAAAGTATACCAACCCATCTTTCAAAAATTATTTCATTTCAATATACAAATGGAAAACTTTAACTGAACACTACTATTATTATTAAGAATAATAATATTAAAGGGACAGTTTTTTGGTTTCTGTAAATTACTTAAAATTGCCAGTCCAGTGGAGTTATTTGGTGTTGGGGTTATATGAAAAAATCTTCACTATTTTACATTTTAGGAAAAATTGAGAATGCAACAAAAAGCTAGAAAATATGTTGATCTTATTTTATGGACTATTTCGTGAATATTCATGCACCTATAGTAACAATAGTTATATTATTTTTAGCTTCCGAATTAGAAAACTATCTAATAAGGTGAAAATTTTCATTTCACTTTCAAAACTAAAATACGTGTGGAAAAGTGGATTAAATATTTCATGGAACATTTTGTAGTAAAGTGATACATGGAATTATTTTTGTAAAGAGAAAATAACAAGCTTTTTTGTGATCCAAGATGGCGGCCGTACGCTAAACGCTGACGTCAAAACATTTGACATTTTCTCTAAAATATGCAGAATAGAGTCTCATTCATCGCCTTAGAATTCCATAACTTTCCCTTCATCCGTTCCAAAGACACTTTTCAGCAACGCTGTATGACCGGCTTGAGTACAGCTCTTGTCAGTAATAGTGTAGAAAGTTGAGTTACCTGATAAACATCATCCCAGTGAATCATGCCGTTTTCAAACGACCAAAACAACATACAACACACATTACGTACATGACAACATTGGCAAAATTTAGTAACTTATTAGTAACTCTTCAGACTTGGCATTATATTTAGCTCCACCCGCGTCAATTGTGGACGGTTAACCTATAAATAGAGAGAAAACAATAACCTCCAAGAATAGGAAATGGTGATTAAATGCTAAGCGGTAACATAAAAACCTGAGTGCGGCCAGCAGCTAGTTCGTAGAAAACAATATTGGGACCCCTAAAAAGTCAGTCGAAGCCTTTCATGAAAACTCTTTTATGGCATCTCGAAAGTTGGTCAAAATCAACTTCAAAAATTTCATCAATGAGGACAAGATTCTCAGGTATAAGACGGAGTCAAACTCAACTCATCCAAATCGGAAACTTATGCAACAGCTCAGCTTGAATATGGAACTTAACGAAGTGGCTTGGTGAAGCTACACCTACAAATACCGTGTCCTCAGTTGAATATAACATTATGTCTATTTTTTATTAAGGTTGTCGTAATTTCATTTGGCAGCTCCTGTATTTAATAGATAACAAATTTATGGAGTATACCTCAAATACTTCATCACAAATTAGTAGTGACAAAGCAATTCACGGGGCTAAGGACTGATACAAAAATTATTTTCCTAAATTATTTTCATTTCAATCATCATAGAACCAAAATATGATCAAGTATTATCACAGAAACAGAAGCGTAACTCCCATGAATCAGTTCCTAGCAGCACTTTGGTTATATGTCTGCACTGGGCATTGAATAACCATGACTGATGTCTGAAGTTTGTTGTTTTCTTGGTACTAATAGATTAATCGTTCATATTTTTGACGCTGTCAGAAGCTAACTGTTCGATATAAAGTTGAATCTGGAGTCACTAATGAGTTACTGAATGTTCTCAGTGCTGCAAGCACATTGAAGAATTAACGTTTAATCAGATTGTCAATATTGTTGATAATAAAAAGTCTATTTTCTTATTAATCAATACATATCACTATATACTCGTATAACCATAAACCCTTCAAAGAAATTTAGTGCATAATATAAATATCTTTGTTTTAAATTTATCATATAAAAGAAACAATACATACTTAGTAATTTACTTTTCCATAGTGGCAATATCGAATGTTTTCGACTGCATTCCTCTCAGAGGTTTAAATAAACTTGCCAAACATTACTAGGTACCTTTCGACTTAGTTTGTTTCCCAGTATAGTATCACACAAAATCGGTTGCATGATCCAACTTGCGTTTATTTGTTACTGGGCCGTTTGAGAAAAAGTTGTTCTCGTTCCATTATTGCCTCTAATTCCATTACTGAATAGCTTAACTGTATAAAGGTTTTTTATGTAACACAAGACATGATCAACATAAGTGAGAACTTCTATATTCCTATAATCAATTTGTGCATTGGAAAGATATAACGGAGAGCCGTAACCGCGTACGATAAAATTTAATACCCAAGTTTAGTCTGTTTTTGTTGCTGTTTGTGAAGTGGAATACGGGCTTTCATCTAGGACGATCCTATCGACCTAATTTATCAAAACCTGGTAAATGTTCGAGGTACTTAGAAAATAGAGTATTTTGATGAAAACGGTTTGAAGCTTTTCTGAAGCTTTTCGAAAAATTTGTGATCTCAAAGCAAATAAAGCCATGGATTAACTCGATTTGTATTTTCAAATGCGCATTTTTCCCAAAAAATAGTTAACTGTATGCCTAGGCCGCAAAATACTTCTTCCTACGATCACATAGGAAAGTGACATATATCGCACTGTCTAGTTCTATGGAAAGTGGCCTTTATTCATACGCGTACGGAAAAAAACTTTTCCGTACGTGTAAAAATAAAAAATCTGTCAAATTTAATGTAGAAATGCTAGTCTACTTACCCCGCAAATTCATGTATATGTCAAATGCGTATTTCCTAAGTTGATTTGTCCATATATATGTTATATACGAAATATCGCTGACGTTTGAGTTCCACAGATTTCATATTACAGGAAGATAACAACTTCTCCGTTTTCATGGGAACGAAGCTAGATTGCATTTTACATAAAAAATTAACGCTGACGTTTTATAAAAAAACTTATAAATTAGATTAATCTAATGCAATCCAGTTAGTTACAATTTTATTCTCAATCACTTAATTTTCTATTTCCACTATATTATTGTATCTCAAGTGTAATTTAAATAAAAATCATTTTTAAAAACCCAAACGTGGTTTTGTGAATGTAACAGTGGCGCAGTCAGTAGGATTCCTAAACACATTTAGAACAAGGGTTGCCTAACTAAGTGTGGTGGTTCCTAAACCTTTGAAGGAATATTCAAGTTCCAGCTCCAGTTCTTCACGAAGCAGACGGTCTCTCCGACACCAGGAACACGCAGACAGCTAACCAGGTGTAGCAACGCTCACGGACAAGGATTTCATCTGCCAAGGAAGGAATGAAAATAATAGCGTAAGAATCATCTCGTTTCATTATAATTTCACATTTGCAATTTATTTCTTCTACCAAGTTCTATTATCATTTATTGTTTTTACTTTTATTTTTGACAAAATGCCTGAAACACGTAGTGGAACTAATACCAATATGAATAACGATGTTAACCCTGAAAGAGCACCAATCGCTCAAACTGATCAAATACCCCATGTTGAACCTTATAAATTATCCGAAATATTCTCCATTATTCCGGATTACGACGGTAATCAAATTTTCTTGAATACTTTTATTAACGCTTGCAAAACGGCTTTTAGAATGGCCGACAATGATAAAAGAATACTCTTAACTCTTCATATAAAAAATAAACTCAAAGGGCGAGCTGCCGAACTCGTCAATTCACGCGACCCTTCGAGCTGGGAAGAAATTAGAAGTCTTTTAGATTCCCATTTCGGAGATTCTCGCGACTTAAACTCATTAATTCAAGATCTTCAAAGAATGAAACAATTATCAAATGAATCACCTTTAATGTTTGTTTCAAGATTACAAACTCTAGAAGCAAAGATGTACTCAGCTATAAGCAAACAACAACACTTAAATGTAGATCAAAAATTTGCACAAACTCGTCTGATAGAATCGTTAACTTTAAATACTTTATTAACTGGACTAGATCCAAAAATCGGTCAAATTGTTAGGGCTAGTAATCCTTTAAATGTTTTGTCAGCTATTTCCCGAATCGGAAGAGAACTTCAATTAACCTATTTTGAAAATCACAAAGTTCAAAATAATCGTATCCCAAATAATTTACCAATTCGTAAACCCAACCAGATTCCACCTAAACAATGTAATTTTTGTAAAAGAACAGGACATACTATAAACGAGTGCCTCACTCGCCAAAGACAGTCTCAAGACCCACCAAATAATTATTCAAGACCAAACCAAGCTTATAATTCATCAAATCAGCCCACCCAAAATTTTCATCAAAGGCCAAATCCACAATTTCAAAATAATCAGCAAAACTTTCAGCAGAGATCAAATTTTCAACAAAATCAAAATCGTCCGTCTGTAATTAGACAAAATCCGAATCTTTCACCTCAAAGACCGGGAAATCAACCCAATAATAATTTCAATCAACAGAGAACTCTTCATTTCAATCAAAATGACCCTGAAAGTAACTTTGACTATTATACCGATGATAGCCAAAACTATCTCGAAAATCCAGATCAATACTTTGAAAACGAGTACTACCAAGAAATTAACCCTAATTCCCCTGACTATTATACTATTAATAGTGGAGTAGAAGAAGACTATTATACTGGTAATAGTAGCCTTAATTTTGAAAATGAATCCGAATGTGCTAACTATAACTATTTTGAAGAAAATAACTCTAACCTCGATAATGGAAATGTTTATAATTTTAATTCCGATAACCTCCTTAATCCGAATCATACTTTTTACCAGGACTTTCAACCAGGTCCCTTACAAACGAGACCACCAGATTCCATAGACAATCATCTATCGATCCCAGATCTCAATCAACAAATTCAAACCATGAGTTTAAACTGTCCAGAACCCGATTGCCCCGAACAAACATTCCTATGAAAAATGCATTGCCTGTAAATTCGAAAAACCTTTATCATATTAAAGACGCAACAAACAAATTTAAAATTCTGATTGATACAGGTGCGGGTTTGTCAATTTTCAAACCTCAAACTTGTCAAAATTATAAAAATCGATCCCCTGAAAATGTAATTATTCAAGGTATAACTAATCAAAAAATTAGAGTCAATGAATCGGTACTAATTCCGTTCACACCTAATAATCCACACAAAGTATTTATTTGCAATCTAGATATTGATTTTGATGGGCTACTAGGCTCAGATTTTTTAGAACACTATAATTGCATAGTTGACCTAAAGAACAAACAACTTATCACTGATTTTAAAATTTTACCATTATATAAAGTAACCGATAATGAAATTACTGATATTCCAATTGAAAACCAGTTTCCCCAAATTTACAAAAATGAAATTTCCATTGAACCTAGAACAGAACAAATTTTCAAACTTAAATGTGATTTAACTAATACTGACGCTATACTGGTAGCTCAGGAAGTAGAGAAAGTTAAGTTGCCAAACGCTTTAGTTAAAATAAACGAAAAAGGAGAATTCCTAGTTTCTATATTAAACGTTAATGCAATTTCTAAAACTGTTACATTTTCGAAACTAATTTTAGAACCATACGAAATAAATTCTGTGAATAATATTCAACTTAATAATACTGAAGAAATGTGCACAGATAGGAATTTAGAAGTGAAAAATCAATTAAGACTTGATCATCTTAACGATGAAGAACGAGATTTAATAACTCAACTTTGTATTGATTTCGCTGATATATTTTATTTAGAAGGAGACCCGTTGACATTTACTAACGAAATAAAACATAGTATAGATACTCAGAATGCAAAACCAACTTATGTAAAATCCTATCGTTACCCACAAATCCATAAACAAGAAGTGAAAGACCAGATCAATAAGATGCTTTCACAGAAAATCATTCAGCCAAGTAATTCTCTATGGTCATCACCAGTATGGGTGGTACCTAAAAAGCTCGACGCGTCTGGTAAACAAAAATGGCGCGTGGTAGTAGACTACAGGAAACTGAATGAAGTTACCGTTGATGACAAATATCCGTTACCAAATATTGGTGACATACTCGACCAGCTTGGTAGATGTCAGTATTTCACGACATTGGACCTTGCTTCAGGATTTCATCAAATTGAAATAACTCCTGAAGATATACCCAAGACAGCTTTTACTGTCGAAAACGGTCATTTTGAATTTCTCAGAATGCCGTACGGTTTGAAAAATGCCCCTTCTATATTCCAGAGAGTAATGGACAATGTCCTTGCTGGAAGTCAAAACGAAAGATGTCTTGTTTATATGGACGACATCATCGTTTATTCCCCAACGATACAAGAACACATAACCCGCTTAACGGATGTGTTTAAAAGACTTCAAAATGCAAATTTAAAACTACAACCAGACAAGTGCGAATTCTTAAGAAAAGAAGTCGCATACCTTGGACACTTGATCACAGAAAATGGTGTTAAGCCATTCCCTGCTAAAATTGAATGTGTAAAAAATTTTCCCCAACCAACGAATCAAAAAGAAATTAAATCCTTTTTAGGCCTCGCTGGTTATTACAGGAGATTTATTGCAAACTTCGCAAAAATTTCAAAACCAATGACAGTACTCTTACAAAAAGACGTTCCTTTTAACTTTGACTCTGAATGTAAAAAATCATTCCAAGAATTAAAAGACGTCCTTACTTCTACCCCAATTTTAATATATCCAAACTTTGAAGAACCATTTCTTCTAACTACCGATGCTAGTGCATTCGCAATCGGCGCGGTTTTATCACAAGGACCAATAGGCAAAGATCTACCAATTGCCTATGCTTCTAGGACCCTTTGCAAAGCTGAAACGAAGTACTCCACAATAGAGAGAGAACTTCTGGCAATTGTATGGGCGGTGAAACACTTTAGACCATATTTGTATGGCCGAAAATTTACGTTGATAACAGATCATCGACCACTTACGTGGCTATTCTCGATAAAAGACCCTGGTAGTCGCCTGGCACGATGGCGCCTCAAATTAGAGGAATATGACTACCAAATTGAATTCAAATCTGGAAAATCTAATAAGAACGCCGATGCACTTTCTCGTATTAAAATTAACTACATAAAAGATTTTGTTTCCTTTGAATCAAAATTAGAAAATTTCAAACAGCCTTACCCAATCTACCCTACTCTCGAACAAGCAGGGCCATCTACAGAATTAGACGAAAATGAAATAGAAATTGACTGGAATTTAGCCGAACAAGAATTTCTAAGATTTGTCGAATTATATAAAACAAAATCATTGATTGATTATTCCAAAATAGAATACACTAATAATCAGTTACTAGACAAACAAAATAAAAATATTTTAACTTTCTTTCAAAAAGATAATTTACAAGATTTTCATGAAAAAATAATAGATGACATATTTGAAGAAAACCCTGACTTTTCTCACGGAAAAAATAATGTACTAAGTAGTAAATCTGTGAAAAACAGAAAATATTTGATTATACCTTTACCATTAGAACCAAAAAGTTGTTCCGAACATTTATTTGAATCAATTTACAGAAATCGTGATTTATTTAAAGCTTCCGAAAAATATGCGATTGAAAATAATCCTGAAATACCAATATTAAAGACACTATCGTTTTTACTTTCAGAAATTTACAGTTTGTCAAAATATCACTAAAGAACCAGATAAAAATCAGATACCGACTATTCTAGATCATTTCCACAATGGAAAAAGTCACCTTCATCGTGGAATTAATGAAACAATTAGACGAATACGACAAAAATATAATTGGGCAGGTCTCAACAGAGATGTTGAAAAATATATTAAGTCATGTCGCGCATGTCAAGAAACAAAAGTTTGTCGTAAAAATTTAGACAGTCCCTTAGTTATAACCGAAACACCTAAAACACCTTTTGAACGCATTAATGTTGACATTTTAGAAGTACCCCCAAGAAATTACGCCCTCACGATAAGAGACGAGCTAACAAAATTTTCTCAAGCTTATCCTCTTGCAGATAAAACTGCCAAATCAGTTGTTAATGGACTATTAGTTTATTTTCAACATTTTGGTGCACCACTTCGCATCCATTGCGATGCTGGACTAGAATTTAATAATAGTTCAATGAAAGATCTTTGTAAGATGTTTGATATTAAATTGACATATTCAAGTGTCGGACATCCACAAAGTAATGGGTCTTTAGAAAGACTACAAGCTACCTTGTTAGAAATGATCCGTGTGCATTTAGCAGATCACCCAAATGAACACCCCTTTAATATTTTACCTTATGCAATTGTTGCTTACAATAATTCAGAAAATAAAACGCATGGGTTCACGCCATATGAACTCGTATTCGGACATACGTCCTCTAGGCCCCCTGAAAAGTTGTATAATGAACAAGAATTGATTACTAAATATATCAGAGATTTAAATAACCGTATATCTTACTATTACAAAATAGCAAGAGAAAACACCCTGAACCAAAAAGAAAAAGCTAAAATTCGATTTGATAGACACGTCCCTAAAAATTTACCTGAATATAAAATAGATGACAAAGTCTACGTAAAAGAAACTCAAATCAAAAACAAACTAGGGAATAAGTTTAAAGGTCCTTTCGAAATATTAGAAATACATAAAAATTCTGCAACAGTAAGTATTAAATTTGGAAACAAATAACCAATCTAAAATAAATTTTGATCTCATGAAACCCTATACTGAAAATTAATTTATTTTCAGATATCTGCTGCTGATCGGAACAGCAGCATGTCAATATAAAATTGAGCCTATTAACAATACGATTGGAATCTACTATCACGACGAAACTAAACTTATCGTCTCGAATGATGAATGGACATTATTAGTACATAAAAACATATCAGCCTTCAAACAAGCCTTTGAAAGAAACAATAGAATCCTAGAAACAATTCAAAATACTTTCGCTTCAAATTCTCATGTTATGACATCCTTTCGGTCAGAAGTAAAATCCCATTTGGCATTATTAAGTACAACAAATTTCGAAATCCACTAGTCAAAAATTCAACGAAATATTATTTGATGTGAAAAGACAAAAACGAGAATTAATCAAGGGTATCGGTAGTATATTCAAATCAATTACCGGTAACCTCGATGCGTCCGACGGTGAATATTTCACAGATTGTATCAATAAACTAAATAAACTAAAACAGACCAAAATCAGCTAGAAAATTTATTAAAAAATCAATTATCAGTAACAAGTGCAGTAATCACAGATTTCAATAACACTATAGAACAATTTAAAATAAACGAAAAAATATTTAATTCAGATATTACCAAAATCGAAACTACTATTCAACAAGCTACTAATGATATTTCCTTAATCGAAGCAAATTTACAATTCTTTGAAATTTGTGAAAAGTTAATGGAGAGTTACGCGTATCTTGAAAATAGTATTAACGATATTTTAAATTCTATAACATTCGCACATCTTAAAATCATTCATACCTCTATAATTGAACCCGAAAATTTGATTACTGCTCTTAAACAAATATCCGAGAATACCGTTAGGAAAAGTTTACCATTACCAATAAAATATTCAACAGTTTCACAATATTTAGAAATAATTAATCTTAAAGCATATCAAACAAATTCAGATCTTGTTTTCGTTCTCAAAATTCCACTTATTGAATTGCAAGTATTTACATTATATCACTTATATCCAATTCCAATATTTGATAATAGAACTGGACATGAACCTCAACCGGTAGTAATCGACTACGATTGCTGCCAAAGTGTACCAAATTATTTAGAAATACCAAAATTGAAAAAACTAGATTTAAATAATATCAACCCGAATGATCTACAAGTAACAAAAAATCAATTGGACCAATATTCTAGAGATTTAGACGAACTTATAAACAAACCGTTTGTCGAGAAAAATATCTCTTGGTTTACATATTGTACAATTGCACTTATTGTCTCATCAATCGTTCTTCACATTTGTTATAAATTTAGAAATATTAGAGTCAAGGAATCAACAGAAAAGCCCATTTCTGAAAAATCTAATAACGTTTTTATCGGACTTCAAAATACCCTTCCCAAAAGAAGACCCAAGCTCGATGCACCCGAAGAAATTGAATCAGAAGCTGTTAATTAAGTTTTACCCTTATAATTTTGTATTTCAATTATTTTGTAATTTCTACTTTTATTAATTTTGTATTCTTTTTTGTATTCCTCATTTTTATATTATTTTTATTAATTTCAAATTGCTGTTTATCTACCAGCAATTTTATTTTATGGGGGAGTTGTTATATACGAAATATCGCTGACGTTTGAGTTCCACAGATTTCATATTACAGGAAGATAACAACTTCTCCGTTTCTATGGGAACGAAGCTAGATTGCATTTTACATAAAGAATTAACGTTGACGTTTTATAAAAAACCTTATAAATTAGATTTATCTAATGCAATCCAGTTAGTTACAATTTTATTCTCAATTACTTAATTTTCTATTTCTACTATATTATTGTATCTCAAGTGTAATTCAAATAAAAATCATTTTTAAAAACCCAAACGTGGTTTTGTGAATATAACATATATTATTTATTATTTCATTACTTTTAATTTTTTCAATGATTCAAATAAATAATTAATTATGAATCGCAATATTTATATAACAACAACAGTTTTATGTCTGATGTTGTCTCTAATTGTTGTTGGTTGTTAAAATAAATGTTCGTAATATTCTGTCTACCAATATTTATTCTAAATTTTTTATGAAGGGACTCTTTTTCATCGCATAAAAATCACAATTTTCTGGGCCACTAATCAAAACTACAATTACTGTAATTACAAATACACATATGTAAAACCTCTCACATCTACATAAAAACGCAAGATTGTACATGCCTGATTCGGTAAAAGTATATCGCGTGGTCGTGGTCGGTGATTTTTCAAACTCGTGGTTTTGTCCCACTCGGCTTGTGCTCGTGAGACAATACTTCCCACACGTGTGAAAAATACCACTTTCCGCACTATTCACGTAATATACTAATTTTATCGTACCAAAAGAACACTTATCGCCGAGGTCGCTTGCGGCCGAGGCAAGATAATCTTAAGGTCGTTAAAAAGTTTCGTGGCCATGAGAACGCGACTTACTGACTTCGCGTGCAATTGCACGAAAAAAATCACATAGGGTACCAATTTTCTCATTTCCAATTCAGTTTATTTATTTCTTAAACTATTGAGAAAATTATAACATAGGTAAACACAACCCATCGTCCTGACAACCGATGCAATAAATGAACAAAAAAGATCGAAGATAGTAGTTTACCTAACTATTGCGGAAAGTGATACTTTTCTGCACGCAATTGTAGATGGCCGAACGATGCTAGCGGAGTTCGGCCAGCGATTGCGTGCGGAAACTAGTATATTGTGCAACTAGTGGGAAAAGCTCAATTTTACTCACGAATGTGCGCTTGTGGCACGAGCCTGAGAGGCGAGTGCCAAAGCACACAAGTGAGAG